>JAJHZJ010000053.1:824126-1242727 GCA_023548195.1 Bettongia penicillata ogilbyi | reverse complement strand
GTCTGGTCCAAGCCCCAGCCCCAGCACACTGACAGTTACTGCATCAACAGAGTCTACTTTTGGAGCCCGCTACCTAAAGACCCTGGGGAAATTGAGTGATCAGCCCTGAGTGGTAGTCCTGGGGTGAGGAAAAGCATTGCCATAGTGGAGCTGGAGGTGAGAAAAGAATGCTTGTGGTTGCTCACCAACAAGAGCACAACAAGAGATGAGTAAATCCCTTTTCCTTGATTGTGCCACCTTGAAGAAACTGAGAACTTACAGCTCCCTAGAGTATACCTTCCTCTTAATAAAGGATCCAAAACTCAAGTAATTGACTGGGAAAATGTTCAAAAAAGGGAAAAAAATAAGATGATAGAAGGTTACTTTTTTGCTGAACAGGTATTTTCTTCCATCCCTTTGGATGAGTAAGAACAAAGCATACAATCAGAGGAAAACATAAAAATCAAGTCTTCTACATCCAAACCTCTCCCCCCCCACTCCCCACCAAATATGAAATGGTTTCAGGCCATGGAAAAACTCAAAAAGGATTTTGAAAATTAAGTAAAAGAGATGGAGGAAAAATTGGGAACAGAAATGAGAGTGATGAACGAAAATCATGAAAGGCAGGTCAACAGCTTCCTTAAGGAGATCCAAAAAAATACTGAAGAAAGTAACACCTTTAAAAATAGATTAACTCAAATGGCAGAAGAAGTCCAAAAAACCAATGAGGAGAAGAATACTTTAAAAAGCAGATTTGGCCAAATGGAAAAGGACTTTCAAAAGCTCACTGAAGAAAATAGTTATTTAAAAATTAAAATGAAGCATATAGAGGCTAATGGCTTTATGAGAAACCAAGAAATTGTAAAACAAAACTAAAAGAATGAAAAACTAGTAGAAAATGTGAAGTATCTCATTGGAACAACAACTGAACTGGAAAATCGATTCAGGAGAGATAATTTTAAAATTATTTATCTACTTGAAAACAATGATCAAAAAAAGAGCCTAGACATCATCTTCCAAGAAATTATTAAGGAAAATGGCCCTGATATTTTAGAACCAGAGGACAAAATAGAAATGGAAAGAATTCACCAATAACCTCTAAAAATAGATCCCCAAAGTAAAACTCTTAGGAATAATGCAGCCAAATTCCAGAGTTTCGCAGATCAAGGAGAAAATATTACAAGAAGCCAGAAAGAAACAATTCAATCTTGTGGAAATAGAATCAGGATAACACAGGCTTTATCAGATTCTACATTAAGGGATCAAAAGGCTTGGAATATGATATTCCAGAGGTCAAAGGAGATAGAATTAAAACCAAGAATCACCTACCCAGCAAAACTGAGTATAGTGCTTCAGGGGGAAAATGGGATTTCAACGAAACATAGGACTTCTAAGCATTCTTGCTAAAAATTGAAAATTTTGACTTTCAAATTGACTGAATTGAAAATTTGACTTTCAAATACAAGAATCAAGAGAAACATGAAAAGATAAACAGAAAAGAGAAGCCTTAAGGAATTCATTAAAGCTGAACTGTTTACATTCCTATATGGAAAGATGTTATTTGAAACTCATGAGATCTTTTTCAGTATTAGGATAGTTAGAGGTAATATATACACATATACATATGTAGGTATGTTTATATCATATATATGTAGGTGTATATATGTACATGAGTGTATGTATACACACACACACATAGACAGAAGGTACAGGGTGAGTTTAATATGGCAAGAGAATACCTAAAAAAACTAAAATTTACTGTGGAATGGAATGCACTAGGTGTAAGAGAAAGGGAGAGGTAGAATGTAGCTCATTGAGGAAAATAATTCCTTAGAGAATAGAATGGAGCAAATGAAAGCTAATGATTTTATGAAAAATCAAGAAATTTTAAAACAAAACCAAAGCAATGAAAAAATAGCAGACAATGTGAAATATTACATTGGAAAAACAACTGACTGGGAAAATAGATCCAGGAGAGACAATTTTAAAAGTATTGGACTACCTGAAAACCATGATGAAAAAGAGAGCCTAGATCATGTTTCAAGAAATTATCTGGGAAAATTGCCCTGATACTTTTGATTCAGAGGGCAAAATATAAATGGAAAGAATCCACTCATCACCTCCTGGGAATATTATAGCTAAATTCCAAAGTTCCCAGGTCAAGGAGAAAATATTTTAAGCAGTCAGAAAGAAGCAATTTGAGTATTGTGGAAACACAATCAATATAACACAAGTTCCAGCAGCTTCTACATTAGGGGATCAGAGGGCTTGGCATATAGCTTTCCAGAGATCCAAGGAGCTAGAATTAAAACTAAAAATTACCTACCCAGCAAAACTGAATATAAATCTTCAGAGAAAGAAATGGTAATTCAATGAAACAGAAAAGTTTCAAACATTCTTGATGAAAAGACTGGAACTGAATAGAAAATTTGACTTTCAAACACAAGAATCAAGAGAAGCATGAAGAGAAATCATAAGGGATTTACTAAAGTTGAACTGTTTACATTCCTACATGGAAAGATAATATTTGTAACATTATTTGGACAATATGTAAAAACTGTTAAAAAATTTGTAAAAAGTCTTGAGACTTTTCTCAGTATTAGGATAGTTGGGAGGATTATATACATATATATAGAGGGCATAGAGTGAATTCACTATGAAGGGATGATATCTAAAAATTTAAATTAAGGGGTGAGAGAAGAATACATTGGGAGAAGAAAAAAGGGATAAAAAGAATGGGGTAAATTATCTCTCACATAAAAGAGGCACGAAAAGCTTTTTTGATTGAGAGGAAAAGGAGGGAGATGAGAGGGAGTGAAACTTACTCTCATTGAATTTGGCTTAAGGAGGGAATAACATGCACACTCAATTTGGTATGAAAATCTATCTTACATACAGAAAAGTAGAGGGAAGGGAGTAAGCAGTGGTGAGGGCTGTTATAGAAGGGAGGGCAAATGGGGGGAAGGGGTAATTAGAAGTAAACTCGTTTGAGAAGTGACAGGATCAAAAGAGAGAATTGAATAAATTGGGGGCATGATAGAATGGAGGGAAATAAAGTTTGTCTTTCTCAATATGACTGTTATGAAAGTGTTTTGTATGACTACACATGTAAAACGTATATCAAACTTCTCAATGGGGGTGGGTGGGGAGTTAGGAAGGGAGAGAAGTTGGAACTCAAAGTTTTAAAAATGAATGTTAACCATTGTTTTAACACACAATTGGGAAATAAGACATACAGGAAATGGGGTGTAGAAATATATCTTGCCATATAAGAAAAGAAAGGGGATGGGGATAAGAGAAGGGAGGGAACATGATAGAAGGGAGGGTAAACTGGGGGAAGGGGAAATCAGAATGCATGATATCTTGGGGTTGGAGGAGGGGAGATATGGAGAGAAAGTTTGGTATTCAAAATCTTGTGAAGTGAATGTTGAAAAATAAAAATAAATTAACTAAAACAATAAACGAATCGCTCATAAATAACATCAAATATTAAATGAATAGATGGACATAGATAAAGAGATAAGTACATGGCAAGTGAAGAAATACCAAATGATAAAAGTTGAGGCTATATTCATGGGTTGAATTAATCATTTCATATCTATATCTATATCTGTATGTGTATATCAAGAATTGGCTAAAATTGTCAACACAATCACACTTTCTTATAAAATTCACAGGAGGCATGTAATTCAGAGGAGTTTTTTTGACTACAGAGTATTTCATATTTATAGTAGTACATATGACTCTAATTCCTGCCTTGGGATTTAGCTTTTGAGTATTATCTTGTAAAAAAAATGTATGTGTTTATATGTGTATAAATACATATGGACATATATGTATATATGCACAGATATGTACATATGCCCCTAAATAACATTATATGTATATTTGTGTATCTAGTTATTAATCTATCCATCTATCCATCCATCTATCTATCTATCTATCTATCTATCTATCTATCTATCTATCTATCTATCTATCTATCTATCTATCTATGTAGCATGGTATTTTATCACTCCTGATCATATATTCACTATAATGGATGTTATTATGACTTTCTATAGTATAAAATGATTTATCCTTCATTTATATTCCAAATGTATAATTCACAGACCAGTTGTTGAGTTGCAGAATGCTCATTCTTCAGTGCTTTTTACAATAAAGGTATTTGGACCATTACCCATGCCATAAATTTAATTTTGGTTTTAATCATATTAGGGATTGGAGCAGTTACAATTATTGCTACATATCCTAAAACACATCTTGGATATTTAAAAAAATTCTACTCCATCAGGAAAGCTCTTTGATTTTTCTAGCAATTTGTGGAGAAAGTTGAAACACTGAGGTTGCAAAACACACTTAATCCCTGGCACTCTCAACCTGCTGGCACTCTCAACAAACTTGGTGATCATGATTTGCCAGCATGTTTGATTAATGGCCTTCTCTATCTCAAAACACAATTCTTGCCCAGTGAAAGGTAAATAAATGCCTTGTTTTTGTTACCTAAGTGTATGCATTTGGGAAGCCGAAATAAAGAAAGCCTGTGTAAATTTCAAAAGATGATAATTATTATCAGGTGTTGATGATAAAATCATAAAGCCAGCAAAAAAAACCCAACTTTTCTTCTTTACAAATATACTTTATAAATATTATTTCTATAATGAGATAAAAGAGTAGATCTCTGATTTTTTTTTAATTAGAGGTTAAAATTTAATAATGCCTCTTTCAAGGTCTTTGTGGATAAAATATGGTTCAGTGGGATTAAATGAGATAGTATAGGAAAAGTGCTTTGCTAACCTCAAAACCCTACATAAATATTAGATATTATTATCACTATTATTATTAATAACTGAAGTGTGGATTATCTCATCTGATATTCTGTTATTATAAGCTCTAGCAGCCTTTAAACATACACACTTAAATATTCATACATCTCTCTTTATCTATCTCTGTCACTCTCAATAGCTCTCTGATGTTATAAATAGAGAAGTTCAATGTGAACCTGAAGAGGGAGTGTTTCAAGTATGGGGGACAGTCAAAGCTATAGAGACGACAGATATAATGTGGTATTTTGGATACCATAAGAAGGGCAATTTGACTGAACTATATCATGATGAAGGAGAAGAAAAATGTAATAATCTTCAAAAGAAAACTTGGGATTGGGTTATAGGGCTTTAATGCCAACAGAACATGTATATGATGCTAGAGGTAAGCAGGAAGAACTAGAGTTTATTGAATATGAGAATAATATGGTTGGACCTTTGTTTTAGGAATGTTGCCTTAGCAACTGTGAAGAGAAAAGTTTGGATAAGGGAGAGACTTGGGTCAAGAAGAATAATTAGATAGTAATTGCAATAGATAATAAAGGCCTATTAAGGTATTGAACCTATGAGTGGAGAGAAGGGGATGGGGAGGTATAAAATAGAATTTGCTCAGCACCTACTAAACCTATGGTAATCATAGTAGAAAATGCTCTGGAATAAACAGACAATAGAAATGGATTATAGTCTTGGACAAAATAAGCTAAATGACTTTAAACAATTAACTGCTTTGGGTCTTTTTATTTTCTAGGAAAGTGAGGACAATACCTTACTTACAAGGTATTGTTACTTAGTTGTGGGTATTTCCTCCAGTGGTGTAGATAGCAACTCATTTATTCTTTGTTTTTTTATTATGTTCAAGCTTTATCCATGTCTTTACCATCCAGGAGGATCTACTCAAGATACTGTGAACCTTGCTTTAGTGATTTTTCTATAATGTGCATACTACTAGAGAATATAGAATGTGCATCAGATATTCCTCACTTTCTACTTCTTCTTTATTCAGTTATCCATTTTTTATGACAACCTTTTTTCTATTTATCTGGTGAAATCCTTATTTAGTAATACATTTCTGCTTATTCACACTTCTTAAAAGCTTCTCTGCTGCCCTGTGGTCATCTTCAAATTTAATTTTTCAGAGATGGTGGTATTGCATGAATTTCAGTCATAGTACTAGGAGAATATTATTTTTACATAAATATGATTCTTTGTTTCAAGGTGAAGTTTGGGATCACTGAAAGCATTGACCACTTGTTCAAAAGTAATAGATAAAAAAAAACAAAACCAAAAGTAATAGAGCCTGCTTTCTATGTCCTACTCAGTTCTGCACCCATGTCATTATGTTTCAGCAATTTCTATTCAGAATATATAGACTGATGGATCAACTTTAATTTTATGTGCTGTCCAGTTAACTGCATAGCATACATAGCATAATTTGGGAAATAAGTATTCTTCATTCATTTTTTGTTTCTAGTTGTAATAGCAATTTAAATGGGGAGATCTTTCCCATTCATTAATAGGCCCACGTGAACTGCCTGAGTTACATGGAAGCCTGAGTCTCATGAGTCTGAGTCACATGGAACCTGTGGTGGGAGGAGTTTGCTGAAGGAGTGGAGCAGGAAGGGTAGAACAAAAAGAAGCTGGCTGTGAGTGTAGAAGGGCATTTTGTTTAAGGGAAGCCTTTTTGTGATTTGTTTAATAGAGCTAGTTTGTGGGAAGTCTAGCAGGGAGGAGGCCTGGGGATGGTGTTCTTCTCTACATTGTTATTGTGTATAGATTTTTGTTACCATGATGGGTTTGGCTTTCTGGTGTCTGAATAAATGCTTTGGTACTATCTTTCATGTGGAGTCTGTTGTATTTTGAGATTCAGAACTGTGCCATGATATTTATATTTGCCTTGGGTGCTAGGAGAATTCCATTAGTGCTATAGTAGTATAGCTACTCAGGGCAGGTAGGTAATGGGTAGAATACTGAGCCTAGAGTCAGGATAAAATCAACTCTGGCTTCAGATGGATGTGTGACCCTGGGTAAGTCACTTAACCTTTTCTCCTCAGTTCTTCATTCTTAAAAATGAGCTGGAGAAAGAAATGATAAACCACTGCAATATCTCTTCAAAGAAAACCCGAAATATGGATCAGAAGAGTCAGACATACCTGAGAAACGACTAAACATAATAGCTATTCAGACCAAATTATTTTGCTTAATGGCTCTTAATTAAGAGCTTCTAAAATGTCTTGCTCAGGTGAACCTGAGTTTTGGACAACTTTTTCTGTTTTATTTCTTTCCTGAGTATAACTGATAAAATGGTAATCCTGAGATTGAGGTTTCCACCCTCAGAAGCAATTTTGTGACTTCAAGAGGTCAAAAGCACTCTGGTATTCAGTTAGATCTGGCTTGCTTAGGTAGAATCCCTGGAAACTACTCCTGGACTTCTTAGAGAAGATGACCAGCTCTAGGAGGACAAGGCTGATCCCTGGCCTGTATTTCCAAAAGACATGTTTAATAGGTCCTGGAGGGAATGTTTTGAAGTGTGATACCAAACTTCACCTTGAAAAAAAGAAGGAAGTGAATGAAAGGAAATGCTGATTTAAAAATTCTACAAAATGCTTCCTGTTGTGTTGCTTTAAGTCTCAGCTTCTTAGAAGGGAATAATAATAGTTCTCCTGCATATTTAAAGTTTCTGTCCAGTACACGTGTGTTTTATGTTTTAGCGTTGCTTTTGTGGGGAGGAAACAAGAAACTGTCCCATGTTTATTTTACATTGTAGTTTCAGAAACAGTAGGCGTGGGTCAAATTTAAGCTATAAGTAAATTCCCCCAGGGCTCAGGATTATTACAGAGAGACAGTCTCTTTAGGGGCCAGCCTCCTGCAGGACTGAATTCGGTCTATAATGATGGATCAAAACTGGGAGGATGCCCTTAGTGTGTGAGCTAGTGGGCCAGCACTCTCACTCCTTTCTCCCATCAAAACTGGTTTTTACCGGTTAGGAAAACAGACAAGCAAAAAAAAAAACCAAAACCCAAACAAACTAAATCAAAACAATACAGAGCAAAGTAATAGCAAACAACAAAATTCCAGCTCCTTTATTTGTTTCTCCAAGGAGAACCTGTGAACCAACCTTCCCTTTAGCTACAACTTCTGCTTTTATTTTCAAGGAGAATGTCAAGATTAACCAGTTTTTACTCGCCACAGACAAATAATTTGTCACAACGGATCTGCCTGCTGATGACGACCTTCTTCCTATTTAACTAGGCTGGTCCACAGTAAGCAAAAATAATTGGTTGTCTGTGCCACACTCAAAGACCTTTTATCATAGTAACACCTGCTAGAATTTATATTCCACTGGCATACCTTAAAGAATTTTGGTTTATTTCTGTACCACCATGAAATTTTAGTGATACTTTATGTAGGGTTGTAAAAATAAAATGTTAGTACATGTGAAAATGCTTGAATTATAAAGTATAAGCTGTTACATAAACCTATTTCTTATTCATAAGAAATAGGAAACAAGATCCCAGGGTAAAAGGAATTTGCAATTTAATAAACAAAATGATATAAGGGATGCAACAGTGACTACTACTTCATGGTATACAATTGAGTGTTAAATTGTAACAAATGTGTTATTGTTGATGTTCATTTTTGATGATATCACAGGATGATACCTTCATTTGTGCATGAATTGGATTTAACTGAGGCGGAGTTGCACAAAGTCTTTAGCCTCACTCTCTTTTCAAGCATCATCCAAGTCCAGTGACAAGGCCAAAGTCAGAACAACTGACAATAGCTCAGGATGCAGTGGATGACCTTAGAATCTCCAGTGCCTGACAAAGCTATGTGCACTCTATCAGGGTCTGCTTCAGTCACCTTTGTGAGCATTGGAACAAATTATTCCCATTCTGGCAGGGGGAGTCTTCATGTGCTTGAGGTAGACATCCCTTTAACTCACACAAGCTACTGCTCCTTGGAGCCACTCATGAAAGTTGGAGGACAGGTAGACAACAAAGGTGGAAGAGCAGCCTTGGAAAAGGCTCATCAAGTCCTTACAACAGAGGTGTTTGTCTTCTCTGAACACCCCATACTATAGGAATTCTATCAGATTACAAGTTAGTTGAGGTCAGCCACTGTGTCATCTTTACATCTCCATAACTTAACATATTTGTTAAATGAAATTTGTAGAACACCAAGCTGCGATTACTTAGCAAAGTTCTTATGGACTAGATATAGAGAACGAGATATACATTCTCAGATAAGGTTAAAGCATTTATGCATTTTGCTTAGCTATGCTTATTGGTTACAAAGTAGGTTTTAAAAGAATAATGATGATTTTTTTAAAAAAAATAAATGAAATAAGAAGAATGCAAATGAAACATTTGAAATAACGTACAGAAAAGAACAGAGGGAGACACAGAGAAGCAGGGCAACTTTGAAATGAGCATATTTGATTTATTACATGCTTTTAAAAAAGAAAGCCTGCATATAGTGGAAATGTACAATTTCATATGTTTTTCTTTTTTTGTGTATAAAGATTTTAATGTTTATCAAGTTTAGAATGACAAACAAACAAACCCCTTAAAATAACCTTCTAGCTGAGATTTTGCTTTAAGTAAAAAGTAGGATACAGATCGGAAAAAATGGAATATTTTTGATAAGACCAGACTAAGAAAAAGGTCCCAAAGAAAGAAGGAGCTATGATTAGGATTGCAACAGGAAGGTGACTGACCTAACCCAAAAAGATACTTCCTGTTGTGAATTAGTAGTGGTGGTGGTAAATATGGGTAATTAAGAAAAAAGAGCAATTCATGGTACCTTAAGAAGTTGAAGAGTTTGGACTTGATCTCATTTCATCCTCTTTGAAGTTTTAGTTTCCTTCAAAGTTCTTGTCTGGTTCTACCTCCTGCCAGAAGTCTTTCCTAATTTTCCTGGTTATTAGAATTTTCGTCCTTCTTAAATGACTTGTCTGTGTACAGATTACATTCTTAGCTCTCTCCCAAACCTCACTAAGGGAATGCCTTAAAAACAAGACTTACTTGTTATTGTGGTTTGTTTGCTTGTTTATTTGTCTTTGTGTCTCCAAGGCTGGCATGACATCATGGAGACACTTGATTAGATGCTAAGTGAATAGATAAACGTATCCTAAATCAAGAAACAAAGTACAATGGTGTTGTAATAACTATATAGTACTCATCATTGCGGTTATAGATTTATAAAATTCATTATCCTCTTATTCTCTCTTTCCCCCCTTCCCTCCATTCTTGTTTCTTTTTTCTTTTCCCTTCCTTCCCCTTCCCTTTACCTCCTCTGATAGAACTTTCTTATCAGCAAGAGTCTTGGAACTGCTCTGTTTCTAACCTGGACTGGTTTTCCTCTCCTTAGGCAAACTAGTGGCCCCTCATTCTTCAAGTTTCACCATATTTGTGCAGGATTTAGTTCAGATACCCAATGAACTTTAAAATTATTGTGGGTCAGAACTCTAGAGCTCAAACAATTGACAAGCCTAACCCTCCCACCGCTGAAGGCATTATAGGTATATGCGATAAATAACAAGTCTAAAAAGCAATATTAAAGGAAAATCTACAATTGTGCTTGAAGTTAGCATTTCCAATCAGTATTTCAAACTGGGAGGGAAATAGAAACTGTTACTATTGATAATCCCTAAGCCTTTTCATGTACTCACTTATACTTAGGGGAGGTAATGTCCATTGAGTGGATTGGCCTTGTGAATATGTGAAAAGGCCTAGCCCAAAAAGTCCAAGGTCTCCCATTGCATCCTGGATCATCTCCAGTCATCCTGATGAGTATCTGGTCACTGGATCCAGATGGCTCAGGAGGAGAAAGTGAGGCTAGTGACCTTGCTCAGCCCTCCCTCACTCAAAACAAAGTCAAGTGTAAATCATGTTATCATTCTCTGATGTCAGGGTCTTCTTCAAAAATGAAAGACAAGCACAACAGCAACAACCCAATCAATATTTAATATTAAGAAGAATCTGGTGAAAAAATAAATATAATAAAATATTATCTGAGTTACACATGGAATAATACAGTATTGCCTTGTAAGCTTGTGGGTGTATGAGCATGTGTGTACTTCCAAATTGGTGGGACTTAATGTTAGGTAAGTAACTTATTTTTTCAAATGACATAAGGCATTGCTATAATGAATGAGTAAAGTCATTATAAGACTCAAGAGCATATTGTGTGTATAGATAATAGACTGTCTAGTGCTTTTCTACTGAATAATACAGGGATTTGTAGGAACAATTTTAGTAAATTAACTGAATGTGACAGTGGTCCCATAAGCTCCTCATTTAAAAATCTGTATCTTTGAAGCTATTTCAGTAGGTATGGTATAGAAAGGATGCTCAGCTGTTTTTGTTGTGGCTCTGTTTGTGAGTTCATGTATGTGTGTGTTAAATAACAAACCTGAACAGAAGGAATCAAATATCAAGAGACAAGGTGACTCGGGGCTGATTTCTTTTTTCTAGCAGCAGAGCAAAATGTTTATCAGAGAACTTGAAAACATACAGAGCAAAGTAACATAAGAAGGCAATCCCCTTATGCTTTGATGAATTATTTAACCTATTTTTTTCCTCTAGTGAATGCTACAATTTTTGTGAGATCACTTATCTGGAATTTATAACGCATATACTGTCACTGTGCTTTTATTGTATGAATAATTGAATTTCATGTATTTTCTGTGTTATTTCACTTTCGTATCTACCACCAAGATGCAAAGTACATGTTTGATTGAGTTTCTTCATTAGCATCTGTTGGCAACACTTCTCTTCCTTGACATTTGTTATTAGCCTGGCATTATATAGTTTGGCACAATAGAGTTGCTTTCATCTTGTATCAATAAGTGAAATTCTAAATCATTGCATGCTGGGGCCCAGCTGTTTGCAATTCCCAAGTGAACCTTCCTTACTAGGCAAGACATTATTGTCTGCATACAATTTACTGAATTTATTTATGTGGTTATTAGCAACGAATTCATTTTCCACACTTCAAAAGAGTGCAACTTCACTTCTTGTACACATCAACAAATGAAGAGCTTGGTCACATCCCCTACATTTTTTCTTTCTTTTTTCAGAGCATGGAAATAAACAATTTTAAAATGTTATTGCTAGAAAATGTTCTTATGAGGAACAAACTGTTATCTGAAAGAAACCAACTGGGGAACCATAACAGGCAGTATTTCTACAGGGGTTTCAATGCACAGTGCGTTAAGTTCTCTTGGCAGTGACAAGTATTCTATGTCCTCTTTTCCCAGCCCCACCTTCCTTCTGCTCACCGCTAGGACTTCTGTTTGATTTCAGTGACAAGTTTTCACTGGATCTCAAGGACAAACATTTTTCCTGCTTTTGTTTATAAATATTTATTATTAAATGGCATTTTAGATTATCTTCTTATCATTAAAGTAAACAAAATTATCAGAGTTGAGCAGTGTTCATAATAGGGAAAGATGAGAAGTAGAGAAAATTTTAACTGGACCCTAATTTATTATGCTTCCTTTTTAAAAAGAAAGAAAGAAAAGAAAACCCACCAGTTCAACTAATCCCCAGAACTCTCTTAATTGTTCTTTTTGTTGTGGCGCCAACTTCCATTTCCATTATCCACTCACAGCATTCCCCATAATGCCTATGTTTCAACCAAACTGGACTACTCACTAGCTGACTCTAGTTCTTTTATTTCCCTCTATTGTGACCACTGCTCAACTCTGATAACTTTTGTTTATTTTAATGACAAGAAGATCAGTTAAAATGCCATTTGGAAAAAGCATTTACTAGAACAGGAAGTAAGAGGAAGTGAATTTCCTTTGGACAAGCTCTACTGTAGGAAAAGTATTCTGCATCCCCATCTGTCCCTGCAATTACCCATTAAGAACCTAATGGCCTAGCATTATGAAAGGTGATAAGAATGCAATGGAAACAAAAGTGACAGTCCCTGCCCATGAAGAGCTTATATTTCTATTGATTAAAAAACAAGAGCAAACAACTCTGGGAATTAAAGATGGACCCCTTGAAGGAGGTAATATTTAAATTGACCCCAAGGGAGCTAGAGATTCCAAATTTTGAAGAGGAAGATGGAAAGACTTCCAAGCATGGGAAATAGCCTATGCAAGGACACAAGAGAGTCATGAATGAATTTAAAAGATTCATAATCTCACTGATGTTTACTACCTGACCAACACTGGGCTTAACTTCTCTGGGCCTCTGTTTCATCATCCATAAAATAAAAAGGTTGAACTAGGTGGTTTCTGAAGTCCCTTCTACCTACGAATCTATGATCCTATGAATCCATGATCCCAAGGAAATAGTTCAGTTTCATCTATTGCAATGCATTAGTGTTCCCTAGTTTATCATCTTAGCACAATTGTTTCTCATGTGGCACATAAGTTGGGAACCATAAAAAGGAGGCATGCAGTCATTTTCTTCATTCCTGCATAGGCAAGCACCTTAAAGTCTAGAGCAGATTTTAGTAAAAATGTTTTATTTTTTCCTTAGGGGAAAAGTTTCCACTAACTGGCCCAGAATGCTTACTTTTTCATTCAATCCTCTTGAAATAGGAATAATTTAGAGTTCGTGGTGAGAGCCTGTGCCTTCTCCAAAAAGCCAGTTTTTCTCCATGCTTAGATTGGTCACATTTGACATTTCAGACAGTTTAGCTCCTTGGCTACTATAGCACACTCTCTCACAGAGACAATCTCAGTTTGTGACATGTTGATACTGAAAAAAGCATCCCTTTCCTTAGACCTATTTAAATCCTTCCTTTCCAGGGCCATGGTCAGAGAAAACTCTCTATATGATGAACTTGTTTCTGAAACCAATTATTAATTGAGTTAAGATTTTTTTCTATTTCCTCACTTGAAAGACATCACTGATTTTGACCCAAAATTTACCCCACCTAGACCATTTTCTCTGGGTGGAATCCTTTTCCCACCCAATAGAAAAACCTTACAAAGAGAATCTATACTAGTGACTCATGTGTTACACAATCAATTCTAAAGTTTTTCAGAGAGACCTTGAGATTGTCGTTGTATCACTTCTGACCATGTTCTGAGCACTTACCTTGTGTGAGTTCTGTAAAATAGTCCTTTAGGCAAACATATTTGACATTTGAGGAACATGGCCAGACCATCAGAGTAATGCTCTCCAAAGAAGAATTTGAATGATTGGCAATTTAGTTCAAGAAAGGACCTCAGTATCTGCTGTCACCTGTCAGGTGATCTTCAGAATCTTCCTAAGACAATTCAAATGAAAGTGATTCAATTTCCTGTCATGGTGCTGGTATACTGTCAGAGTTGCACAAGCATATAACAATGCAATCAGCACATTGGCTCCATAAACCTTCCATTTGGTAGTTTAATCTAATCTTCTCTCACACACTTTCCTTCACAGCTAGCTATGTATCAACCTCATTATCAGTGTGTACATCCCAGAAAAGTATAAAGTCGAGGTAAATAACTGATCCTTAGTATTCAAAACTTCTCCATTTGCTGTAACCAGTGGTTACAGAAATGGATGGTGTGGTGCTGACTGTGTTTTCCTGGTGTTAGTTTTCAGATCAAAATCAACACAATCAGGAGAGAATCAATCCATGCATTGTTGAATCTCAGCTTCAGAGGCTGCATTGAATGAGTGCACAATCCTCTGTGAACAAAAAATCACGTACCAACTCTCCCTCCACTTGGAGAGTCTTTGAAGAACTCTGTAATTGATTGTGCAACACAGGAGTCACTGGCATGGAACTGCCCAGAATGACATGCCCTCATTGAAGAACTCTATGAGCAAAAAATTGAAGTAGCTTGAAATAAATATAGCATGTGAAAATTTAGAGAATCCACCCCAAATGTGGATGACTTATTTGTGCCCCACCTGTGGTAGAACATTCCAAGCTTATATTGTTCTGATCAACGACAATTAGGGGCAATGTAACTTCACTCCAACATGGTGATATCATTTTGATCCTCTTGAGAATGAAGGGCAACAAGCAACCTATAAAGATAATCTGATCTAGGTGAATTCCAGCCCCTTTTGTTTTACTCAGGCTCCAGTAGAGGCGGATCCTTTCTCTAGATTGTCCAAGGTCAGGAGACATCTGGAATAGGGGTGACATAATCAGATTCTTGTCCCCCAAACCCTCATAAGAACAAGTCCATCCATCATCATAACATTGATTCTCTCATTGATTGTTGACCAATCAGAGTTTATAACCATCAGGAACACCCTTCCAAGGTTATGTAAGTATTGAGACCCTTCCCCAATTTGTCTTTGTTTTATGATAGAAGGCCAATGACCATCCTTTTGTTAACTATGTTTTGCTAGCCATGAGAAATAAAATAATTATTTTATTATTATTATTCATTATTATTAATTATGTCTCTCAAGCTTTTTTATATGTCACAGAACCTTACAGCTATAAAAGAGATCATTTCTCTCTTTTAAACTTTCTTATGCTCTCTATATGAATTTCCTGCCCTTAGTATAGTGCCTGGCACAAAGTACATTCAATGCTAGCAGATTGACTGCTTTTCTCCCTTATTTGTGCTGCCTGATCAGAATTATACTAGCTTGTCTACATGTCTTTCTTCCTTTGATAGTTCCTGCTCCCAATAAGCTTACAGGGCTTGATTTCAATGAGTAGACTGCATGCTCCATTAATATTCATATGATGTCAGGAGATTTGGAGGAATCCCTCCATCATGTTTGATGGACTCCCCTGTCAAGAATTCTTCACAAGGAACAGAAAAGAGCTAAACAGGATGGATAATCAGGAATGACTTGCCATCTACAAAACTGGAAGGTCTACCTATTCAGTGAAATCACAAGATTATGTACAGATTGAAGTATGTCCAGAGTTTACAGCATTTCTGAACATAGAAAATACTTAATGATGATTTGTTGAATTGAATGAATCATAAAAAGGGAAATATTAATGTTATCCAGCATTTTTCCTTTTACATTAATACTTATTGAACTAAAATGAACAGCCTTCATGTATTCTTCATTTTATAGTTTTTGGCAAATAAATACAAAGGCCTTGATAATTACAGATACATTTTCATTTCATATTTCCCTTAAATCAAGTGCCAAGAGTAATTTCCTGATAAAATATATAGCTAATTGTCCCAATTGGTGATCCAACTTCAAGTTTCATGTGAATTGAGTCCAATTTTGTGGGTCTTCCCTAAAAGATCATATTCTCCTAGGATTTTTATACTCAACTCCATTCAAAGTTGATTCAGGAAAATCTCCACGTATATACAGCTTCTCTTGACTTCTTTTCTGATCCCTAGCTCCCACACAAATACTCAAGGTAACTAATGCATATAAATAGAGGACAACATGTATTTCACTCAAAAACTACTAAAACCACAAAGTATACATGAGACCCAATAATCAAATGCAGTATAGGTATTTTGCTCCTTAATGTAGTAATTTTATTCTGTGATCTCCCATATCGCCCCTACAGATGAAGAATCTATAAGTGGCTTGTGGAAGATCCTTTTCTCTTTCCAAAAACATACTTCTTGGGAACTCTCTATCTAGAAGGCCATGTTCTTGAAATTTGGGGTTACTCTCCAGACAGCCCCTTGAGACCTTCAGTGTCACATTCTTGGGAGATGAGTCTGTAAATTTCCTGTCTCTGACTGAAAGGCTAAATTTCATTGTCACAATGTCTAAGAAATCCCCCTGCTCTAAGTCGGAGAAAAAGTTTCAGGAGTATTACTGTCCATGTACCCACATGTAGCTTCTATGTATTTCTCCAGAGTTCTCCAGAATCACTTCCTAAGTGTCAGTCATCCCTTTGACAGAGGAAATTTGCTCTCCATGAACTCTCCTCTTAGGACACAGAAGAGTATCAATGTATTTCTATGGGATTTTACTTCTCTGGTTACTGATATATCTTGGGAAAGTAAACTGTTAGGTCTAGCATTCAAACTGTGATCAGAAAAGTGAAAAGAATATAAAGTATTTCCAGGAAACGTTCCTCTTCACTTGACTGATCCAGTACATATACCTTCCAGTGTTTTTTCCCCAAGGCAACTATTAATGACTTTTAGACACTGGGGCATTCTTAGCTCTCTTAGAATTTCAACAAAAGAAAGGCAGAGTGAAGAAAAAAAAACCTGAAGCGGCTGAGTAGATGTCAGCTTAGTTTTATAGACCAGCACAGAGATGGTAGCTCTTCCCACATGGTATCAATCCCAGTCACTGAAATCAATTTCCTGGGAGGTAACTCCCAAGTCATCAAGGAACAGCATGGGTTTAATAAGGACTTAATAAGATTTAATAAAGAGTTGTCTTTTGTCTTCTTAATGAGATACCAATGGGCATGTCTATATACTATAGGGTAAGGGATGGCAATCAAAGGTTCCAAATAAAGGCTTGTAGCACTCAAGGTTTACTGGGAAACTTGAATGATTAACCTCTTTACACAATTGAAGGGACCACGGAGAGTGATGAAAGAGCTCAAGAAAGTAAGTGAGCAAAACCACTAGAGATTGTTATAAAGGAGGTTCACTTCACTTCAATTAATTCCATTCATTTCTAGGTCTAATAATGAAAATATATAACCTACTTTTTCTTTTTCTTTTACTGCTATAGGCAATAATGATACTTTTTTTTCTTACAGTGACTCAAGGACCACCTCTTACCCCTACTTGTCTCCTGTGATAATAGGAAAAGTGTTTTCCTTCTCTTAAGTTATCAAAATCTTTATTTTTCTTTGTATTGCCTTTGCCAAAAAAATAAACAAACAAATAAATGAATGAAGCAAGCAAACTACCTCAGATGGATTTTGGTTTCTCCTTTTTTTGGGGGGAGAGTGAGAGATGGGCAACCAAATTATTTAAAAGAGAGATCAGACATGGAACATAAGTTTAGATATTGGATGCTTTTGACTAGCATCTGGAAATTGAAGATGATCTTATTTCTCTCTCTTCACCTTCCACTCATTACATAGTAGGAAGCAGTAGTCCTTCAGATAATTTGGGAATGGAAGGCTTCATTTTCAGTTCCCATTAAGGGAGGGGAATGAATGAGGAAGGTCAAAGATTTCATCTTTCTCCTAGACATTCCATTTTATCCAACATGTTTGTTAGAGTCTACTGGTCATTGACTTATCACCTCAGTCTCAACCCAACATTCACCACAGAAATTCACAAGAATCTCCACAGTGGCAGAAGTCAGAGGAAATAGTATGTCCTTATAAGTCCCCTTCCACTCTCAACCATAGAATTCTCAATGCATCTCAGACAAAATGGATTCTTTATCTATTTCTTCCCAGAGTTCTCTCTGACAGCCAAATATTATGAGTCCTGAAGAACATTGGATAAAAGTCTCAGATGCTATAAATACTGTTTTGATTTCTTTTTGAGGTTTTCTTCTTCTTTCTGTTTTTAGTATTCTTTCTGTGGGTTTGCCTGATTCATGTGCTCAGTTTTTATTTCCTTCATGACATTTTTGTTTTAGATTTTTTTCTTATGTTCCCCATCACTCATACTTTTATCCCTCCCTCCTTACAGATCCCTGAGTCTAGGAAACTTGATCATCCCTGAATTGAGGGACATAGGGTCAAATCCAATGCTCTGTTCTCAGTTTGTAATTCTGAGCATCATGCACAATGCATTTTTATCCCTACCAATTCATTTGTTTCTCCTCCTTTTCATTCTTTAGTGTGTAAAGGAGCTTCAGGAATGGCTGCTATTATGAAAGATTCCTATAGTTGGACCTTCAGTCATCAGATTTTGAACTTGCTTGTAGTCACTGTGACAAGTTGTTGAAATAGGGCTACTGAACAAAATTCTAGATATTAAAGTTTAAAGAGTTTGTCAATTCATCAGATTTCTATCTTGTATGGAGGTTATGTCTTCTTATCTTATATAGTTCATATAATTACCCTATATAGTAAAAAGCACATGAGTTCTAACTTTTGAGATTTGGGGATTGAAGATACTTGCAGAAAATAGTTATTTCACCATATTATTGGTTATGCAATCCTTGCACTACCTTTAGAGTTTGCAAAGTATTTTCCATGCAAATTATCTCATTTGATCTCACTTCATATGAGCAAGATAAACAATACTAGGACTGGGGCAAAACTAAGATGGTGGAGCAGAAGCAGAGACTTTCTAGAACTCTCCTCTCAAATCCAGTCAAATATCTGTAAAAAATGACTCTAAACAAATTCTGGAGCTGCAGAACCCACAGAATCATGGAGTGAAGGAAATCTTCAGCCCAAAGCAGCTTGGAAGGTCGACAGGAAGGGTCTAACACACCATGCATGGAGCAGAGCATAGTACAATGTGGGCCTTTCTGGCACTGACAGTACCTGATTAGGCCTCAGGGGAACTGAATCTCTGGTACCTGTGGCAGTTTCCAGAATTCAGAATCCCAACATGACAAAGATAAAGTGGAAGATCAGTGGAAAAAACTTGTTGGACCTGTGCGAGAGAGGAGAGTGGTCTGGCCCCAAGCCTAGGGCAGCAGAAGTGGTGACAAGAGCCCTTTGCAGCAGCTGTTACTGGAACTCTAGCCCACAGATTGTGGGGACAACAAGTGGCTAACAATATATCCTCCCATCCCCACTGGAAGCAGACAATTGCTTTGACAAAGAGCTCAAAAGTGAAGTAAATAAGTATCTGGGGAAATGAGCAAAAACCAAAAAACAACCAAACTATACAAAATATACAAACAGAAGAAGACAACAAAGTCAAAGCTTCTACATCCAAAGCCTCCAAGAAAAATATGAATTGGTCTCTGGTCATGGAAGAGCTCAAAAAGGATTTTGAAAATCAAGTTAGAGAAGTAGAGGAAAAATTGGGAAAAGAAATGAAAGTTATGCAAGAAAATCAAGTCAATCACTTGATAAAGGAAATTCAAAAAAGGCTGAAGAAAATAACACCTTAAGAAAAAGACTAACCCAAATGACAAAAGAGATCCAAAAAACCAAGGAGAAGAATAATGCCTTAAAAAACAGAACTGGCCAGAAGAAAAAGGAGGTTCAAAAGCTCACTGAAGAAAATAATTTCTTAAAGATTAAAATGGAGGAAATGGAAGCTAACGACTTTATGAAAAATCAAAAATTATAAAACAAAGCCAAAATAATGAAAAAATAGCAGATGAAGTGAAATATATCATAGGAAAAGCAACTGATATGGAGAATAGAACCAGGAGAGACAATTGAAAAATTGTTGGACTACATGAAGACCATGATCAGGGAAGGAACATGGACATTATCTTTCAGGAAATTATCAAGGAAGGCTCCCTGATATTCTAGAATCAGAAGGCAAAATAGATATTGGGAGAATCCACTGATCACCTTCTCAAGGAGATCCCAAAAGGAAAACTCCTAGGAATATTGTAGTCAAATTCCAGAATTCCCAGGTCAAGGAGAAAATATTGCAAGCAACCAGAAAGAAACAATTTGAGTATTGTGGAAATACAATCAGGATAACAGAAGATCGAACATCTTCTATATTAAGGGATCAGAGGGCTTGGCATATGACATTCCCGAGGTCAAAGGATTTAGGATTAAAATGAAGAATCACCTACCCAGCAGAACTGAGTATAATCCTTCAAGGGAGAAAATTGTCTTTCAATGAAATAGAGGACTTTCAAGCATTCTTGATGAAAAAAAAAACAGAGCTGAATAGAAAATTTGACTTTCAAACACATGAATTAATAGAAGTATGAAAAGGTAAACAGGAAAGATAAATCATAAGGGACTTACTAAAGGTGAACTATTTGCATTTCTACATATAAAGTTAATATTTGTAACTCTTGAGACTTTTCTCAGTATTAGGGTAGTTGGGGGAATTATATACATATAAACAGAGGGCACAGGGTGAGTTGAATAGGAAGGTATGATACCTAAAAAAATAAAAATAAGAGATGAGAGACAACTATATTGGGAGAAGGAGAAAGGAAAAATTAGAATGGAGTAAATTACCTGTCACATAAAAGAAGCAAGACAAAACTTCTTCAATGGAGGGCAAGATGGGGGAGGTAAGAGTGAATCTTTCTTTCATTGGATTTGGCTTAAAAAGGGAATAACATGCTCATTCAATTTGGCATGAAAATCTACCTTACATATAGGAAAGTAAGGCAAAAACGGGGTGGGAGTATGCTAGAAGGGCAGGCAAATGGGAGGAGGAAGTAATTAGAAGTAAACATTTTTGAGGAAGGACAAAGTCAAAAGAGAGAGTAGAATAAATGGGGGGCAGGATAAGATGGAGGGAAATATGGTTAATCTTTCACATCATGACTGTTATGGAAGTGTTTCGCATGACTACACCTGTGTTACCTACATTGCTTTGCTTGCATTCTAATGGCAATGGGTGAGGAGAGAGGAAGGAAGAGAAGTTGGAACTCAAAGTTTTAAAAATTAATGTTAACAGCTGTTTTTACATGCAACTGGGAAGTGAGGCATACAGGCAATGGGGTATAGAAATCTATCTTGCCCTATAAGAAAATAGAGGGGAAGGGGATGAGAGAAGAGAGAGGTATGAGGGCAGGGAGGGTTACTTGAGGGAAGGGGTAATAGAAATGCATAGTATCTTAGGGTGGGCAGAAAGAAGAGTTTAGGAGAAAATTTGCAACTCAAAATATTGTGGAAGTGAATATAGAAAACTAAAAATAAATAAATTAACTTAAAAAAATAAAATAGTAGGATTCTTTGCTTCATTTTTCAGATAAGGAAACAAACTCAAACCTTCTAAGTCACTTGCTTAAGATCACAAAACTGGAAAATAATAGAATCAAGGCTTAGAACTCAGATTTTGTTACTCCTAATTAGTTGTTCTTTCTATCACATGGAAAGAACATATGATATGTACTTGGCTATAGTATAAATTACCCCATTATTCCCCCTAAGTAGACAGGAAATATATATATGCACAGACACACACATTGACACAGATTTATTCTAGAGCTGACCAACTTACCTCATTCTTTTAGAGAGGTAGAATCCTGTAATGGAAATTGCTAGACTTGAGGGGATTAGGAGAACTTGGTTCAAATGCCACCCTAGAAGATGTTAGTTTTGTGACCATGAGACATCTTAGAACCTCAATGTATAATACATGATGGACATAATTAAATTGTCTCTGTCTACCTCACAAGATTGCTTTGAAGAAAGCATTTTGTAAATTTTATGGTGTTAAATAAATGTGAATAATCATTCATGAGGTTTACCCTTGTGTCATAAATTAGCCCCTTAAAAACTTCCTATTTTTCCAAATATCCTTAAACTTTTAAATTATTTTAGATTTTGTCACAGTTTGATAAATTTGCCAGTATTTCATATTTTATATTGTATGGCATAAAATCATATGACTTGGAAAACTGAGACAGTTTTCATGTTAGTAATGGAATGGAAAACAGGAGAGATAATGCAGTAGAAAAGAATACTTAATGGGCTTGGAATAAGCAGATTTCCAATAATTAGTAACTGGGTGACTGAGAAAGTCATTCTCTGAGTCTCCATTTTTTAATTCATAGATAGGATTAATAAACTTGCCTTTTCAAACTCATAGGTATGTTGTGAGAAAAGCACTTTATAAAGATTCAAGTTTATGTAAATGTGAGAAATTATTATTGAGGTAAATACATGCAAGCCGTAAGGCTTAGTGTAGGATGCATGTGCATATTTAAGAATCTCTACCCTATTCATAAATAGTGAAATCTATTTAAGGAGACCACCTGAAGTTCTATAGAAGAATATAGTAGTCTTTTTAATAAGTGATATTTGGATACATATCATCTTCTGGGTGTTAATGAATTATCATTTTCAATTCATCTTTATGAGTAAGCACTTTGAGCTTATATTGAGTAAACTGTGGAGAGAGGCACAATTTACTACTGATGGTATTTGTGCTATTTTTTCCTTCTGTTTGTACAGCACATTTTTTTTTCAAGATCTATAGATCTCATTACTGGTATTATTTTGCAGCATAATTATATTTTTATAGTGCCATTTCTTTCATTGATTTCAAAACTCTTGTCCCTTGCTTTGGTTACTACTATTGATGATTTTAGTCTCCTGTGTTCCTAGAAGATAGGTTTTCTATAATATATTGTGTCATACAAATTCAAAGTGATGTCTGGTTTCCGGGCAGAAGCAGCTAACGATAAGAATAGAAGGAGTTTTGCTGGCCAGTTTTAAATCATACTGCTGGAACTGAGCTTTTGTGATTCACGAGCATACAGTACTTGCCAACAGAAAGAAATGGAACTCACTAAAGAAACTAAGTACTTTAGAGAAGTTTGGAAGGAACTGCGGGATTGGGCCTGGAATTAGAGGGGAGTTATGACACACAAAAATACAATCTTTCAAAAAAGAAATATTTTAATTTTCTTTTTCATGGACAAGAATATTTTTTCTGATATTATCTTAAAGGTATTATAGGACTATTATTTATTCTCATTTATAGGATAATCCATAATGAACACTGGAATCCATTATAGTGATTAAGTTCTATGCTATGAATGAGGCCATGTCATATGATGTTAGAGCAACAAGTTTAAAAGGAAAAAAAAGTCATCTCTTGTTTATATGGCTACCAGACTTAATGGACTGTTTACTAATGAATTGGTTAGGCCTTTGTACATCAAAAATAGTCTGAGTCTTTAATTTAGAAGGTGTGGAGTCTAATTATGACTCTGAGACTGACACATTTATGTGACACCTCTATCCCTCCAAATCATTTAACATCACTTTTTCATTCTGGAATAGAAATGTTGATGCTAATTACAATTCATTTAACTTCATTGTTTAAATATTAAATAATTGATATATGGAAAGTGATTTGTAAATATTATGTTTTCTGAAACCATAGCTCTTCATATATTAGACATACATTATAGAATAATAGGGAGAAGCAATGAAATTTAGCATATGGTGTACTATATTCAGAGTGAAGACCTCAGTTCCTATCTCTGGTGATTGCTCCATATTTAACCATCATCAAATAACTTAATTTCCCCAAGTCTTAGTTTCCTCTAGTATGAAATTGGGATGAGATCTGTTTTACTTATTTTATAGGGTTTTTGAAGATTAAATGGAATAAAGTATAGAAAGTGATCTGGAAATTTTAAAGCACTATATAAAGATCAGATATTATCCAGTGCTTAGCATAGTGCCTTTCAGATTGGTACTTTATAAATGCTTATTAAACTGAACTTAATTAGAGCATCATTCTAAGAAAGGTCTTGGAGTCAGTCTTTGTTTCCCAGTTATAGAATATACATTTAAACCTGACCTGTTATCTTCCAAATATATGTTCCTAAACATAAGGAATGGAAGCATGAGGTGGAATCTCAGTGTAACTCTATCAGGACTAGGGGAAAGGAATAGGTAATAGGAATAGGAAGTAGATGTGAGATTCTAATTGTAAAGGACTTCCAGATAAGGAAGTTTCCTTTATGGATAGATATCAGCACCTTCTCTATAATCTTCATGATTTAATTTAAATACTATAGGATTGAGTTGCAGGAGTAATGGGTTCAAGTCAGAACTCAGATATCTTACTAGTTATATGGTGAGTAACCTAACCTCTATTGTCCTCAGTTTCCCAATCTACAAAACAAGGGTGTTTTATTAGATGATCTCCAAGACCTATTCTAGTTATAAATCCTCTGATCCTACTGAAAAATAATACAAGACACAAACTGTACCGATGATGAGGGAACAGGCATTTCCTCCTTTCTGATTCCAAAGAACAAAACTGTTGTTTTTGTTGTTATGGGCAAAGTCAAGGAAGACAGATGGGATTTCATTGGTACAGGGAACTTGTAGTAAAGAAATTCACTTTTTTAATGCAAATCAGCAGCTGTTCTTCTATATGGTCTTAGAGAACTGCCTTAGACCCTGAGAAGTTAAATGATTTGTCTAGGGTCCAAGGTCTGAGCAAGGATATAGCAACATTCCATATGGAAAGACAGAAGTAGTGTTTTGTGTGAACATAATGATCACTCAACATCATTGCCCTCTAGCCCAGTCCACATCATGCCAGGTTCAGGCAGAGATTTGCTAATTGGAAGCAGTTACCAGTGAGCATCTGCTAACTCTGATTCTTTCACAAGTCTTTCTTGAATAGCCTCATTAAGAGAGGCAGTATGGTATAAAAGAGGCAGTACAGTGTAAAAGAGTGTCAAAGCTGGAGTCAGAAAGACCTGAATTCAGATCTTGTTTTAGATAACTGTGTGTGACTGTAAGTAAATAAATCTTGTGAATTCTTCTAGAAGATGAGATGTTGGACTTGATGACTTTTTGGATCTCCATCTCTAAATCTAAGATCCTATATAGAGATGGAAGGATTAGGGAAGAAAGACACTACACAGTGAAAATTAAATTCATTTTTTCTTTTCTTTTGAGCAATCTCCAGTCCTTTTTCCTAAGAAAGGACACACAACATTTTCACAATTTGCTTTTTCATTTCTTCCAAGACCCAGCTCTTCATCACTTCTAGTGTAAACTAAGAGGGTTTCCTTCCCAGAGAATACTCAGTCCTTACTTCTTCATCTCATGAATGAAATAGTCACATGGGGTGCTGTGGCACTAGAAAATAAATCTCTAACCTTGCAAGAAAGTCATTTCTTGCAAAGATAAAAGAAGATTAAAGATAACTGAACCTCTCAGGGATGCATAAGTTGCAGAAGAGTTATTTATCTTCATTGGTGGAGGGCATTTCCTTTCCAGGAGCTACTCAGATGAAGTCACAGGTCTAGAGCAATCCTAATTCATAGATTATTAAAGAAATTTTATTTGCTAGTAAAAGTAGCACAGTGGATAGAACGCCAAGCCTGGAGTTTAAAGTCATCTTCCTGAATTTAAATCTGGCCTCAGGCATTCACTAGCTGTGTAACCCTGGGCAAGTCATTTAATCCTTTTTGCCTTAGTTCCTCATCTGGAAAATGATCTGGAAAAGGAAATGGCAAACCACTCCAGTATCTTTGCCAAGAAAACCCCAAATGGAGTCATGAAGAGTTGAACAAGACTGAAACAACTGAACAATATCGTACCTGCCCCAATCAATCAGCAAACATTTATGTGGCACTTATTCCTCACAAGCAAACAAGGAATTCATCATTTTTAGGGAGGGCAGCAACCTTCTTTGCTAGTGATTCCTATCCTTTCCAAGGACATACATACTCCATGTGACTCACATTACGAATGAAAGTCAAGGCCTGAGTTTGCAACTCCACATCACAAATTTGTCTTTTGTTCCATGCAACTCCTTTGGCAGATTAAAAACTCCCTTACATTTCTGCTACTGCTGCACTAACAGGCATTAACTCTTGTAATGACTTGGAAGCCTTTTTGAAACGAGACCACATGCCTTGGAGTCCTGAAGTTAGTCAGGGTTATTTGAGCTCTGTTCTTAAACAGTCTTAAAGTTTTACCCACTATTGAAACAAACAAAAACATTTAGGCAGCTGCCAAGACCTTCAGATTTGCCCTTCTTGACTAAAGGAGGCAAGATATTTCTCTACCCCATTTCCTCCTGCACCATACAGGGAGTGTTCTTTGCACACAGTCTGCAATTTCCACTCTTTTTTTCAGGTTGAGAATAATAGGACTTTGCCTTGTCAAATTCCATCATTCTTTTCACAGATCTAGACTATGCAAATTTTCTTGAAGAGTCAATAAGTCTCAAGAAACCAAGAGAAACCTTAGAGTAGAAGAAGAGAAAATGGTGGTCTCTTCGGGCATTCCTGCTTCCAGGGAAAAGACCCATGCTGCCATTACATTTTTATCTAGATATTTGTATTTCACAGCAGTGTTACATTGACTATGGGCCATAGGAATTTTGTTTCCTATATTCTTTGCTTTTATCTAGATTGAACAGCTTTTCTTTCAGTTCATCCTTATCAGTATACATTAAACATCTCTGAGCAAAAGAAATATGATGTCTCTGCTATATGAATTTTCAAAGCTTAATTTTTCACACTGTGTTAAATTTAGTAGCACATTAGATCCTGAGAAGTTAAATAATTTATTTGTTTAGTGTAAAGGATATGTCATGATTTCTTCCTCTCCCCCTTACTGAATAGCATTGTGGTATTCTTGAATATTATATCTGGCTTGACACTTACTAGGAGAGTGACTTTCTTTTTTTTTAAAGAAAATATTTTCAGTTCCGAATTCTCTCCTTCCTCATACACATTATACATATGAAATTATGTTATGCAAAGCACATTTTCACATTAGTCATATTCTGAAGAAAAGCAAGAAAAATAAAGATAAAAATCTATGCTTCCATCTGCATTCTGAGTATCAGTTCTCTATCTGGAAGTGGGTAATATTTTATATACTGAGTCCTTTGAAGTTGTGGTGATCGTTGTATTGGTCAGTGAATAAACTTTTCATAGTTTATTCTCTTTACAATAGTTGCAGTGTATGTTCTTCCTCTCACTCTGCTCATTTCAATTCACTCTCTACCAGTTCGCATAAGTCTTCCCAGGCTTTTCTGAAACCAATCTCTTCATTTCATACTGTCCCATAGCATTCCATTGCATTTATATATCCTAATTTGTTCAGCTTTTCCCCACTTGGTAGACATTCCCTCAGTTCCCAATTCTTTGATGTTACAAAAAGTGCTACAATACATATTTTTGTACATATGCATCTTTTTCCTATTCCTTTAATACCATTGTGCTATAAAATTAGTAGTGGTATGTTAGGTCAAATGGCATGGGTAGTTTTATAGCCTTTTGGGAATAATTCCAAATTGTTCTCCAGAATGATTGGACCATTCCAACAGTGCATTATTGTACCTATTTCTCTACATCTAGAAGGGGAACTTTCAACAAGATCCTTTCCCTCCCATGGAACCTGTGGTTCTTTATTCATAAAAAATAATAATACATATTTTATCCATATCCCCAAATTTACCACTCTGATTGGAAAATTAAGTCCTTTGTAAATGCTATTAATTCATTCATGAGCTCTATACATTAATGAAGCAACAAGTATGGACAAAACATGCACTATATAATGATGAACTGCTATTATTAGCAAAGTATCTTGATTTTTCTACAAACCTCATTCTAGGTGAGAGATAAACGAGGATAGGTCTTGGAAGATGACCTTGCTCTTGGCATTTTTCTCCATATATAAAACTGTATCTAAAAACAGAAAAAGACTGATGTGGGACCAATTTTTCTTCCACACAATCTTCTGTCAATAGTATTCTTTAGCTTATGTTATGACTTTTGTCTGTAGAGCCTGTCATTTTCACACACAAATACACAGAGGCTTTCAAAAGTGCTCACAAAAATGTCTAACAAGAGTAAAGAGATTTATGCTCCTGAATGTGCTGCTGACTCACTGATAGGAAGCTCAGGGCAAATATCTAAATTTTCCCAGGCTGTAATCCAAACCAAAAATGAGTGTACTGTTGTCTTTACAGAATTTGTTTTTTTGATTTAAAGGTTCACAAACATCAACAATACATTTTAAGGGTATATTATTCCTGGGGAAAGAGATAGGTAGATAGGTAGATAGAGATAGATAGATAGATAGATAGATAGATAGATAGACAGATAAATAAACAGATAGATAAAGAGTGAGAGACCAGTCATGCATTTTAAGCCTTTTTATATGCAAGGCACCTTGACAAACTTGGGGAACACAAACAGTGTTACTGGAAAAGAGGAGGGTAGAGACAAACTTATGAGTATGATGAGGAGAAAGCATGAAATGACAAGTATATCTGGTTTTTGGAAAGGCAAAATATAATAACAAAATCAACAATTATTAAGCATTACTATACTCCAGGCATCATGCTACAAACTGGGGATACAAAGGAAAATAAACAAACAAAAAAAGCACCCCAAACAGTCCTAGCTCTCAAGGAGCTTACATATGAATGGGGGAGATAATAGGTTTGACTACTGTACAAGCTACGTACAAACAAGATATGTCTAAGAAACATTGAAGGATATTTCAAAGGGCAAGCATTAATAATGAGATATGGAAAGGCTTCTTGAGAAGGTGGGGTTTTAGTTGAGATAGAAATGATGCCAGGGAAACTAGAAATTAGAAAAAAGGAGGAAAGGATTCCGGTCATGGGAGACAACTGAGAGATTATCTGCAGAACATGGAAAGTTTCTTCTATAAGGAATAGTGAAGAGGCCAGTGTTACTAGATTTTAGAGAATATGGAATAGAGAATTATCACCAGGCAGCTGTTTTAAGAAGTCCGTAGGATCATTTTCTGCCACAGTGGAAGTTAAGTCCTCTACCGCTACATATTCCCTCCTCCTACTCCTCCCCTCTTCCAACTCTCATCACACTTAATCTTGGGGCTGATAGAACTGAGAATTGTAATTTTCAGATACACCACTGACTGTGAAACTAAAGATATGAAACAACACTGATTTAGTAAGTATAAATATTGCATTATCCCTGGATAAGGAAGTTATTTTCTTTATAAGATCAACACAGCAGTCAACAGTAAAGCTACAGAAAGATACTTTCTACTACTTATGGGTAGTAAAAGAAAAATGGCTTCCACAGTAGATAGTCATATGACAATCTAATCTTTTGTGTACTGGGAGGCACACTGCAGAAGTTAAAGCAATTTGTTTTGCAAGACAGCATTCATTCATCATTCTAATATCTTCATCCTGTTACTAATTAAAAAGAAATAGGATTTTTTGTTCATTTGTTTGTGCAACTTTTAGTATACCAGCTTTAATGTACTATTTAAGAACTGCATAGAACTGTTTTTTCTTTTAAAAAAGTTGAAATTCTGTAAACAAGAATGATGGTTCTATTATTTCTTTTCTTTAAGACAACCAAGACAGTCAATATTAGAAGTGTGCATGAGTTTGAAATGATATTTTTATTTGGATTCTCTTTAGACTTGTAGGAAATAGTTTTCCCTCCCCCAAAGCCATACAAATTCTTTCTTATTTTTACTGTCCCAATAAACTGTTACAATGTATATTAGTAATTCTTACCTCCTGTAACCAATCTACTGCCAAGTCCTATGGATTCTACTTTTGCAACACCACAATCTCTCTTCTGTGTTTCACTTTCTCTCTTCTGACACTGCCACTGCCCTCGTGTAGAACCTCATTGCTTTGTGCCTGTACTATCACAAAAAGCCTACTATCCAGGCTCTCTGCCTCAAGTCTTGGACTACCTTCATTTTATTTACTTTATTTAAAGTTAATGAAGTTTAAAAACTTTATTTAAAGTTTATTAACTTTAGTTAATAGGTTCTTAATTATATTTATTTTTTAATTATAGAAGCTCAAAAAAGATATTGATGCAGTTTCTGACTCATGAGGCAGCAACTGTCATTCTTTTATTTTATGACTATGTCAACAAAGAATATATGTTCATGAATGAGTTGCAAAACATATAGATGTCCAGTCCTAAATTTGAACTATTCTCTCTAAAGTTAACATAGACCAATTAATTTATAAATCTTTTGACATTTTCTCAGTCTTTATCCTTAATAACCATTCTGCCCCATTTGACCCATTAACAAACATTAGGGTTGTGGGGAACATCTTTTTCTATCTGTTTTTTCCCTTACCCAGATTCCCCAGGTTAGGGCCACCTTGAACACATGCAAGACCGAGGTGAGTTGGGAAGATCCACCACTAGCATATACATTTCTCCTCTTTGCCTTCTGCTTACTACTTCTCCCAACCCTTCACCTTGATTGTTCATAAGGTTTCATTGAAACTAAAGTTGCCAACTCCCACTCCTTCTAGTGAGTTGGAGGAACCAGACTTTAATATTTGCCTTACCACTATAACCTTAGTTCCTCCTGTCCTTACTGTTTACCCTGATCCTATATTCTCCAGATCCCAGCACTGTCATATGACCTAGTGATTTGACCTAAGGAGCCCCAGGCTTTTCTATCCATTCAGATGCTGCATCCTTAGGACTTTATAGGTCTTTCCACCATGTCTTCTGCTGATTTTTCTTTTATCTGTTGTTTTTCCCAATTAGGATATGAACTATTTGAGAGAAGGCATCATCTTGTTGTTTGATCTGTCTCTCTAGCTACACTTAGAAGAGTGCTTGGCACATGCTTTTTCATTCATTCGTTGGCCATCTTCTCTTTATACATGAAGGTGACTGTCTTTTTTTTTTTTTTTTATAAGTTTAGGTGACACCTCTCTTTCTTGATGTTCTTCTTGTCCATCTGACCACTCTCTCTTTCTCTCAGTCTTTATTGATTAATAGTACAAATCCTGCCCCTCCCTGAAAAGGGTGGGTGATCCAGTGACTGTCCTGGATCTTCTCTTTCTACATGCTCACTTGGTGGTCTCTTTAACTGCCATTGACTTAAGTAGCATTGCTTAGAAATTATTTTTTTTGCTTAATTAAAATGAATTTTCTTTCCCCCCCTGCCTTTTCCTGACTGAAAAGAAAGGAAAGAAAAACAAAGTAATCATATTCAAAGAAAATCTATTTAACCATAAACTAAAGATATATGTTTCATTCTGCTCCTTGAATTTATCACCTCTCAAGGTGGGTAGCATGCTTTCATAATCAGTACTCTGACATTTTGTTGACCACTATGTGGATTAGAATTCTTAAGTTTTTCAGAGTTATTTGCTTTTACAATGTTGTTATTTTGCAGCTTGTTTGCCTCATCCTGTTCCCTGCATTTTCCTTCAGTTTGTATAAGTATGGTCATGATTATTTTATGCTTTCCCTTATGCAATTTCTTATAGCCCAATAGTATTCCATTACATGAACATATCATAATTTGTTTTACCATTCCCCAGTTGATGCCCCCCCACCTCAACTTCTCAGCCAATTAAAAAAATGGAGTGACAATAAATATTTGTGTATATGTAAATATTTTTCTTCTTTCTTTTATTTCATAAGATATTACATGTTAGTATTAGCAAACAAAAAGTAATAACAGCAATGGTATTGCTGGGTCAAATGTTATGCACAATGTAATGACTTTGTGACAATTTTGGAAATGAAATATTTTCCTCAATATTTCCTTTGTAATATTAGCTGAATTGTATGTGTTGTTTTGAAAAAAAAACTTTTTAATTCTAGGAAATCAAATATATACATATATAATATACATATATTCATATATATATGTATATATGCATGTGCGACTGAAAGTCCTCTATTTTGTTGAAGATTCTATCATTTGTAGCATTATTATCAATTTTCCTCACATTATTCTTGTTTGTAAGCTTGAATCTTTCACCTTTTTGTAATACTCCACTACAAGCTGCTAAATGCTGTGTGATCTTAACTATGGTTCCTCAAAACTCAAACTCTTCCGTTTGCTTACAATATTTTTTCTTTGACTTGAAATCTCAGAATTTTGACTATGGCATTCCTGAGAGTTTTTGTTTTGGTACCCATTTCAGAAGCTGATGAGTAGATTATTTCTATTTTTATTTTGCCCTTTAGTTCTATTTCCCTCCTCAATTTCTTGAAATATGATGGATGATCTCTTCTTTTCATGACATTTAGGATAGTCTAATCTGTTTTCCAGATCAGTTGTTTTTGATGTGAAATGATTTCAATTTTCTTCTTTTTTTAGTATTAACTTTGTTTTAATATTTCTTATTGTCTCATATATTCACCAACTTCTCTTCAGTCAATACTTGCATTCAGTAATACTTGTGCAAAGTTGTTCTTTTAGCTATTGTAATTATTAATTTTTCCTCCAGATCTTTCCTCCAAAGTTCTCATTTCTTTTCTAATTATTTCCTTTAACAATCTTGCTTAATTAATAAGACAATTCTTAAATTTCTTTATTTTTTTCCCCTAGAAATTCTAGTTGACCTTGTGCTTAATATGTTTTTCCCCTTTGAGGCTTTGCTTTTAGATGATTTGAAATCATCCTCTTCTTTTTAATATATATCTTGGGCATTCTTGGAACCATAATAACTCTTTATCAGGGCCAGGCTCTATGTACTTCTGTAGGTAATGTCTGAGTCTTATTGTCTATTATTTGCATTTTCTAGGGTTTTTCTGCTACTTGCTCAAGGTATTGAACACAGTCTTCTTCAAGGATCTTGAAAGCAGCCCAGGCTCATCATTTACAAATTTTCAGTGAATCCAAAGCAGTCTTATCCAGGGTGAAATCTGATTGTTTTCTTCTCAAGCTGAGGTTTGCAATTTTGGCCTGGGTGACACACCAATAAACCTTTGCTGTCCTTACCCCTTCTCAGCTCATTGTAAGGCTCTGCAGGTTTAGAAAAAACTGAGCACCCTGGTCCTTCTTTCTGTAGCCAAGATTTATGGTGCTCTTGCTAGAGCTCTCCTTGTTAGATTGGCACTCATTCAGGCAGTGCCATGTTCAGTTCTAGCCCCCAAATCCTCAAACCCAATGGCAAAAAGACAGATGAGTTCAAGCCTGGCATTTCACAGGCTATATTGGAGTTGGAGATGAACTCTGACTTAAAGGCTTAATTAAGAGAGCTGAATATCACAGCAGCTAAGGAAATTGAAGTTCGTGGTGGCAGAAAAGCTATTATCATGTTTGTTCTAGTTTCTCAGCTAAAATCTTTTCAGAACATCCAAGTTTGACTTGTTTGTTAATCAAACACAAAATTAAGTGACAAATATGTGGTCTTTATTGTTCAATTGAAAATTCTTCCTGTGCCAACAAGAAAAAGTCACACAAAATATATGCAAAAGTGACCCAGGAGTCATACTCTGACTGCTATGCATGATGCAATTCTTGAAGATTTTGTCTTTTCAAATGAAAATGTTGGCAAGAAAATCCATGTGAAACTAGAGAGCATCAGACTCATAAAAGTCCATTTGGATAAAATACAGCAGAGCAATGTGGAGCACAAGGTAGAAACATTTTCTGGCATTTATAAGAAGCTGACAGGCAAAGATGTTAATCTTGAATTCCCAGAGTTCCAAGTGTAAATGCAGAAATGATTAAATAAAGTCCATTTTTCATTAAAAAGAAACAAAGAAGCAACCAAAAAATTGAGCACCTTGACCTGGTTTCTCAGTTGCAGGCCTCGGATCAGATTAGAGGATGAATCTGCAGCTTCATTAAGGGATAAGGACTACACACTTCCTGCTTTTATCTCTTCTTGATCCTTGCTGAGTTCACAATCAGAGAACAGTGACCACTATTTGACTTTGAACACAGCTCAAGGTCAATACTCATAAGAGTATCTTCTCTGCTTAGTTTATTTCCAAGGCAATATTCACAACTCTGAGGGAGACTATGAATATGCTGGTGTAGTTCTGAATTGCAAAGTATAACAGACTCTCCATATGAAACGCAGAAGAAAAACATTTATTCAGACACAAGAAAGCTAAATCCCAACACCAGAAAGCCAAATCCATCATTGTAACCAAGAAGTCAATACACATTATCACTATGGAGGACAAGTCTCCACCCCACCTCCATGGTCTTCCCACAAATAAACAATTACTAACCTAGTTTTGTCTGCCTGTGTCCTCTCCTCTGCCCTCATTGCTCTCACCAACTTCCTCCTACTTCTGTTCCACCCTGTTCTGTTCCATAGGTTCAATAAACTCCTCCCACAACATGTGACTTAGGCTTCCTGGTGGTTTAAGCAGATCACATAGGCCTGTTAATGAATGGGAAAGATCTTCCCACATAAATTACTATTACACTTAGTCATCTCTATATTTGTTACTCAACTGTAGGATCAAGACGATAGAGTTACCAGTTGACTGCTGTTCTTTTCTTTACACAGAATTAGGCCTATACTGTATTATAAGCAACAATTCCATTCTTCAACTGGAAATCTCTAATCAGATACTTTCCTGCTTAGATCCAGTCCCTAGTACTCATATATATCTATCTTTCTTCTTATATTGATGTTAGTTAGAGAAATTTCCCCCTATGATTTTTCCTCATCATAACTCAGTATAGAGATCTTTCTACGTCTTTGTTGGAGTAGTTGCTATGAAAAACTTGCCCATACTGCTTCATCCTTCTCTGGCATCTTTTCAGACTTTCTTCATGAATCACTATGCGATGATGTCTAGATCTATATATCCCATATTAGTCTCTCTCTTGAGCTCCAATTGCCCATTAGATGCCTCTAAATAGATGACTCAAAGGCACAGCAAATGCAATATTCCTACATCAGAAATCATTATCTCTTATCTTCAAATCCTCTCCTCTTCTTAACTTTGTAAAATCTATCAATCATAATCCTTCAGGACATCCAGATTTACTACCTTAGTTTTATATCCAACCACTCTCTCTCCTCTCCACATATGCTATTAGTTCTTAAATCTTTCCATTTCTCGTATATTATCTCTCATAAATATTCCCTTTTCTCTATTCATATGATTCTCCTCACCCTCCAATTCAGATCCTCTTCACCACTTTTGTGTACTTTCATAATGACTACTTAATTGGTCTCTGAGTCTCAAGTATCTCCCCATTCCAAACTATCCTCCATATATCTGACAAAGTAATTTTCCTAAAGCATGGGATCTGATCATGTCATTCACCTACTCAGTTATCTCCCTAGTGTCTTTAGGATCAAATATAAACCCCACTCTTTGACTTTCAAAGTCCTTTGGAACCTTTATCTAATATCCTATTCCAATTTTACTATCTATTATTCCCAGTCCTGTGCTCTGTGGCCTACAGAATTCAAAACTAGATCCTTTGACTTTAAATCTAACTTCTTTTGTTATAATCTGCATACAATTAAAGCTAAATAAGCATTTGCTAAATTTGTAGTAAGTATGTCACTTAGAACTTTCTATAGTAAGTAGTTGTTGATCTGTTGTTTAATCATTTTTCAGTCATATCTGAACCTTTGTGATCTCATTTGGAATTTTTTGTTTTTGGCAAAGATATTGAAGAAGTTTGCCATTTCTTTCTCCAGATCATTTTATAGATGAGGAAACAGAGGCAAAGAGGGTTAAGTGACTTTTCAGTCATTCAGTCAGTTTCTGAGGCCATATTTAAACTCAGATCTTCCTAATTCTAGGACCAGTGCATTATTCACTGTCCAACTTAACTGCCCCCAGAGTGAGTAGTACTGACTATATTTATGATGTAAAGTTTAAAGGATCTAGGTTTAAAAAACTGACTCTCTTATTTACTATCTGTGTGACCTTTGGTAACGTCAGGTTTATCATCTGCATAACATAGGCAATGGATAGGATAACTTCTAAGTCCTTTCCAGTACAAAGTCTGTCATGTTATTTCCATTGCTCTACCATCCATTTAGACTTTTCATTCCTTTTCTTGATTTTTACAGGGAAACCCTAGAGTACTTTGTACTTCAGAAAATGGTTCTCCCCAAACATGCTCTTCAATTTTGAGAAATAAGGTCCTTTTATAACTTTGCGGAAGCATCATGATGCAGCACAGTAGTGTTGTATCCATATTCAACAGATCTGGGTTCGAATCCCAACTCTGTGATTTACCACTTGTAGAACATTGCTCCAGGCACTTTGCATTTCTTGACCTCAGTGTCCTAATATATAAAATGAAAGCACTGGATAAGATGACCTCTGAAGTACCTTCTAGTTCTAAATCTATTATCCCATGAACCTCTTAGCATTTTGTTTCCCTTCTAGGTAAATTCCTAACATTTAGGATTATATTGGTTCAGAAACAAGGAAATGGGGGTTTCATGACAACTGTTATAACTACTGTACCATGATCTCATGTACAATGTATTATATATGATATCAACCATATAGTATTTCTGAAAGCCTATATGATTATTTCTTTTCAATGTCTTATTATTGTTGGAATAACAATTGTGTAATTCCTTAAACGAAAACGGAAATTTCATGAAAGCTAAGTCTTGACTTGTGTATGGAACCATCCCTTGCTTAAGATAATAGGATCATAGGTCTAAAGCTGAAAAGCACTTGAGAGGTCATATAACCCAATTCTATCATTTTATAGATGAGGAAATTGAGTGCTAGTGCTAAAATGCCTCACACAAATGGTAAGATGGGAATCTTAACCTCAGGCCTCTGACTCCCCAATCCATACTCTCTCCTCTGTGCCATGCTGCCTAGTTTCAAGGGAGTTTGTTGGAAATTTCACACATTTCTGGAAAAAAGGTTGCATTTGAGTAAATGAGGCAACATGTAAACTTCTCTTATCTTCTCAACCTGCCAAGGGAGACTATACCTTCTCTACTTCAGACAAACCACTCTTTGCTTATTGCATTCTCTCCATTTTCTGGAATCTTCTAACCCTTGAATTATCTGTGCTTCACGTTCATGGGACATCTAAATGATGCCTCCCTGTCTGTGTCATCAGAATTGGGAAACCAGGCTAATATGCCTGAAAGACTTCATTTCTCCTTGTAAAACATTTGGTCCTCATTCACATTTCTGGGTAGTCATAGTCTATAGCATTACCCACATACTCCATAATTTGACCTCTTAATCAGGTAGGCTACCCTTCCTCCTCCTGCTAATGGTTCAAATATCATCTCAATCATTGCCTGGACACTCCTTCACTAATTGGGTCATGAAGTAGCCAGTTTCCTGCAGAAATTTGATTTTGTTGTTAATAATGATTCAAATGTATTCTCTTCTCATCCCATGCTCTTATCCTCTCTGTATTGGGGGTCTTAAGCTTTCTTTTGTGTGAATTAAAAATCAATCAATCACAATGGCTTTATTAAGATATTTTTTGTATTTAAGTCATTGGAGATACAAAGAAAAAAATAAAATGGCCACAGACCCCAACCCTATGTGTACACAAACATGTATATTTGTCTCTACAATATAAAGAAAAATATACACTTAGATATGTAAGTATGCTACATATAATTATACATGATACATAATATATAAATATTAAAATAAAATATTAAAAACTAATTGCAAAGGCATTTCTGTGAGAGAACATAGTAGCAGATAGGAGGGATCAGAAAAGACTTCATGCAGAGGTTAGAGCTTGAGCTGAGACTTTCGTGAAACTAGGAATTCAAAGAGGGAGAGGTAAAGAGCATGGCCAGGCAAGAGAATATAGCCAGTCCAAAACATAGAGTAGGGGGAAAAAGTGTAGAGCATGAAAGGCCAGCACCAATTAAGAGCCTAATAATAGCTAACATTTATAATAGTACATTAAATTTTGCAAATTATTTTACAAATGACTCATTTTATCTTTATGACAATTGTGGGAAGTAGATGCTCTTGTTTTTCCCATTTTACATATAAGGAAACTGAGGCAAGTCTTAAGTGACTTATGTGGGAACAGATATATAGATAAGTATTTCAATATGATTGTTATCCTTTGGAGTCATCTGTATTTTATTTAATACATTCAAAATATTCCTATGAGAAGAGGCCATGTTTTGCTGGACTAACAAAGACAATTATGACATATAAAAAAAGTTAAGAATCCCTGGTCTAATCCAATCCCAATGCAGATGGTCCATTGGGAGGAAATGATTTCATCAAGGTCACAAAGCAAATTATTGGCAACAGTGGGATGAGAGTGTAGTCCTCCCAGTTTCCTTACCAGCATTCTTTTTACAACATTAAGTAATTTCTCCTTTTCCTAAAATGAGATTTCAGCATCATGTGTCTGGAAGTTCTCAACCCTATTCCTGTCCCAGAACTATAATACCCCAGTCATAATAAGGGGAATATGAGACCAAAGATTGCTAAGATATTTAGTTTCCAAACAGGAATACTCTGTATAAAATTGGCTCCATGCTATTTCGTGTTATTAATATATTATAACCAAGCCCACTGGAAACTCTCAGTCTAACCTGATCACTAGAGTTGTAAGTCAGATTGTCAACAGCAAACCGGGCTAGTGCTTGAACCCCAGCAGCATTCATTCTTCTAAGTATCAATCTTCTTATCACTGAATGCTGATTGCATGTAAGCATTATTCCTCTGTAGCTAACTGCCCTGCTGTGATATTGTTTCACCTAAAGTCATGCTTCTGCACATCCATGTAACAACATTAGGTGGGCTGTGCTTATATCCACTCAGTTAAACAGCCTTTCTAAAAGTGTCAGGACACTTAAGCATCATCACAGAATATCAAGGAAACAACTGTACCATGCTTATAACATACTGTTCAAAGTGAAGATGAAGCGAATTGTGAAGCTTTGGGCATTTCCCAAGAGATTTCTTTGAAGTTGCTGAACTGAGAAAAGGTAAGCAGCTTTTAATTGATTTGTAAACATTCAATTAATCACCGCAGAATGCTAATTAAAGAATTAATCTTAGTTTTTTAAAGGTGGAAGATATTAAATAATTTAGTAAAATTTTCATAAATAATACCCAGCAGCAGATGGGATTCCTCTATGGTCCAGTGATGGAGAAAACAAGCAGACCCTAAAGACAACCATGTTCCCCATCCCTGATGCAATTTCAGAACTGGGCATCAGTGTCTACTGGGGAAAGGCATCAAGTGATTAATTTAAATGTTTTACAAAATCTTATTAAATGAAACATATAATTTTCTATGAATAGTGACAGGCTGACACAGGTCACAAAAGTTATCTAATATGGAAAATTCCTGCAGTGTCATGGAAACGATTATAGTCAGGCCACTGACTGCTGCAGGTCACAGGTTAGGTTTAAGTTATGATGGATAATTGTGCAATATAATAAAGCCTATCCTAGGTATTTCTCCATGCATGTGATATACTTCTAACATTAAAGGTTTACAGCTGAAGATTACAGGTTGAAGTTATGAAATTCTTAAGAACTAGTTACAAAAGTAAAAATTTAGCCAAGTTTAACAATCCTTAGATTCTTAGAAAAGGCATTTTTTCTATAGCAATACACAGATAATTGGATACAGATGTCAGTTTAATAGCAGAGAGTGTGCAGAGTAATTCCTTTTTCGTAGCATTTAATTTAGGTTAAGGATGGATCAAATTCAGTTTGTTGGTGATATGATCATTTGTAAAAACTATATTAAATCCTTTACTTCAGTCTATCCAGACAGGTCTTACTTAAAGAATAGGTATCTTTTTTTTTTTTTTTAAAGATTTTTAGAGAAGTGACACCAGTCAAGCATTTGATATGCTTGTTGGAAGTTTGGTTAAATTTTGATTGTCATTAGATCTCAAAAATTTTGGAATCTTTTACAACTTTGTTTACCAATTAACTCATTTTACAACTTTGTTTATCCAATTAACTCATCACAGAATAAATGGGCTCAGTATATGAAAGTTATTCTAAATCCTCAAGTTTTTAGTTCGTATATAATGTATTCTTTCCCCCCACCCTCCATTTAGGCCTGGCATGTATAACCAGGGACTGGGGCAATAAGTGTATTTTCAGATAACCATTGGATCTTGGAAGGGACTCAATCAACTCCAGGATTTTCTTTTCTTTACAAGGATATTAAAAAGGCTAAATAAAATTCCAAATCCCAGATACAAGGGAATTGATATTTCAAAGGAAAATGAAAACAAAAAAACCTCACAGAGTAAAATTGATGTACTTGTGGTTTAGAATGTGTACTTAAATTCATATATTTTACTCTATGGTAGAATCATTTAAGCCCACTTTAATCTGATGTTTGACCATTAGGTGATGCTGAAGGGGTATAAAAATAGTTTTGTCTTCTAAATCTGTCGATAGAAAGGTGGCTATGCTGGCTGTCAATCAAACATGGAATTGCCCCCTTATTGACTTAGTTCTTCTGGACCAGAGGTATGTATGTCAATCACTTCCACAACTCATATTTTCCATCCTATCACCATGCTGTATCAGAAGCACTACTCCCATGTAACTGAAACTATATTCTACCTGAGACCCAACATCTTCTAAAAACAGAAACCTCTTTAAGCTGGAGACAGTCTCCTTTTCCCCATCTCCTCACAGTCCAGAAATAGATATGAGATTTTAGATTACTTTTATATTTCCTGCCTCTCCAAGGAAAGGTGCTATACATATTTAGTATGACTAGGAGTGATAACCTTCACTGATACCTGATAATGCTGTGGAAGTTTCTGGTGACTCCTATCAACACAACTGCATAGGGATACAGCAACACATTATCACTACCCAAAGCTTCAAGATCTGATTTTCTGGACTCTGGAACTCTGTGTCAGGGTTTACTTGAGCACTTGTGGGTCTCTGTTCTCTTAGCCCTCAGGTGCTACTTAAATGTACCTAGAAGCTGAGGTTTATGCAGCTTCATCAGACTATAACAAATCTAATGCTAACATAAATAAGAAACAAAAATGACCCCAGGTTCCATTATGTTCCTCCAAGGATCTCTGTTTCATGTTCAAAACCTGTCAGTAGTCCTGCATCAGAGGCAGCCCATAGGACCAAAAAAAGAGAGAAGTAGCATTAGAATATCAATGTACTATCAATGTATTGGAATGCCATAGTTACTTTTGCAATTTGAAATAGAAATGCTTCAAACTCCATGAGTAAATCTATTTCTAGTGTCACACATCAGTCTATCTTTCAGTCCTACAGAGTTTACATTTTCATTCATTCATCCATTCATTCATCTATCTATTTTTCTATCATTTTTCTGCCTATTCATTCATTTACTCATTCATCCATTCAGCAAGCATTAAAAAACAACTTGGCACTAAGGATATGAAGACAGAAAAAAATAGACAATCCTTACCCTTAAGAAATTTACATTCTATTTAGCATAAAAAATCTGTATCTATATCTATCTATCTACCTACCTATCTACTTATCTTTATCTATCTATCTATCTATCTATCTATCTATCTATCTATCTATCTATGTCTGTTGGTCTGTCTATCTGAAGAATTAAATACAAATACACAAACAAGCAACCATAAAGTAGAGAAAAAATAACTCTTAGGAGGAGGGTACTAGCAATTGTGAGGAGGGCAGGGGAAAGGATCATAATAAATTTCCAGGAGAAAGTGACACTTGACCTAAGCTTGGAAGGAACGTAATGTATGGGGAGCAACAAGTTGTCCAGTTTGGGTATAATGCAGAGTATATTAGTTTAGAGAACATGTGTAGCTTGGATTACTGGGTTAGAATTGGGTTGTGAAAACCTTTAAAAACTAAACAGAAGTTTGTGTATGTTATCTTGGATGCTAGAGAGAGTCATTAAAGATTCTTAAGCCTCCGCGTGCCATGGTCAAACCTATTCTTATGGAATAACAATTAGGTACCTGCATGGAAATTGAATTGGAGATAGGGGAGTTTAGATAAAAGGAGTTCAATTTGGAGGTCATTTCAAGAGTCCAAGTGAGAGGTTATGAGGGTCTGAACTAAGGTGGTGTCTGTGTGAGTAGAGAGAAGGGGAACAATGCAAGATATACTGTGGAGGTAGAACCAACGATACTTGGGAAATGATTGCCAAGGGTTATAGAAGTAGAGAGATTTCAGGTTGACTCTAAACTTACGAATCTAGGTGACTGCAAGAATGATGTTACCTCAACAGAAGCAAAGAAGCTAGGAAAAGAGGAATTTTGGGGGTTGAGTTTTGAGTTCTGTTTTGGACATGCTGGGTTTGAAATGTCTATGGTGGGTCTAGCAATCAAAAGAGAGATTGGGGCTAGATGTATAAATGTGGACATCATTTGAACCTGTGGGAGCTGATAAGTTCATCAAAAGCGACTGTAGAGAGAAGAGGAAAGGGAGCAGAGCACAAGAGATAAATTCATACAGTAGAGAGAAGAAGGATGATAATTCAGAAAGAAAATTCAGATTGTTAGGAACAGAATGAAGGGGTATTGTTTACTGTTGTGGCTGTTTGTCCTTCATTTTCAAAGAGGACCAAAAACATCACTGGATGATGTCTTTACTTGTGAGTGAATTGGATTTAAGTGAGGCAGAGTTGCACAAAGTCTCCAACCTCACTCTATAGTTCAGGGGCAAGACAAAAACTCCAAATGATTAGTGATGCCCCGGTGAATGACTGTTTTCTTTGATGTCTGACCAACCTCTAAGCTATGCACAGCTCCCATTTTAGTTGCCTTCTTGGCCATTGGGACAATTGTTCCCATCCACTCATTCCACCAAGAGAAGTCTTCACATGCTTGAGATCGATACCTCTCTAACTCACTAAACAGGTTGCCATTTATTATTTACTCTCAATTTGGTTTAGCCTGTCTGCAGATACAGTTTACTGGGATATGTTTGTTGTATATGCTATAGCTTCCTGGATGAACAGCTCTGAAAAGGCCTCAATAATTTGTGGCATAACTATGCTAGCTATTCTTGAACATCCCATACACCCTCAAGAATTAAGTGATGGGTTGATGTCACAAAAACCCAGGGAGGAAAGTGTATTTTGGAAGGAGTGGTTAATAATATCAAATGCTGCAGAAAGATAGAGAAGCACAAAGACTACATATGTATACACACATAGATTTTATATATACATATGCATATATACACAAATATGTACATATACATAGATATATGTACACACATATGAAATTATTTTCATTTGCTTATTAATTAATGAGTTTTTAGTTTTCAACATTCATTTAGAAAAGATTTTGAGTTCCAAATTTTCTCCGTCTCTCTCCTCACCTTCACCCCAAGATGGCATGCATTCTGATTACCCCTTTCCCAATCTGCCCTCCCTTTTATCATCAATCCTCCTTATCCCCTTCCTCTTTACTTTCTTGAAGGGCAAAATAGATTTCTATATCCCATTGCCAGTATGTCTTATTACAGTTGCATGTAAAAACAATTATTTTAACATTTGTTTTAAAAACTTTGAGTTCCAAATTCTCTTCCTTCTTCCCTCCCCATCCACCTCCATTGAGAAGTCAAAAAATTCAATATAAGTTATATATGTGTAGTTATGCAAAACACTTCTATTATAAAGTCAAGTAGTGAAAGACTACATTTCCCTCCATCCTATCCTGTCACCCCGAATTATTCCATTTTCTCCTTTCACCCTGTCCCCTTTCTAAAGTGTTTGCTTCTGACTACCTCCTCCCGCAATCTGCCCTCTCTTCTATCATTGCTCCCCCTTTATTCCTTTCTCTCTTAGTTTCCTGTAGGGTAAGATACCCAACTGAATGTGTATGCTATTCTCTCCCTAAGCCAAATCTGATGAGAGTAAGATTCACTCATTCCTTCTCACCTCCCTTCTCTTCCTCTCCATTATGTTGCCTTTTTTTCATGCCTCTTTTATGTGAGATAATTTACCCCGTTCTATATCTCCCTTTCTCCTCCCAATATATTCCTCTCTCGCCCCTTAATTTTAGGTTTTAGATATTATGCTTTCATATTCAATCCACCCTGTGCCCTCTGTCTGTCTATCTATCTATCCATCTATCTATCTATCTATCTATCTATCTATCTATCTATCTATCTATCTATCTATCTATCTCCTTCAACTCCCCTAACACTGAGAAAGGTCTCAGGTGTTACAAATATCATTTTACCATGTAGGAATATAAACAGTTCAACTTTATTAAGTCTCTTATGATTTGTCTTTCCTGTTTACCTTTCCATGCTTCTCTTGATTATTGTATTTGAAAGTCAAATTTTCTACTCAGCTCTGGTCTTTTCATCAAGAATCGTTGAAAGTTCTCTATTTCATTGAATATCCATTATTCCCCTGAAGGTTTATATTCAGTTTTGCTGGGCAAGTGATTTTTGGAACTAGTAATCCTAGCTCCTCTGCCCTCTGGAACATCATATTCCAAGTCCTTTATGTGGAAACTGCTAGATCTTGTGTTATCCTGATTGTTTTTCCACAATGCTTGAATTGTTTCTTTCTGGCTACTTGCAATATTTTCTCCTTGACCTGGGAACGCTGAAATTTGACTACAATATTCTTAGGAATTTTCCTTTTAGGATCTCTTTCCAGAGGTGATTTGTGGATTCTTTCAGTTTCTATTTTACCCTCTGGTTCTGGACAGTTTTCCTTGATAATTTCTTGAAAGATGAGGTCTAAGTTCTTTTTTCTTTTGATTATGGCTTTCAGGTAGTCCAATAATTTAAAAACTACTTCTCTTGGATCTATTTTCCATATAAGTAGATTTTCCAATGAGATATTTAACATTGTCTTCTATTTTTTCTTCTTTAGATTCTGTTTTATAATTTCTTGATTTCTCATAAAGTCTTTAGCTTCCATTTGCTCCATTCTAATTTTGAAGGAATTATTTTCTTCAGTGAGCATTTTGGGTCTCCTTTTCCATTTGGTCCTGGAGCTTAAATTTTATTAGAAGGTGAAATATTTGGCCAATGATCAATTAAGTCTATATGATAATGGATAGAATAAATTACATCCATATTGATATTCTATCAGTTAAATCAAAGAAGTAATAGATAGTTAAGTGGAAGTGTAGAGGACAGACTTTTAACAAAGGGAAGAAAACAAGTAACAGGGTTGGTTTTGTAATGTGTCAAAGGGCAACAGCAAAACCTCACTTTATAGGATATTTAGTCACCTCGCTTTGTAGTATTCTCATGATATAGACATGGAAATGAATATATTTGTGCCTTATATGCTAACTGGGCAGCTAGGTGGTTCAGTGAATAAAGTGCCAGATCTGTATTCAAGAAGACTAATCTTTGTGAGTTCAAATCTGGCCTCAGATACTTACTGCTTATGTGACCTTGGGCAAGTCATTTGATTTGTTTATCTCAGTTTCTTCACCCATAAAATGAGCTGGAGAACCTTTGCCAAGAAAACTCTGTGTAGGATGAGTCAGACATGACTGAAAAATGACTGAATAACAATAAAAATATTTGCCAACATTTGTTGAAGAGAATGAAATGGCAGAGAAATTCTATGAAGAACTGGATAAAATTTCCTTAATTAATTCTATATTGACTTGATAACTTCTTGACTTTAGTGAAATAAAGGAAGAAGTTATAATATAAAAAGAATAGAAAATATATTAAGTCAGCATGTACAGGGAAAGAATCCTGAAACTGAGGTAAAGGAACATGGCTTCGAATCCTGCCTCTGACACTACCACTGGGTCCTTGGACAAGTCACTTAATATCTTTGGACCTCAGTTTATCATCTGTAAATGAGAGAGTTTAATTAGATGGCCTCTGAGGTTTCTTTTTACATCTAGATTTATGATTCTATGATGATATAGTTCTAAATCAGGAAACTAAAGAACTCAAATGTTTGTAGATTACTTTACAGTTTCATACTTATTTGTCTTGCATTCTTTTCAAAACAAGAATGTCTGGTACTCATTTCTACAACTTTCCAGAATCATAAAAATACAACATGAACTATATTTTGACAGAAAATTACTCATTATTAAAGTAGGAGTAATTTTATCATTAGGCATTTGCCTTGAAGCATCAGAAAATTGGCTCACTAGATTACCAGTAAAAGTTAATAACAAATTATTATGAGCAATTATAACTTCAACAATATACTTTTGACACTATGTAATGAAAAAAATAATACATGTAAAGGCACTCATTCTAATGATCATTATTTAGTTAGGAAATTTGACTTTTTTTTAATCATATAGGATAAAGAGTCAAAAAGAGTTCTCTGCCTCGCTCAGCTAATATTTGATCTCTTTTCCAAGTAGAAATAGCACAATTAAGGAAAGTACGGGTTTACTCTGTGATCTCATTTCCAAAGTGTTATGGAAGTGTCTTTTTTTCTGTCTTTATTCTCCTATGTTTCTTCCCAGGCATTCTATATTGATGCCTTCCTGTAGCATGGAAATGATCACGGATTTTTGAAGGCAATGCTAGTAGAATGCAAACTGTGCTGGATTCTATGAAAAGTCAAATAAAAAAATCCAATGGAAAATAAGTCTACCAGAAGTTTGATGTGAGACCCAACTAAGTGAGATCATTCTGAAAAGATTTATGGAAGATACCAGAAGGGGGACAACAAATAGAAGCATAGATTTGCCAGAATTTCTCTGTGATCTATTTCTGTCATCCATGATGATGGAATTCTATCTTTGCACTCTGTTACTACAGTGCCAATGTGTTATATGACAAAGTGAAAATGACGCTGAAGAAGATTAAGTCAAGAAGAGAGTTGGGTCTGGATAAACATATAAAGAAAAAAAATTGTGATGAAGGTAGAATAATTTAAAGGCTATTTAGGAGCAACTCTTTTTACTTCTTCAAAATCGTATCAAGGAAAATTCCAAAGTAGTCAACCGTGTTATTAAATAAAAGTCAAGAAGATATCATTAAATAGTCATCTACACAGCTTTTACTCTATTAATTTTTTATAAATCATCTTTAAAGATTCTTGGCAAACACACACACACAGCAGACCACCAAAATTTATGAGAAGAAAAAGGCAAGCTTTCATAAATAATGTCTCTCAGTGGCACGGTGGATTGTGTTGAACTTAGAGTCAAGAAGACCTGAGTTCCAATTCTGCCTCAGACTCTTCCAAGCTGTGTGACATGTGCATCACTGAAACCTCATTTAGACTCCCAGTTCTTCAGCAATAAAATGTGGATAATAATATATTATCATTCGTAGAATTGTGTGAGAAGTAAATTTGATAGTATATGTAAAATCTGTGCAAACCTTAAAACCCTGCATATATGTTCATTATTATTAAATAACTACCTAGAGCCTATTACATATTCATGGTTATACAACTGACAGATTTAGAAAATAAAATATTCTGCTACATATTTACCAAAAAAGTTTGTCCTTTATAAGTATCTTAAAATCATGTAATATTCCTACTTGGAGATAACCACGGTGATAAATTTGACCAAAACTCTATAATGATCAATATCAGATGCCAGCTTGCCAAAGGTTTTTACCTTTGTCATTGAGCATTTACCATGCAACACCAAATAGAAGAGAGATTTCTAATATATTGTCCAGAGGTTCTTAGCCAGTGAAATTGTGAATATTTCATTGAGTCCTGAAAAAAAAAAATCATAGAGCTACCTGAATGAAATACATGTCTTCTTAAAATAAACTGGATTAGCAATGCCCCGGGGGAGAAGGGAGAAACATAGGGCAAGAATGCATATTACCCATAATATGACATGTAGTTGTGTGGACAATCTCTTTAATTGATCCCTTGGTGTTTCTTTTGGACAGGTAGACAATAAATTTGACTCAGCATTGATTAGAAGAAAAGAGATGACTAAATTGCATTTGAGAAATTTCACAATATTTTCAATAATCCTTTTTTCTTTTCTTTTTCCTTTTTAGTCATCAGGACTATCTTAGAGCATGTATTTTCTCCTGGAGACAATAGGAAGGCAGAGGAATTTATTGACTAGGGGAGTGGCATGGTCAGACCTGTATTTTGGGAAAATCACTTTAGTAGTTGGATAATGGATTACAGAGAGGAAAACCTTGAAGCAAGGGATCTAGTCAGCAGGCTGTTGAAGTAATCAAGGTATGAGGTGATGAGGGCTTGCAGTAGAGTGGTGGCAGTGTTAGAGGAGAAAAGGGAGCATATAAGAGAGATACCACAAAAGTTAAGTCGACAGGCTGCTGCTGTTGCTGCTGCTGGTGGTACTCTAGAATGTTGGATTGCTTTGGTCTCATCAGAAATTAAAGATCTGAGACTAGTGTAAGCTTGTGCTTATCTAGGCCCAGCAAAACCACTTGTTTGCATGTTACTTTTCCCATTGGACTGTGAGCTCCTTCAGAGAAAGGACTGTCTTTTGCCTTCCTTTGTCTCTCAAGTACTTAGTACAATGTCCAGCACATAGCGGATATTTAATAAACTCTTATTAACTGACTAAAGCATGAGAATAATATATAAAATCTTCAGCCAGTCATTCAAAGTCTTTCACAATAGGTCCACATCAGTATTTCCAGTATTATTTTAAACTCTTTTGGAAATTCTGTCTATATTTTGAAATAGTTACAATATACTATCTGATTATCCAACTGACTTCTCCCCACCCCCATATGATTAAATTTCTCCTTATACAGCATTCAAAAACACCTCACAAGGTTCATCTGTTCTTTTGATTCATGTTTAACTGTGAGACTTTGACGAATTTTGAATTCCTCCAGGCATGAAATATTTTCCTTCTGTCCTCAGGGAAAAATCAGCTAGGCCAGATACTGTACTTATACTAGTTCATTTCTGTTGACTTTTGTAGATTATTCTCCAATTCTTTCTCTGAAGTCTGAAAGAAAAAATCTAAGCTCATTCTTACCCTTAAACCTAGAATTATTCTCTCTTTTTTTACCTTGAAATGTTTATAAAGCATGTAAAATATAAACATTTGATCCCCAGTTATCTGAAGCTTTTTTTTCTTTTTGAGGACTTTTTGGAGTTCCATGTATCTTTTTTTCCCTTCCATGATGTTGTAATTTTCTTTCAAGAAAGTGATAATGGTGTAAGCAAAGTAGTAGAAGCTATTGTGAGAAAGAGATTTTATTTTTTACTATTAAATAGCATCTATGATAATAGTAATAACTAACATCTATGCAGTGCTTTATCATTTGCAAAATGTTCTGCATATATCACTTCATATGATCTTCCCAACAGCTCTCTGAATTGTGGTCATTATTAGCCACAGTTTACTGATGAGAAAACTGAGGCTGAGATAAGTTAAATGAATTCTCTAGTGTCACATAGCTAGTAACTGCCTGATTCAGGGTTTGAACTCAGACCTTCCTGAATTCAAAGGTCACACTCTACTATGCCAAACAGTTAATAGCAAGAAGACAACCTTAGATCTTAACTTATTCAGCTGCATGAAGACAGTAAAATCAAAAAGTATATATTAAAAGCCTCCTATGTACCAGACACTATGTTAAATGCTAGGGATAGAAAGAAAAAAGCAAAATAAAAAATGGTCCTTGCTTACAAGAAGTTTAAATGATCATGAGAGAGAAAATATGTATACAAATCAATATATAAAATACTCATAGAGAGTAGATTTAAAAGTAGCCTAAGAAGGGAAGGGATTAGAAGCTGGGAAGGCTGAAAAATGCTTCTATATGAGGTTCACCTTGAGCTGAGTTTTAACAAAAATCAAGGATTCAAAGAGGTTGAGGTTAGGAGGGAGAGCATCCATCCTATGACAGACAGCCAAAACAAAGGCACAGAGATGATATATAGTGAGATCCTTGGAAAAAGTCAAATATGCTGAGTGCATGGAGGGGAGAACTGTATTATGAAACTGTAGGAAAAGGATAAATTGTGAAGAGCTTTCAATGCCAGACAGAAGAGTTTATATTAGAAGACAGAGTTAATAGGGTACCAGTGGAGTTGAAATAGAGAATTACATGATCAGGCCTAAGCATTTAGGAAAAAGAAGACAATGTAGTTATTGATCCTTATTAGTATGAGGATATGTTTCTTCTTCATCAGAAGTGGGAAAAGGAGAGATGTTGATATTGGCTCTGATATTGACTGTCTATAGTATTGATTGATGTGGCTGTTCTGGTTTTACAGTAGTGTTTGAAAGCAAAGAACTATTAAGTTTTACAGGTGATTTTCTGTGTTTGGGGGTTTGTACTCCTATTGAAAATAATGAAATAAACCATGGTCAAGTGATATTTTGCCTAGATAGATCTTTGAGTGTAGGAAATATAGATTATTTAGATCTGGGAGAGAGATGAAACCCAAGGAATGATTGTATCACCAAGGCAATATTCACAGCACTGGTGGTGACTATGAATATGCCAGTGTAGTTTTGAATTGCCAAGTATAAATAACTCTCCATATAGAAGGTAGAAGAAAAACATTTATTTAAACACCAGAAACCCAAATTCCAGAACCAAAAAGCAAAATCTGTTATGGTGACCAAGAAGTTAATAATGATAACAGCTGGGAATAAAGTCATTCTCAAATCTCCCTTCCCTCAGCCAGGGCATTCTCACTATCAACTGTCACAGTGGGTCATTTGGTCTGTTTCAGTTGGCCTGAGTTCTATCCCCTGTGAACTGATCCCACTCACTCACTTCCTCCCAGTTCCACTCTACTCTTGCTGTTCCACCTCTTCAATAAGCCTCTTACCACATATGACTTAGGCTTGCAGGTGATTTAAGCAGATCACATGGATTTATTATTTAATGAGAAAGATCTTTCTATCTAAATTACTATTACATTCTGCCCCAAGATCTTTCTTATTCATTATACAGGTCAGTGGGGCAACTGGTATTACAAGCATCCCATCATTCTCCCTCGACAAATGGGGCTCAAAGTCTTGGGTAAGGGTGAAGGTCTCTTCCACAACTACTTCTTGTTGAGATTGGATATAGAACTGTCCCTGCCCCAAGAGGCCACATTTGAGAGATCAGTTCTTTAGCTGGCATCTGGAATTTGGTCAACTCCAGATCCAGAGATGACACATCACCATCATGGATAGGAGGTGACATCTGGCTTAAGCAGTCAGGCATCTGCAAGTGGAGGGTACTAAGCCTATAGGAAACAGATCTAGCAAACAAATTTAACAGATGAAATGCCAAAAATAAACAAACAAAAAAACCAAGAAAACAATAACTGGAAGCAGGATAGACATAGGGTTAAGCTGTGAACCACCCTCTCCTGAATAAACAACAGTTACAGTATTGTCTTTCCCATGTGCTATAATTTCTGCAGTCTTTGGAATGTCATCTGATTTCCATTTTACCCATACTTTAGCTCCCAATTTTATTTTATCAGTAGAACTCAACCCTTCAGTTTCTCTGTTCTTTCAGAAGGAGGGTAAGTTTTCATAAGTGGTCTTGTTTCACAAGGAATAATAATCACTTAACTATTCTATTAACTTTACAAAACTGTATGGGTCCATTACCTAAATTTTGGAATGTTACAATAATTTCTCCTTGATAGTTAGAGTCTATCACTCCAGCCAGTATATGCATTTCTCGAGCTGCTAATCCTAATCTGAGCTGGGGTTTGGCCAATTTCCTATTCTCCCTGAAGGTGCTACAAACTTGGACACAAGGGTTCAGCAGGATCTGTAGGGGAAGTTCTTATTTCTTTATTTTGTCTAGTATCAAGTCCTTTTTCTCAGTACATTCTATATAGTTCATTAGTTGGAATACCATCTATGCTTCTAAATACTACCCCGGATCTCAATAGTAAACAATTCTCTCCTTATCAATTTATTCTGATTTTGAATCCACTGGCTATTTACTCTTCTCTCTGTAGCAATGTTGTCTTTTCCCCAGTTTCCTAACTGTGAAATCTTGTCCAGCACCTCTGAAAGAGGGTGCCCTATTCCCCCACTTATTAGAGTCAACATCAAGTGCTTGTCAGTAGGAGGAGCTGTCTTCACTATTATATTCTTATAGTAAATTGTAAAGGGAGTATCATAGTATTCATTTTCAATCATCATGGTAGTCTTCATTGCCTCTTCCTTTACCTTTCTTATACAGTCCCTAAGTGAATACCAGAGTCTGTCTTCACTAGGTCACATAGAGTCAGTAGAATACTGCCCACTGCAGCCTTCTGCAGCCAAAGCTAACATATTAGTTGTATTGTTACCACCTTGCATATTGTAATCTCTAAAAGTTTGCTGTACAAAAGGATTCTGATGAATACCTATAAATTTCAGGCAGTCAACGGGATCTACAGTAATTTCTCCGAGTCTGTCATCACTGATTCTCACCATTCAAGATATTAACAATTCTCCCATCCTTTGGGTGAATTTACTCAAAATTTCTGTGACCTCTTCTAAGTAAAATCCTCAATTATTTCTCTAAATACTGAGTTGCTTCCTTGGTTCTGCTTCCGCCTCACCTTTGGGCATGCTTCTGACTGAGAAACTTCTTCCTCTAAAATTATTTCACATCCTTTGTCATTGTGGCAACTAGGCTGAGTCTGTACAAAGTTCAGATGTGCATTTCTTTTGCTAGCCTTCAGCTTCTTCTGAGCTAAATGAAGAGCCTTTCCTTTTGCCTGAGACTCCCCAGACTGCTTTTTTAAAATAGAGCCTGAAGGATGAGAATTCCCATGCAACCTTGCTAACTCTTTTTCCATCTGAAATTTTTTCCTTAAGCAGTTCATCCCTGTTTCTACACATAATAAGGTAAGCTGTTAGTAAAAGTCAGCCTCTCCTACTTACTCTTGACGACTCCTTCCCAGGTCTTATTGGTAGTCCTTTCAAACACCTTTCCAAATCTCCAGGTTCCCTCTCCTGTAACCTCACTCCCCAGTTTTCACAGGGTCTAGTGCTTTTAGCCATACTTTTGCTTGTGAGGAATATGGTAAATCTTCCCATCCTGGGATATTACTATCTTCCTCTAAATCCTTTCTGCCTCCAAATAGAGATTTTATACCTTGTTTATACCTGCTCACAACACCAAATGTATCGCCAAGACAATATTCACAGTACTGGTGGTGACTATGAATATGTCAGCATAGTTCCCAACTGCCAAGTATAAAAGACTCTTCATATAGAAGGCAGAAGAAAAACATTTATTTAAACACCAGAAAATCAAATCCCAGATCCAGAAAACAAAATCCATCATGGTGACCAAGACATTAATAAACATCATAACAGTAGGGGGCAAAGCCATTCTTAAACCTCCTCTCAGCCAGGGCCTTCTCACTATCAACTGTCACAATGTGTCAGTCTCAAATCTCCCCTCCTTCAGCCAGGACCTTCTCATTAGCAACTGTTACAATGTGTCAGTCTGAAAACTACCCCCTCCTCAGCCAGGACCTTCTTACTATCAACTGTTACAATGTGTCAGTCTCAAACCTCCTCTACCCCTGTCAGGGCCTTCTCACTATCAACTGTCACAATGTGTCAATTGGCTTGTGTCAGTTGGCCTGCCTTCAATCCTTTCTGACCTGACCCCACTCCCTTCCTCCCAGTTCCGCTCCACCCTTCTTGTTCCCCTCCTTCAGCAAGCTCCTCCCACCACATGTGACCCAGGCTTCCAGGTGATTTAAGCAGATCATATGGGCCTATAAACTAATGAGAAAGATCTTTCCATTTAAATTGCTATTACAATGATATAACTATATAATGATATATACACACACATAGACATATACACACACACATATATATACACACATATGTTTTTGTTTGTATGTCTATATAGTATAATAATATAATGGTATAGCAACTGTACAAGTTGGAATAGAATATAAACTACTTAGAACAGGGATTGTGGAGTTTTTTTTTTCTGCTTTGTATCTCTAGCACCAAACAAAGTGCCTTGCATATAGTAAATGCTCAATAAATGTTTGCTAAATTGGAACCTTTAGTATTGTGATGGAGTGGATATATAGTGAAATAGATTGGGGGGTAGCTTTTATATGACCAAATTGATGTATAAAAAAATGAATTAGTTGAGCCTTGTAGGGATAATCTGAATTTGTTTGAAGAATCTCTGGTTTAGAGTAGAGTCAAAATGTATAATTTTTGGTTTAGGAGGGATAAAATTTACTCTATGCTTTTCTTATACATGGATTTACTTTCCTCTAGACCCTTTGTTCAAAGAGTAAATATCCTGAGATCTTTGTGGTATTTTTTTCCTTTCTTTCTTGGTTTATCATGACTTGGTTTTGTTGATTGTACAATTTCATTACACTTGGGGCTTGCCAAACAAATATATCTTAAGTATTAATAATGCTCCTTGGCTTCATAAAAGTATCTTGGCTTCTTTTAGCCTTAGTTGAAGTCTTTCTAGTGTAACCCTCTGGGTTACCCTCCCAACTTGAACTAATAGTTTGGGGCTGTAATCATACTGCAATTCCAGAAAGAAATTCCTTTCCCTGTTGCTAAACTCTGTTACAATCACTTCTTAGAGTGTGAATTTTCTGTCTTTGGGGATGACTGACTTTTTAAAAACCACAAGGGAGACAATATCATACAATGAAAAGATTATTGCTTGTGTAGGACCTGGGTTCAAGTCCCTCCTTTAATTCTTATCTGTCTGCATGGTCTTGGATAATTCACTAAATCTCTTTGAGCCTCAGTTTCCTCATGTCTAAGACTAGACTTTCTCTAAAGTTCCTCCCACTTTTAAAGCAAGATCTCATGATCCTTTAGATGTTCAATGGTGGCATACTCTATAAATCCAGCAAATTGGTAGAGAAATATTTTTATATCCCCTAAAGGATCAAGAAAGTATAAATACTCTTTACAAACTTTGAATCATCTACTCCTTTTACAACCTTATAATATATTAACCACAGGAGCTTTCATGCTCCTTAGAAGCTGTGAATGCTGTCAACCTCTCACAGAGTTTGTTCTAAAGAAAAAAAAGAAAGAAAAAAAAAAAAGAAAAATGATTTAGGTTTTGTGTCTGCATTTAATTTCTCTCAAACTGGCTTGACATGCATTACATGGGAGTTACAGCCTAAAACTGGGCCCTCCTAAGGGGGGGGGTCAGTCTAGAACTGGTTCAGTTTGGGGTTTGAGGGTGTAGAGTTTATGCCCTTTGAAGGGTAGGTGTTCCCAAGGAGTGCCAATCAATTCTGATTAAATAACACACTAAAATGAGGGTTTTGAGGTATATGATTTAGGCCACTTAATCTTAGTTGAAGAGACATCAATTTCCGTATCACCTTGTCTTGACAAAAGGTAGGAATCAACATTCTCCTACACCTGTCTGGGCAACTCAGTGAGCAGAAATAAACCTATTTAGATTATATCTTAATATTCTCTAGAAGAAGAAACTAAATTTGCTAAAAAAGGGGGATGAGAGAAACTGAGTCTCCAAGATAATGATCACTAAGGAAAATAATTTTTCACAATACAAATACTCACAGTTTGAAAGGGGAGAAAACCTTAGTACAGTACCAAACTATCTTAGTTATCTGTCCCTTATATCCTGTAACTTCTTCAAGAGACTTGAGGGGAGTGCTGACCTGAACCAAGGACTCTTGATCCATCTCCCTAAATCACGCACACCCACATCTTAACTTTAACACTGGTAACATGGCAAATTCCTCTTTGGAAGTTATTTCTAGTTTTGTCTGTTTTTGAGTTGATACATTAGTTCAGCCTTCAGTTAATGTCTAAGATTAGACTGCAATGCCTATCTGGGCTTTGCCTAGCTCTACTCTTTCTGATTCTTCATTTCATTTTCATTCATCCTAGTGGAGGTTTCTCATGTTAAAATTATTTTTTTCCAAAGGAAATGGAATTGAATGGCAAAGAATGTGTTAAACACTTACTCTGTGCTAAACACTACAAGAGCTGAGAATTCAAATGTTAAAATTGAGACAGTCCCTGTTCTCAGAGAGTTCACATTGTAATTTGAGCAAAAAGGGCTGTTCAGCAGCAGGACAAATGACAAAGCCCAGAGGCACTCAGGGCACAGCTGCAGGGTAGATGACAGGATGATAAGAAGTAAGGGTCTTATATCTTACCAGAAGGATTGTAGTTGGTGACTCCTGGTTCATTTAAGTGGAGACCATATCTGCCCTAGATATGCCTAGAGGTATTAGTCTCAACATTGTTTGGAAAAGTAGATCCTGGTAGGATCTGAGTAGGAGATGAGCTCAGGGGTAAGGGAGGGGCTCCATCTCCAGTTTGGTCAGTTATACTCTCTAGAACAGTAGTTAGCATTTACTATGTGACAGACACTGGGTCAAGTATTTTACAAATATCACATTGGATCCTCACAACAACCCTGGGAGGTATGTGCTATGATTATCTTCACCTTACAGATGAGGAAATTGAGGCAAACTTAGGTTGAATGACTTGCTCAGGATCACACACCTAGTGAGGCTACACTTAAATCCTCCTGTCTTCAAAACCAGTGCTCACTGTGACACCTAGGCATCTTTAGAATGGTACCCATGTCACCAACTTGTGGTGGTGACACATTGATGGGCTCTAGAATTGTCATATTTCTTTTCCTTACTGCTATTATTTTTGTTCGTTTTGTCTGACATTACTAGGACCAGTACGACTCAACTAGGTCACTTTAATTATTCACCAGATTTGGCTCCAAATTACTTTGTTCTATTTGAAAAGCAAGCAAACAAAGAAAGTATCTAATTTCCAAGCATGCATCTGTCTCCCCATCATAAGATTAAAAAAAAAATGTACTGGGTCCGAAAGACAATTTAAAAAAGAAAGAAAGAAAGAAAAAAATATTGTGTAATATCAGGATATCTTGAATAAGTATTAGTTGTTCAGGAATTTTAGTCATATCCTCTACTTCCTCATGACCCTATTTGGTGTTTTCTTGGCAAAGACACTGGAGTGGCTTGTTTCCTTCTCCAGCTCATTTAATAGATGAGTAAACTGAGACAAGCAGAGTTAGTGACTTACCCAGGGTCACCTCAGGCCAGATTTGAGCTTTCTGACTCTAGGCTCAGCATTCTATCCACTGTCCCACCTAGCTGCCAAATAAGTATATAGCCTCCTGAAATAACCCCTTTGAAGGGAGGTGTAAATGAGGAATGAGGAATTTGGGTATACTGAAGTAAGTTTTATTACTTCATAGGGCCAGGGCAGAGCTAGTACTTCCCACAGTTTCAAGTGGCAACAGTCCACACTTACTGGTCCCTCCATGACACCTTCTCCATGTTTTCCAGAAGATAATATAGCTGTCTAATTGCTATTACTACCATTTAGCTCAACAATTTTGTTACGAGTAATCCCCATCCTACTATCCTCCAAGCCCATGTTTCAGATCTGTCTGGTTCCTTCATATGCACTTTTCATACTATTTCAGAGTTCATTTAGCCTTACCTGTCTTCCAACTCAAGAATTCTCTACAGCAGAGGTGTCAAACAGTCTCAGACCTCATTGTGGCCTCAGCACCTCTGACTATGGCTGCAACTAGATTAAAATGCATTTGGGAAATATTTAACAAAATAAATTAAAGTAAAAATAACAGTATATGTGTGTGTGTTTTTTTAAAAGTGAATACATGGTCTGTAGGGAAACAGTATATGTGTGTGTGTTTTTTTAAAAGTGAATACATGGTCTGTAGGGAATTCTTCTGATTTAATGGCCCAAGTTTCTGTTTGAGTTTGATGCCACTGTTGTGAAGAATCAATTAGTTCCCCCTCATGTCTGAGTTTCTTCCATATTCCCTTCTTAGTTTTCCCTGCCCTGTTCACTGACCAATATTATACATACACAAGTGCTGGTGATTCAAAGTCTTCAAAGAAATAGAAAGTAACTTTTCTTCAAATTATAGCAAAACACAACTGCCTTATTAGCAGCAATATTGTCTAGGTTTATTGGAACACACCAGAAGCAATGTTTTGGGTAGGGAGCTAAGGCAATTATTTCTGAGCCCAGTCTATTTTGGTGTAGCATATGATATCTATATATCTTACGTGGCTGAGGGACAGATGTAAACTGGATTTTTGCAACTTAAAGGAAAAGCAATCATCAATATTTGTATGATTTTTATAAATCCTGGACTTAGGTATGAAATCGGTTCTTTCCCCTAACCAATATAGATGGATGACCTCAGAGGTAAATTGGGATTGAGGGGGAGCCTTGGGTGTCACAAGAAACAATTTGCATTTAATCTGCCTAACTAGTACATAGCTACTCCCTTTATAACTGGCCAATGCTGTTATTTTAATTGAAGGTTGAAACCTTTTAGTCTTCTGATATGTTGACTCAATGTAATATGCCTGTGTAGATTGAAAATGTGTCAATCAAGCCCAGTGAAAGAGAGAAAGAGAATACTTTGTACATATCACATCTATACTTGGGTTGTAAATAGGACTGTATGCCCCTTTGTCTTCATTCTCCTTCTAGAGTTCATAATTGTAGTGACCTACTTCAGTAATTTGTCTTTCCCATGGAAAACTCTTTTGTTACTGGGCAGCACAACATATCTAAAATTTCTGTGACCATTAAGAAAACGGGACTTTTATTTCATTGGTTTGGGACAGAGATGTCCACTTGCCCACTGGTCCAGACAACAGTACTACCAACGGCTTCTGATCTAGACTAAAGAATTAAAAAAAGTACGATAGAACAGATAGTATTCTATGTAATAGGTATGACCTCACTTCAATTCAATTATATTCAGTCTAATGAACATTTATTTATTAAGTGTCTACTACATGTCAGGCACTGTGTGAAACTGGGGATACATACAAGAGAAAGAGAGATGGGTCCTTCTCTCAAGAAGCTTATAATCTAATGGGGGAACACAACACACAAAAGGAGACTGAAGAGGGTGAGCAGAGGGCATGATGCCCCTTGGAGTGGAAATCAAGCACAGCTACGAATAAAAAATAGTTACTAATAATGCAGAAGATACAGTGGATAGAGCACTTGGCCTCGAGTCAGAAAGACCTGAGTTCAAATTTGGGCACAGACACTAACTGTGTGACCTTGGGCAAGTCACTTAAAGCTGTTTGCCCTGGTTTCTTCATTTGTAAAATGAGCTGGAGAAGGAAATGGCAAATCACTCCAGTATCTTTGTCAAGAAAACCCCAAATGGGGTAACAAAGAATTGGACATGGCTGGAATGATTGAACAACACAAATAATGCAGATGCATTGTGTACTTTCTGATCTTTAGAAACTTGCCTGGGCCCCTGAGAGGTTGTGACTTGCCCTGGGTCACAGAAAGTGTGTGTCAGAGGTTTTCCTGACTCTTAGGTTAACTTGTTATCCATTGTACATCACTACCTCTCTCCTGTTAATATTACTTTACCTTTTTCCTCCAGTTTAGTCCAGTCACAACTCAACCACTGTATCCCACTTATCTGGCTGTGTAGGACCATTGTTTGCCTTCCAACGTTATATTAAATTCATTTATCTTTTTGCCTTCTCAACCCCATGGTAGAAACTAAAAAATTAGCAAGTCTGGTTCAGCCAAAGTGAGAACTTGGCTGTGGTACCCCTTAGTTTACCTGTAGTCTGGTTTATTCCCTGGATATATTTTAATAAAAAATTATTTGTCTAAACAAGAAAGGGAGTATACTTGATTGATTCTTTAACATTGGTATAAAAACATACTGGCATATAAAATTGCTACAACTCACAATGGAGACATTAATAGTTTTTTTAAAGTCAAATCTATAAAGAAAGGTAAATAGTTTTCTTTAATAATTACCAACTTTCATAGGCCTCTATGATTTGATCAGAAGTGATTTGAAAACTCAGATCAGTTGAGAAGAAGATGGTCTTACATAGGATTATAACTCTTGGGAATTCGGTACTAAGAATCAAGGAACATGTTGATTACCTGATCAGGGAATTTACTTGGTCTTTCTTTGTAGTTCTAGCACTTAGTAAAGTTCCTGACACATAGTAAGAACTCAATAAGTTCTTATTAACTGACTTGCCTCTTCCTATGTATATAGCTGTTGGGACTCCATATATCATTCTAAATCTCTCTGTCCCTCTGTTTCTGTCTCTCTCTCCCACTAAGGAGTCCCATCTCCTTCATATACACTAGATGTGGGATCACAGGCTTTCTGTCCTTCAGGGGATTGTCCAAATCTGGGACTGTCTTTTCCTTTTTTTTTTTTGTATCCTCATTTACTAGCACAGAGCTTGGCACATAGTAGGGGCTTTAATAAACGTTTATTTATTGATTGATATTGATTACTTGGAGCAACTAAGTGGCACAGTGGATAGAGTGTTGGGCTTGGAATCAGTAAGACTCATCTTCATCAATGGGGTGCTTGGGTGCATGTATTTGGGCCCCCATTCTAAAATCACATTTCGCTTTAAAAATCATATTCTCCCTAGTCTCAAACACCATCACAGGCATTTTCTCCCCAGCCCAAGAACACACCCTTCCCCAGTAACAACCATTTTCTCCCTTCCTGCTACACTAGCTAGCTGCACCTATAGAATTTATTAGTCTGAACCAGCTGTGTACTGACTGAACGGGCTGTGCACTGGGTCATAATGACATTTACAACTCACTGACCAATCATATGTATCCTAGACTTAGACATATGTATGCTCCCTTACATTTATCTTGTCTAACAAGACACTGATGAGAGCAGCCTGGTGTTCTTCAGTCAGCCCTGACTGTTAGTTGATAGTGCCATTTCAGGCCTAAGACCACACCTCCATGTAGCCCCTCTTTAGGCTATTTCCCAATAAACTTTGGGTAAAATACCTGCACAGTAGATACCAGAGAGGCATGTCCCTTTAAGAACTAACCACTCCTTAATCCCACCCTGAATCACCTAGTTAGCATATTTTGTACATTTCACTGTAGAACATCCTATGTAAACTTTTCCTATACCACGATGCATCACTGCCTCTCTCCTGTTAATATTACTTTACTTTTACAACTTCTAAGGTTGCAGGTTCCCTAAGAACTCAGGCCTACTAAAACATCATAAATCTTTACCTTGATCTCAACAATGCTTGAGTCTGTGATTTCTTCTCCAGATGACTCATGCAGGGAATTCCAGTCTTGGAGTTCCTCTACACCCCCTTCCTCTCTTCCACCCCTCATCATTCAAGAGTTCAAATTCAGTCTCAGATAATTGCTGGCTATGTGACCCTGGGCAAGTCAAAATCCACTGTGTGCCTTTCATTCTTTAAATGGGTAATGATAATAGCATCTGCATCAAAGGATTGTGATGATCAAATGGGATAATATTTTCAAAGTAGTTAGTACAATTCCTGGAATATAGTAGGTGCCTAATAATTGTTTGTTTTCTTCCACTTCTTTCAGGTTTATGGGGGCAAAATTTTGCATCTGCTCTTCTTGCTATGCCATTTGTTATACATTTGAGTTGAGCAGATTATTTCTATGGGCTGATTATTAGAGATAGTTGATCTGGTGAAGGCTCATGAGCTAGTTTAGGAGTGTGGATCCACAGAGTACCCTATGAACCTTGAGGAGAAGTTTCTGCACTGGGGTCTAAACCACAAACATGTTTGTAAGTTGGGGTGAGGTAGATCCTGGGAGAGGAATGTATGGAGAGATAGTGATGCTACGCTTCTTTTGTGGTTAAGATCATAGTGCTAGAGAGGTAAAGAGACTTGCTCATAGTCACATAGTAAATGAAAAAAGGTAAGTGTTTTTACCCAGGTCTTTTGATACCAAATTTACAGTCTTTACATTATACTAATTTACATTTCTTAAAGTATATATGATCTCCATTAAAATTGAACTTTTACATATCTAATTTTTAATAACTATGTCTTGAATATAAAGTGCGTCAAATCAGATGTTTCTTTTTTTTATAACTACAAAAATCATTATCATCATCTTTATCACTGTTATCATTATTATTGACATGATTTCATCAGTATAGAAAATTCCCAGTGAGAAACATATCCATACAATCATTTGGAATTGAAAGTTCATCTTAATGGACTCATTAGTTATTTGAGCTCTTTCTGTTTCCACATTCCACCTTTTCCTTCATGGGGAAGGACTCAATCTATCCAGATTACACTAATCAGCCACAATATAAAGAAAATGGTGACTTCTTACTTTTTGGTCCTTTACACTACATGTAAAGAAGGCTCTAATTCTGATTATCTATGTATGTATGCATGCATGCATGTATGTATGGGTCTAGTTATCTACTTTGTTTTTGTTTCTACATCATATTCATATAATTTCTGAATATATCCCTCCTCCGCTAAACAGAGAGCTTTCTTTTGTTACAAAAAAGTAAAAAAAATTAGGAAATCCAAATAATACATTGACCAATTCTGACATTATTGTAAGTATTTTCCAACCATGGAGAATCTCTTCCATGAAGGGGGAAGATACTTTTTCTCACTTTCTTTCACAAACAAATATTGCTCATTATAATTATATTATTCCCCCTTTCCCCCCCAAAATATCTTCTTTCTAATCACGTTATTGTAATGATTGTTATGTTGTTTTTCTGGTTCTATTTTCTTTATTCTGCATCCATTCATGTAAATTCTTCATTCATGTTGTTTCACATGACATAGAAAGGTCCTGTTACATGCATGAACTACAATTTATTTAGCAATTCCACCCTTGTTGGATACCTAATTGGTTTTAATTTGCAACTACCAAAAAGAACTGTTATGAAAACTTATTTGAATAGTCATAACTCTTAATTCTATTCCCCTTTATCTATAACCATTCACAGGAGTAGAATTGCCTTGGATATACCTTCTTTCTTAGTAATCGTCAATTTCTAACTACTCTTCCTTTCTCTCATTCCTATGAACACGTTTAGGTCTCACCTATCCTAAAAAAAGAAACAATCAACAAAGCAAAAAATGTCTCTTAGTATTAATGTCTCTTCAGGCTATTGTCACTCCTCCCTTTCTCAACCAAATTCCAAAGAAAAAAGTTGCCTACACTTTTTGCCTTGCCCTTTCTCTTTCTTTTTGCCTCAGACAAAATGAGATTTGGGAAAGACCTTAGCTTAAAAAGTCCAAAATCTTCCACAACGTCTGGGGACATTTCTAGTCATTCTGAGCCATATTTTGCCACTGGACTCAGATGACTTTGAAGGAGAGAGTGAAGTTGATGACTTTGCCCAGATCTGCCTCACTTAAATCCAATTCAGTTGCAAGTTGATGTCATTGGTGCTCTTTAACAATGAAGGACAAACATCAATAAATTTACTTCTTAGTCCCTCTTATCTGGCTTTTGATCTCATCACTCATTTGAAACTGCACTCTTCATAATTAAAAATAATCTTTTAATTGACAAGCCCAGCAGTTCATTCTCACCTCTGATCAAATTTTGACTTCTTTGTAGTATTTATCACTCTTGATTTGGTTCTCCTTCTGGATATTTTTCCTCTTTGGGTTTCCATGACATTTTTTCTCTTTTGTTTCTTCCTCTATTACTTTCAATTCTCCTTTCTCAGTCTCCTTTGCTGGGTCATCACCTATTTCTCATATCTTAAATATGAATATAGCCAAGAGATCCTGTCCTAGTCCTTTTTCATATTTGTATGCATTCTTCCTTAAAATAAACTCATCAGTTCAACTGGTTTCAATAGTCATATCTACAGAGATAACTCCCAGATTTTTCTATTCAGCTTTAGAATTTTGCCCAACCTGCAGTCCTGTTTCATCAATTATTTATTGACTGAACTATTCAAAATTAACTAGGTGTCCTATGAGAATTACAAACTCATCATATCTAAAATAGAACTCATTATCATTCAGCTAAAACTTAACTTTCCCCTCAACTTCCATATTTCTGTTGAAGGCACCACTATTCTTTGATTAATAACTTTTTGTGTGTGTGGGTGTGATTTTCAACTCCCTCACCATGTATATCTATTCAACTGTCAAATCTTGTCAATTCTACATATGTAATATCTCTCATATCCATCTTACTCTTTCTGCTATAAGAGCCAATGATTTTCAGAACAGATTTCCTTCTTCCTTTGCTATTGTTTCTTATTTATTTTTTATAATAGATTTATTTGTTTTCAGTTTTCAACCATCATTTTTATAAGTTTTAAATTTTCTTCCCCTCCCTCCCCCTCTCTTCCAAGATGGCATGCAATTTTATATTAGCTCTACACATGCATTCTTATTAAACACATTTTCACATTAGTCATGTTGCATAGAAGAATGAAAACAAATAGGAGAAACCATGAGGAAAAACTCAAACAAAATAAAATGTAACAAAAGAGAAAATAGTCTGCTTCGTTCTGTGTTCTGACTCTATAGTTCTTCCTCTGGATATGGATGGCTTTTTTCATCATGAGTCCTTCATACATGTTTTGGGTCCTTGCATTGTTGTGAAGGGTTAAGTTAATCACATACTGTCCTTGTATGCTGTAGCTGTGTAACATCAAGGACCCTGGCATGCACAGTAGGGCCAGCTGTACAGCTTCTTAGATCTTTTTTTCTAAAAGGAAAACAACTTGAATCGGTTTAATCAAACACATATACCAACAGAGAAAATGCAAACAGAGAAATAAAGACCAACAGACCGACAGCGCTTCCTGCTGTCTGACCATAAGCAATACATACATCACAGATCTGACCTTTACATACATATATAGTTACCAGAGAGAGAGAACTGGGCAGCTCCTTAATGACTACCCACAGTCTCCTCTGATCAAACAAACACTTTCAAACAGTAAACTCTAAAGTAAAACCTCACTTCAGAGTATTTATGTATTTTTAAGAACTGGAGGGCATGACCCTTTGAAGCAGTGCTTCAGCAGAAATTAACAAATGGTATTGAAGCCTATTAATGGGTAGGGAAGCTTTAATTCTTCCTACCCCCCACCATTACATTCTTTTACTGTGTATAATGTTCTCTTAGTTCTGCTTATTTCACTCAGCATCAGTTCATATAAGTCTTTCCAGGTTTTTCTGAAGTCTAAATATTAATCATTTCTTGTGACACAACACTACTCCATTAAATTAATATACCACAACTTGTTCAACCATTCCCTAATTGATGGACATCCCTTCAATTTCCCATTCTTGGCCTTCACAAAGAGAGCTACTATAAATATTTTTGTACATGTAGATCCTTTTCCTGTTTTTAGGATCTCTTTGGGATACAGCTCTAGAAGTGGTATTGCTGGGTCAAAGGGTATGCACATTTTCATAGCCTTCTTGGCGTAGCTCCAAATTTCTCTCCAGAATAGCTGGATCACAGCTCCACCAACAATGAATTAGTGTTTCAACTCTCCCACATCTTCTTCAATATTTATAATTTCCTGTTTTGTTATGCCATCCAGTCTCTTAGGTGTAATGTTGTACCTCAGAGTTGTTTTGATTTTTATCTCCCTAATCAATAGTTACTTAGAGCATTTTTTCCTGTGACTATAGATTTACTTTTATTTCTCTAAAAACTGCCTGTTCATATCCTTTGACCATGTATCAATTGAGGAATGACTTGTGTTCTTGTAAATTTGACTCAGTTCTCTATGTATTTTAGAAGTGAGACCTTTATCACAGACACTAGCTGTAAAGATTCTTTCCCTGTTTTCTATTTTCCTCCTAATTTTGGTTGCATTGGATTTTTTGTGCAAGACTTTTCAATTTAATGTAATCAAAATTATCATTTTTCACTTCACAATGTTCTCTCTTTTTTGGTCAAAAATTTCTCCATTCTCCATCAGTCTGAAAGATAAACTATTCCTTGCTCCACTAATTTGTTTTTAGTCTTAGCCTTTATACCAAAATCATGTACCCATTTGGAATTTATTCTGGTATAGAGTGTCAGGCACTGGTTTATGTCCAAGTTTTGTCACACTGTTTCCCAATTTTCCCAGCAGTTTTTGTCAAACAGTGAGTTATTATCCCAGAAACTAGGGTCATTGCATTTATCAAACAGTAGACTGCTATAATCGTTGACTACTGTGTCTTGTGTACCTAACCTATTCCACTCATCTACCCCTTTATTTCTTAGCCAGTACCAAGTGATTTTGATGATTGCTGCTTTGTGATACAATTTGACATCTGGTAGGGCTAGGCCAGTTTCAGTAGCATTTCTTTTCCTTAATTCCCTTGATAACTTGGACCTTTTGTTCTTTCAGAGAAATTTTGATATTATCTTTCTAGCTCTAGAAAGTAATTTTTGGTAATTTGATTGGTATGACACTGAATAAGTAAATTAATTTAGGTAGAATTGTCATTTTTATTATATGAGCTCAGTCTACCCACAATTAAGTGATATTTTTCCAATTATTTGGATATGATTTTATATGTATGAAAAGTGTTTCAAAACTGTGTTCATAAAGTTCCTGGATTTGTTTTGGCAGGTAGACTCTCAAATATTTTACGGTACCTACAGTAATTACAAATGGAATCTCTCTTTCTATGACTTACTATTGGGCTTTGTTAGTAGTATATAGAAATGCAGATGATTTATGTAGATTTATTTTGTATCCTGCAACTTTGCCAAAGTTATTATTTCAAGTAGTTTTTTATTTAATTCTCTAGGATTCTCTAAGAATAGCATCATATTGTCTGCAAAGAGTGATAATTTAGTTTCTTCTTTGCCTATTCTAATTCCTTCAATTTCTTTTTCTTCTTTTATTGCTACAGATAACATTTCTAATACCATATTGAAAAACAGTGATTATAATGGACATCCTTGTTTCACCCCTAATCTTATTGGAAATGCATCTAGCTCATCCCCATTGCATATAATGCTTGCTGATGGTTTTATGTAGATGCAACTTATTTGTTTTTTAGGAAGACTCCATTTATTCCTATGTTCTCCAATGTTTTCTACAGGAATGGGTGTTGTATTTTGTCAAAAACTTTTTCTGCATCTGTTGAGATAACCAAATAGTTTTTGCTAGTTTTTGTTGATATGATCAATTATACTGATAGTTTTCCTAATACTGAACCCAACTCTGCATACCTGGTGTAAGTCCTACCTGATCAATGCATATTATTCTCATAATAAATTTCTGTAATTTTTTGCTAATATCTTATTTTAAATTTTTCCATCTATATTTATTGGTTTATAATTTTCTTTTTATGTTTTGACTCTTCCCATAGTAGGTATCAGCACCATATTTGTATCATAAAAAGAAATTGCTAGGACTCCTTCACAAGATTTCCCAAATAGTCTATATAGTATTGGAATTAACTCTTGTTTAAATGTTTGATAGAATTCACTTGTAAATCCATCCAGCCCTAGAGATGCTTTCTAAGGAAGTTCATTGATAGCTTGTTCATTTTCCTTTTCTGTGATGGGACTATTTAAGTATGTTATTCCCTCTTATGTTAAGCTGGGCAGTTTATATTTTTTTTCTAAATATTCATCCATTTCACTAAGATTGTCAAATTTATGGGCATACAGCTGGGCAAAATAATTTCTAATTATTGTTTTAATTTCCTCTTCAATGGAGATGAGTTCACCCTTGTCATTTTTGATACTGATAGTCGGGTTTTCTTCTTTTTTAAAAAAATCAAATTAACCTAAAGTTTATCAGTTTCATTGCATTTTTTTTCAGGAAACCAGCTCTTAGTTTCATTTACTATCTCGATAATTTTCTTAACTTCAATTTTCTTAATCTCTTTTTTTTTATGGATAATTAGGCTTAGATGTGCAGGTTTTTTTCACCTTGGTTACATCTTGGATTCCATTATCCACTTTCTTCTGTGGTTTTTGGTGTACTCACATTGCTGTTGTTCATTTGCTTCTAATTCTTTGTGACCCCATCGGTGGTTTTCTTAACAAAAATAGCAGAGTTGTTCGACATTTTCTTCTCTTGCTAATTTTACATACGAGGAAGCCGAGGCAAGCAGGTTTCAGTAACTCTGTCCTGCATCACAGAGCTAGTAAGTGTCTGAGACCAGATTTGAACTCAAAGAGATGAATGTTTCTAACTCCAGGTTTGGTGGTCTATCCAGTGGGCCACCTAGTTGCCTACAATACTCTTGTCCTATCTGAGTTCCTCTTGATATTTGAAAGTCCTCATTCTTGCAGAATTTGCTGTTTTTGTTGTAATTATTAAATTTAACTCCTATGTGTCTTAGAGTTTGTTCTTTCTTTCTCCCATGATGGTCTGTGGATTCTTTTAGTTTGTATTTTGTCTTTGATCAAAAGTTCTGGTAAGTTTCATGGTACTATTTCTTGCATTATGGTGTTCAGGTGTTTTGATTTGTCTGGGGTATATGCACACTTAGGCTGTTTTTCCAAATAATTTGTTCAAAATAATTATGTTTTCTTTAAATAGAGATCATGTTTTCTCTTAATGCTATTTTTTTTCTTCTTACAACTTAGTGTTCACTTTTGTGTATTTGCATTCTTGGTCTCTTTCCCCCTCCCTTTCCCTCTCTCAGTAACTGAAGACTCAACATTTTCTATTCTTGTAACTGTTTTTGCTATACAAGCCACACATTCTGATTTCATTTCTTGTTTCTCTCTTGAATCATTTAGCATTATTCTGTTATAATTCCATATTCTTCATTTTATATATTCTCCTTTAATTCTCAAAATTTCCTCTTTTGTTCTTATATTAGGTTTTTATAAATTGCATTTATGGTTTAATAAAATATCTTTTTTCTTCTGTTAATATGTTTTTAAAGATGTATTTTTCTTTGAGAACTACTTTAAACATGTGTCTAGAATATAGTCAGTGCTTTGACTGTTTTTAGTTAGACATTTTAAAATATATCATGGTTATTTTTTTCACATACCTATTAATGTTTCTATGATTTCTTTTATTATTTGTTTGCTTTTTTGTTTATCATTATTGAAACCTTCATTTGAAAGCCTCTTCCTTTCTGTCATGCTATTAATTACTATTTTGTTGCATTATTGCTTTTAAAGTATGTCTTTAGTGTTTCTACTTTAAAAATATTTATAATTTCTTTATTCCATTACACATGGTAAATCTTTATAGATGCATTATATGATATTAAAATGCATGTTTTGTAATGTTTCTATTTAAAAGAATATCAAAATTTTAAATCTAAACATATGTTATTTTTTGTTTATCTATTTGTTGGATTTAGTCAGCCATAAGAAAGGATTATTATGATAATGTATGTTTATTATGTTACTATCTATATCACTGTTCAGTTCGACTTACTTTCAATTTGTGTATTTATGCTTGATATTGTTTCATTTTCTTTGAAACCTTTATAGTGATTGAATATAAATGTACCCATAGCCAAGATTCTAATTCTTTTATAGATGCATCACCAGCACATAATGAATTTCCCTAAAGTTTCTGATTTTTATTCTGTCTTTATTTTTTAGTTTTTTTATGAATTAAACTTTGTTTTCTTATCTAGTCTGCCAATCTATTTCCCTATTGGATTGTTTAATCCGTTTAACTCTCAATTAAACACTTACTAAGTATAGGCACACACATTTCAAAGGTAAAAGACTTTTCCTCTCCTGAAATGTAGCTCCAATGAATGCAACATCTGCTTGACTTGGTGTTTTATAAAAAACAAAATGATTCTCAATTTTCTGGAAATATTTAGCAAATAACAGCAAGGCAAATACAAAATTAGTATCAATGGGACAGTACCAGAAATTCGTTTATACGCTGAAGGCAGTTAAATCGCACTTAATGATGAAATTAGTATAATTGAATAGCAGGCCTTCATATCTGAATTTTTATAGAAATGTAGTAGATCAGTTTATTAGAAGAAAGTTCCCATGGAACTTTCAAACATAGAACAGGAAATCAAATATGAAACAGAAATAAAATAAAAGTGAAAAGAAACAAAACATTCAGAGGAATTTATAAAAATAAGCTATAAAATTTCAGTGAGAAAATGTGTTTATAAAAGAAAATGAAATTTTGTATCAAAATTATGAAATTCAGCAAGCAGCAACTTTTCCTAAATGTAGCAAGGAGATTAAGATAAATTCAGTTCCAAACTTAGAACATCATTGGAAAATTGAAATAGCATACAAGAAAAAAATATGCAAAGAAGAAAAATTATTCCCATTTCTTGAAGCAGTAATAATGAAAATCACCAATGGAGAATTGAATTAGCATTCAAACTCTCAAAACATAGATAAAAACATTTTTTTAAATTAGAAAAACAAACAAAAATATCTCTACATGAATTCTTTTATCACTGTTATATTATGGTTGCAAGACTGGGCTGAGGAAGAGATAGCTAGTTTTTCTCTTCATTTTGTCCAAATTTTATGTAGAGTGAATTCTTACTTTCTAATCACTCTTTCATTTCTCTTCTTTGAGTACCATTTTTGTCTCCATTCATTCCCTTGGATCAGCCAACCTAGAATAATTATTTTCCTTTCAAACTAGTGATGGAAAGACAAGTGCAAAGATATATATATATATATATATATGTATATACATACATACATATATATGTATATATGTATGTATGTATATATCAGCTGCTTAGGAATAATCTAGTTTCATATTTTTTCTCTGTATTCTAGAAAGTAATAAACATATGAGCCAATAATTCTCTTTTGTTCAACTTGAGCCACCAGACAGGATTTTCTCTGGTGAAGATTTATACAGAAGTTTAGGAATCTATTTCTCATTTGTTCTAGGTGTTTCCCTCCATAACTGATTGCCTCTTTCTCTGTAGTATTTCAGTAATGAAATATATAGATCATCAATGAAATCACCTACATTTATGTCAGAGAAACTATCTTTAAAACAACAATGAAACAAAAAGCAAACAAATTCTTAAGAAAGTGAGATTGAGGAATACATTATTCATCTTTGTCTTCAGTGACCGTTGTTGTTGTGGGGGTAGTTCATTCATGTCTGTTTCTTTGTGAGCCTGCATGGGATTTTCTTGGCAAAGAGACTGGAGTGGTTTGTCATTTCATTCTGCTATGTATTAAGACAAACAAGGGTTAAGTGGCTTGCCCAAGGTCACACAGCTAGTGAGTGTCTGAGTCTGGACTTGAACTTAGAGCTTTCTTACTCCAGGTCCAGTATGTTATTCATTGAGTCACCTAACTGCCATCTTAAATAGAGCAGGGAGGCAGTCAAAAGGATAGAGAAAGTAAGTAATCACCTTTTTTTATTCTCAACAACATGGACATTTCTGGCAGATATACTTCTATACCTTGTGGCTTCTATACAACATGATTATATAGTCCTTATCTTAGTGTCTTGGTATTCATTTGTCAAGGCTTCTGGGTTGGCATCTCTCCTAACCCTGGTAGTATGTCATTCTGTTCTCTTTTTCACTTTCTTTTCACCACTGCTGTCAGTTGATTAGTGACACACAGTCAGTCTATACGTGGTACCCCACATCAGTTCTTTCTGTCTGATGTGTGTTTATGACCAGGTTTATGTTTCAAGTGTACCCATGCCAAGCTATGTCTTCTATCCTTCCTATCCTGCAGAACAGGAATGCTAATTTTCCAGGCACTGGATAGGCCCTGTCCATAACAGATTGGTTACCCCGGGACTTGAAAAGAAGTGTGGTGGGAGTTTCTATCTTCCAGGAGACATTGTCTGCTATACATACACTACAGTTTGTTCTGTCATTCCTCAATTAATAGACACCAATTTTGTTTACAATTATTTCCTATATAAATAGTGTTGCTAGAAGTATTCATGAACAGATGGGTCCTTTTCCTCTGTCCTTGATGTCCTTGGGGTATATGACTATATATGCTTAAGAGTATCATTGCTGTATAAAACTACACACTAGTGACTTGTGGAACAAATTTCCAAATTGTTTTGCATAATAGTTGAACCAATTCACAAATTCACGTCTATAACAGCAACAAACTGATTCTCCTCCCCTCATAACCCTTTCAGCTATTGCCATTTTCACTCATTATGGTCTTTTCCAATTTCATGTATATAATATGGAAGCTCAAAGTTATTCTTTTAAGCAGTTAATTGTAACATTTAAAAATATGACTATTGATAATTTACCAATTTTCCTTTGCTTTCAAATTCTTCATATATTTTGACCCCTTATCTATTAGAGAATGGCACTTATTCTCACTTATTTGTATCAGTTCTACATATATTCTGGATATTTTACCTTTATCAGATAAGTTTTCAGTTAATTGTTGAAATTAAATGTTTTCTTTCTCTAACTGCTATTTTTGCTTATATAGTTTTTTGATTTTATGCACCAAAATAACTGATTTTTAAATTTTGCGATCATCTGTATTTCTTTTTTGCATGTAGTTACAGAATTGTGTAATCGCCTTCCTTTGTTCTTATTTTCAAAATTCAAAACTCCTAGAACAAAAGAGAAATAGATTTCTGAACTTCTGCATAAATCTTCACCAGAAAAAAATCCTGTCTGGCGGCGCAAGCTGAACAAAAGAGAATGATTGATTCATTTTTATTTCTTTTTTGCTTGGAATTATATAATTGTGGAATCTTCTTTCTTTGTTTCATTTTTTTTTTTTAAAAAATGACAGTTTATCTTATTCTAGCCTACACTCTTTCTGAGAGTTTGAACACACAATTTTTGTTTCATCTATGGACCAAGTAGATTCCAGAAATATCTATTAAGACTAGAAAGATCATTCACTGTAGCCTAGTCTAGGTTTTTACTTAAAACATCAATGAAAAATTTCCCTGTCACTTAAAATATAAAAAGTCCAACACTGATAGTCAATGTTGCTCAGGCTTTAATTATCATTTTGATGGGGAGTATCTCTATGGCAAATAGGGAGGCAAGGGGAGCTGCACCTGTCTGAAACAATATTATATTCTGAGTGAGCTTTGTTGTTTCTGTTGTTGTTAAATGATAGTAGATCTGGAAGAATTACATTTGTTTCTAGGTGTGAACTTGAATCACAACACTGACTGAGTCAGGCCAAACCCAGAATAAGTTTTCTGGAGAGTCTCTAGTTAGTGGTGCTAAGTGAGCCATCGAATCATTTGCATGAAAGTCATAAATGAATCCAGAAGAGATAAAGTTTTCTGGAAAGTAAGAGAAGGGATCAGAGTAAAGGATAGATCCTTGGAAACTATCCATGCCAGGAGACAGGAGATGAAAGAACTCATGAATGAGAGTGAGGAGAAATCAGACATCTTGGAAGCCAAGGAAAAGGAAAAAAAGTATAAGAGAGTAGGTTGGTAGAGAGTGTTAAATATTAGGGAGATGTTATAGCATAAGAAAAGACAGAAGGTGATTTTCTAATCAAGAGATCATTGGTGATCTTAGAGAGAACCATCCCAACATAGTGATGAAGATAGACACTAGATTGTTGGAAAATGAGGGACACATAGATGTGGTCTTAGAGTAGAGGTAATGAGTGTACACTATTTTATCTCAAGGTTTAGTGAAATTTGAGAAATACTAGAAATGCTTCACCTTTAAAGGAGAAAGCAGAAAGGATAGTATGATAGATGGAGAATAAGTAAGGTCAAATTAAAATACATTGGATTTTATATTCTATTATTTAGATTTTTTTCTCAGTTTATTCACAGGTTCAATAATAGTACAGGAGACCAGAGGATACAACATATGAACAGATCTTTTCTTATGCTGTCAGGCTATACTGGGACGCCAATTATTAATCTAATTATATTGCTGCTTGCCTGGCTGGACCCATTAAAATGCTCATTCATTTTTTCATTCAACAAAGACATATTAAGTATCTATTATCTCTACTTCACAGCCCCTTGCACTGAGATTTTAACCCAATGTCTGTGAACTTGTTCATCTATTTGAGTATTCTTTCTTTATCTGTGTATCTGTCTTTGACTCTCTTTCTCTCTTATCCTCCATGTCTATATAGATAGATGGAAAGAAAGATATGGTGCTATTTCTTTGTCACTCATTATTTCTGCAATCCTATGTATTTTATTACCAGCAGTTAAAACTATTATTCTAAGAAGAAATCTATAAGCTTCTGTTCCCCTTTTGGCATGAGAAATGGTTGAGAAAAGATGCCCTAAAAATCATCTATTTCATCTAATCCTGACCTACGGTCAAAACAAAAATATGAGCAAATTTTTATGAAGACAATTCCATTTACCATTGAAAAAAATGGAATTTATTCCTGCTTATGAACAACAAAAAGTCTAGTAGACCTCAAAGATGACCAACTCTTGTGAGAGACTCAGCACATATAACATCCAAATAGCAGCCCTGTGTCAAACAAAGATAGAAAATGAAGTCCAGCTTACTGAAGTAAGGGCAGATTACATATTTTTCTGGAGTGTACACAATGAGGGAACATGTGAAGGTGGTGTAAGTTTCACAACCAAATTTAATCTAGTCACCTAGCTTATATGTCACCCAAAAGGAATGAATGATAGACTCTTCCAAGTGCAATTGTCACTATCATTAGTGTGTATGTTCCCATCATGATGAGATAATGAGATCAAAGAAAAACTTTTTGAAGACCTGGGATCCCTCTTGTGTCAAGAAAGGACAAACTTATAATTCTTGGTGACTTTAATACCAGAGTGGACACAGACTATCAGACAGAGCAGAGAGTCTTTGGGAGGGGTAGAGTTGGAAATGGCAACAGCAATGTCACTTAATATTAAAAACATTCACCTTCAACAAAAGGGGTGATCCCAAGACATGACAACTATAAAAGGATGCAATATCAATAAATTAGAGCCCACGTGTTAACAGTTTGTTACTGACTTGGAAGGAAAGTTGAGCTAGCACACTGTTGACAACAGTAGAGCAGAAGAGGACAGGACATCTTTCAGAGATTTGGTGGACAGTACCACATTTGGGACAGAACACTCACAAACAGCAAAACTGGTTTGATGAAAATGATGAGGAAATTTAGAAATTATTAAACAATAAATGAGAATTCTATAGGGTCTACCAGGAGGATAGTTCATCCATTTCTAAAAAGACAGCATTTAATTCCATCAAAAGTTAAATGCTGGCAAAATTTAGAGAGATATATATTTCTTGACTCAATAAGAAGACAGATGCAATTCAGTTTTGTGCTGATAGCATCAATCCAAAACATTTTTATGATACTTTGGTGCATGTCAACTACTCAGTGCTCATGGAGCCACACTGATTAGTGATAAAGATATGATCCTGGAGAGATGGGCTGAACACTTCTATGGTGTTCTCAACAGACCATTATCAACATAATGCTGAAATAATTTGCCATATACCTCAGATTAGAATCAGTCCTTCTCTAGCTGTACTTCTTTTGAAGTTGTGCTTAAATTGAAGAAAAGGTTTAGAATGCCATTAGGATCCTGGCAAAACACTTGGTTCTGATTCTATTCCAGCAGAGATCAACAAGGGAGGGAATTCATTGCTCATACAAAAGCTGATGGAAATCTTTTGGATTATATGGCAAGAGGTTATCCCCCAGGAGATCAAAGATGCTTCTATTGTCCATGTAAATAAAGGAAAAGTAAATAAGGAATAAGTTGTCCTGTGACAATCATAGCGGAGATGGGAGGATTTCTTTTTCATATGCACACACAATTAGGTTGGTGCTTGCATTGTCAGAGCCATCTCAGTGTTTGCTCTGAAGGCAAGTGTGGGAAAGAGAAGGTATTAGATTGCTTACCAAAATGAAGGTCTATAGAACCACTGTTCTGGTCTTATTGTTGGATACTTGTGCAACCTGGACTGTCTACGAGTGCTATGCCAGAAAATTGAATTGTTTACATTTGAATTACCTTAGAAAGACCCTGAAGATCACCTGACAAGGTAAGATACTAGATACTGAGGTCCTTTCTCAAACTGAATTGCCACAAAACATAGCAAATACCAAATAAACTGTTTTTATCTAAGCTGATAGCAAACAGAAATCATCAAAGTCATACAGATCAGAATACAGAAAATAAGAGAGTGAATGAACTCTCTCACTTGGAGTGAGATATTTTACCTCAACCATAAGAGAATCCCAGATTTCCTCTAAGGGAAAAATTTGGTGGAATAATAAGTGAGATAATGTAGGTAAATCACTTTTTGTGAAATGCAATACCTGTCTCTCCCATTATTATTAAGCTAAAAGTTGATTAGTAGAATTGTGAAATGAAAATCAAACCCAGAAGAAAAGAAATTTTGTTGATTTGAGAGTGCTTTAAATCTCATAGGATCTGTTAGAAAACATACAGATGAGAGAGCATAGTGGTACTCTGTATATTTTGAATATTTACTTATTTATTTACATGTTGTTGCTTTCATTAGTATTTAAGTTACTTGAAGGCAGAGACTATGTACATGTGTATTTACTTTTGTCTGGCACATAGTAAATGCTTAATAAATGTGTTTCCATTGATTGACTGATTGAATTTGCATGGTGTTAATAATATGGTGCTATAGATTCTTAAGACTGTTAATGAAATCAGAATAGATATTCAGGAGGTGGGAATGTAGATTAATGATAAGAACAATGTTGATGTTTCAGAGATTAGAGGGTAGTTTAACATTTTGTTAAACAATGCAGTGTGAAGTTGAAACAACAGATATATTTTTCCTTATGTTGTTGAGTCATGTGTTAGAACAGCTGCTTTAAGTCCTGCCAAGAAAGGATGATAATTATTTCTCTTTTTCTGTGAACATCTGTCAATCTGCTAACAAGTACTAGTTGCCTTTTAGGATATAAAGTTGAGTATAAACAGCAAAGATTGGAGGAGGGGAGCATATCTACATATTATTTGAGGATCAATAAACAATATACCTTTGCTCTAGGTCTATCTAAGGGCTCTCATTTTAAGCTGCCTTGTGGCTAACATCACCCTACTAACCTTAGGTCTGTGGAATATTAAAGTGTAAGCTGGAAATGAGGTGAGTGGGAATCCTTAAAGAGATAGCATACTTTCATAGAATATCTCATTCCTGATCATAAATTCATGGTCTGATAAAATAACTGTAAAAAAATGATTAAACAAATTCTAGAGCAGCAGAAGCCACAAAACAACATAGTGAAAGAGATTTCCAGCCCAAGGCAGCCTGAAAGGCCGACAGGAAATGTTTATCTCACTGGGCTTGGAGTGGATTACAGTCAGGACTTGGCTGCACTGCATGGCAAGGACAGGACCACAGTAGACTTCAGGGCACCACTAGCAGCTTCAGTTCCCAGATTGCTCAACCCACAAATGCCAAAGACAGCTTCAAAGGTCAGTGAGAAGGTTCTTTCACCTAGGTGAGAAGGGAGTGCAGTCTCACCCTGCTCACAGCAGCCACTATAGCAGAACCATCCATTTTTGGAGCCCTCAGCTTAAAGACCCTGAAGGAATTGAACATTTGATCTGAGTGTCAGCCTTGAGTGGTGGTCCTGGGATGAGGAGAAGCACTGGCTTGTGGAGCTAGTTGAGGCTCTGGACAGGGTATCCGACTAGCAGATCCTGTACAGAAGAATGCTTGTGGTTGCTCCCAGACCAGAGCACAGGCCAGGAGAGGAGTAAACTCCTCTCCTTTGATTGTGCCACCTTGAAGGAACTAAGAACTTCCAGGCCCCCAGAGTATACCTTCCTCTTGGCAAAGGACTCAAAAGTCAAGTAACTCAATGGGAAAATGCCCCAAAAAGGGGAAAAAATAAGACTATAGAAGGCTACTTTCTTGATGAACAGGTATTTTCTTCCACTTTTTCTGATGAGGAAGAACAATGCATATCATTAGAGGAAGACCTAAAAGTCAAGGTTTCTGCATCCAAAACCTCCAAAAAATATGCAATTATCTGAGGCCATGGAAGAACTCAAAAAAGATTTAAAAATCAAGTAAGAAAGGTGGAGGAAAACTGGGAAGAGAGATGAGAGCAATGCAAGAAAATCATGAAAAGTGAGTCAACATCTTAGTAAAGGAGACCCCCCAAAAATTGAAGAAAATAACACCTTTAAAAATAGGATAACTCAATTGGCAAAAGAAGTCCAATAACACAATGAGGAGAAGAATGCTTTATAAAGCAGAATTAGTCAAATGGAAAAAGAGGTTCAAAAGCTCACTAAAGAAAACAGTTCTTAAAAAATTAGAATAGAGCAGATGGAAGCTAATGACTTTATGAGAAACCAAGAAATTACAAAACAAAACCAAAAGAACAAAAAAATAGATGATAATGTGAAATATCTCATTGGAAAAACAACTGACCTGGAAAATAGATCCAGGAGAGACAATTTAAAAATTATGGGACTACCTGAAAACCATGATCAAAAAAAGAGCCTAGATATCATCTTTCATGAAATTATCAAGGAAAACTTCCCTTCTAGAAGCAGAGGGTAAAATAAATATTGAAAGAATCCACTTATCACCTCCTGAAAGTGATCTAAAAAGAAAAACTCCGAGAAATATTGTAACCAAATTCTAGAGTTTCCAGGTCAAGGGGAAAATATTGCAAGCAGCTAGAAAGAAACACTTCAAGTATTGTGGAAATACAATCAAGATAACACAAGATCTAGCAGCTTCTACATTAAAGGATCAGAGGGCTTGGAATACGATATTCCAGAAGTCAAAGGAACTAGGATTAAAACGAAGACTCACCTACCCAGCAAAACTGAATATAATATTTCAAGGGAAAAAAATGTCATTGAATGAAATGAGGACTTCCAATCATTCTTGATTAAAAGACCAGAGCTGAATAGAAAATTTGACTTTCAAACACAAGAATCAAGAGAAGTATGAAAACATAAACAGGAAAGAGAAATCTTAAAGGATTTGCTAAAGTTGAACTGTCTACATTCCTACATAGAAAGATAATATTAGTAACTCTTGAGACTTTTCTCAGCATTTAGGTAATTGGAGGGATTATACACACATACACATAGAGAGTACAGAGTGAATTGAACCAGAAGGAATGATATCTTAAAAAATAAAATTAAGGGGTGAGAGGAATATATTGGGAGGAGAAAGGGAGAAATGAAATGGGGTAACTTATCTCTCATAAAAGAGGCAAGAAAAAGCTTTTTTAATGGAGGAGTAAAGGGGGGAGGTGAGAGGGAAAAAGTGAAACTTACTCTCATCACATTTGCCTTAAGGAGGGAATAATATGCACACTCAGTTTGGTATGAAAATCTATCTTTCATTGGAAGAAAGTAGGGCAAAGGGGATAAATGGGGTGGAGGGATGACAGAAGGGAGGGCAAATGGAAGGATGGAGTATTAGAGTATTTGGGGAGGGACAAGATCAAAAGAGAGAATAGAATAAATGGGAGGCAGGACAGGATGGAGGGAAATATAGTTAGTTTTACACAACATGACTATTATGGAAGTCTTTTGTAAAACTACACATATATAGCCTATATTGAATTGCTTGCCTTCTCAGTGGGGATGGGTAGGGAGGGAGGAAGAGAGAGAAGTTGGATCTCAAAGTTTTAGAAACAAATGTTGATTTTTATATGCAAGTGGAAAATAAGAAATGCAGGTAATAGGGTGTAAGAAATCTATCTTGTCCTACAGGAAAAGGGAGAATATAGGGATAAAAGAAGGGAGAAATGTGATAGAAGGGAGGGCAGATTGAGGGAAGGGGTAATCAGAATGCAAGGCATTTTGGAGTGGGGGGAAGGGAGAGATGGAAAGAAAATTTGGAACTTGAAATTTTGTGGAAATTAACATTGAAAACTAAAAATAAATAAACAGAAAAAAGAAAAAAATCATGACCTGTTATGAAAATCTTAATTTGTCACCTGATTTAAACTACAGAAAATGCACCAATATTTCTGGGTATAATTGAGAATTCAAATAAAAATGCATGAAGTGCCTATTTTGTTCAAGATACTATGCTTTGGCACTGCATCCAGAAAACAAGGATTTATTAAGTATTTATTAAGTGCCAGGCATGGTAGTAGCTAATGAGATACTGAGAAGGAATGATAATATGTGTAGAAGTAGAGCAAGGAGAGGGCAGTGTCAGTAAAACTTAGGCAGAAGAGAATATCAAGGAGAAGAGGGCAACCAAAAGTATTAAAGTCTGCAAGAGAGGTCAAAAAGGATGATGAATGGGGAAAGGCCATTGGATTTAATTACTATTGGATGGTAATTAAGTGATCATTAGAAGTTTGGGAGAGAATAATTTGAGTTGAATAATGAGGTCAAAAGTCACATGGCAGAGGATTAAGAATGAGGGGGAAAAAAGTGGAGATGGCTTTCTTAAGGAGTTTATGCATGAAAGGAAGTAGAGATAATAGAGTGATTCCCTAATGGTGACAACAAGATTAAGTAGTTTTGTTTATTTTCTTTTTGAGAATGGAGGGAGACATGGGTATATCTGTAGTACAAGTCGAGAGGGATTGAATGTTAAGGAGAAAAATGGAGATAATACAGGAGGAAAATTGGTATAGAAGATGGGGTATAATACATTATTTGTCAAGGAATAGATTGCATCTCCTCTTGTTACATAGAGGTAAAAAATGAGATAACAGGAAATGGCCTTAATTCTGTTGAGTGAAATATAAGGCAAGATCTTCAGCTCAGTGTACAGAAGGAGAGGGAGCCATAGAAGATTTAAGGAGGGATGAAAAAGTTTGGAAAAACTTCTGAAGTGAGTGGGATAGTGAATTGATTGATTAAGCTAGTTTAAAGGATTATCTTACTGCAGTGAAGACCCATTTCTTAAATATGTCTTTTTCTTTACTTGACAAGAGTCTTTACTTTGCTCTGCCATGATTGTTCTCCTCTCTTTTCTCTGGGTATCAATTGAATCAACTGATCAATAACCCTCAACCCAAATGGCATAACTAATAAGAAGTTCTATACTCTGACAACATTACCAGGTAAGAACACTGCTATTTTGTCAATCAAAGGCATTGCACTAAATGGGAACAACCTAATTTTTAAAACTGGGAAAAATAAAATTCTTGAAGTCATTGGTTGAAATGATGCTACATGGGAAGTGTATTGAGATTGGTTAAGGAGATCGAGTCATTCCCTGTAAGACCTGGATAAGAGAGCGATCCAGTCAGAACTCAATATTCTAGAACAGGAGAATCTAAGTTCCTGAGTGAGAATCATCTGAAAGGGGAGACAGGAAACATTTCTCACCCCATCCCTCCATCTTCCCCCAAACTTCAATTATATGTTGTGCTCTTTGAATTGTTGGAAAATTTGTTTCTTGCCATCAGTGTTCTAGCAATGTCCCCAGAACCAGCAAAGGCTTATTTAAATGTCTAAAATGTCTTCAAGATGCTTAAAAGGAAAATAACCTTTGGAGCCTCATAGAAACCTATGTTATACCTAAGGGAAGCTTCATGAGGATTTCTTAAAAGCAGAAAAAGATTTCTAGAAACCAGTTGTTGATGTCTTGAAACCCCCTTGCTGTATGTACTTCTTTAGCCTGATTCTACTTTCCCTAATACTCTATTTGTACATGTGGGAAAACATGTCTCATGACCCTGGTTAGAGTGGATTGTTAACAGCATACAGAAAATTTCTAGAAAATTTCTGAAAGCTAAATTAGTGTAGCTGATTAATTTATGTAAACTAATGATCAATGGAAAATCATACCAGTGAGAGCTTATGAATAACCTTATTAGAAAAACATATTTGCCCCTCAAGTTTATGCCCTAAATCCAAAGTGCTAAGTGCCCTCTAGGGACCCTGCCTACAGGTGCAAATGAAATTGTTGGAGCTTCAGAGTATGCACAACTATATTAAGAGTTGTATATGCTATAATAAACTAGTAATATTAGTAACTCAACTTTATGTTGTTTTAGAAAATATCACTTTATAATAAAACCATCAGGTAGGTAGTTCAGATAATATTACTTCTATTTTACAGAGGAAGAAATCGTATAAGAGAGGTTAAGTAATTTGCCGATAATCACACAAATAATAAGTATCAGAGTGAAGATTTGAACCCATATTCCTCCTGACAAGTCCAGTTGACCCATTTTCAAATTGCATCTGCTCAGTGAAATCTTCACTGCTTCCCATGGTCATGAAAGTCATCCACTAAAATCTAATAGCACATATTTTTGCTTTCTACAATTGACACTGGTGTGATAGTGCTGTTTCTTGATCTGCTTGTCAGCCCTCTCTCACATAAATCCAATTCTCGTGAATGTCATGGAATCATCTTCCTGATGTCATGGTCCTCTGAGAGCAAAGGACAAACAGCATCAGCAATGTCTAAACTTTCCAATTAAATTTTAAGTTTTTCAGAGAAGAGACATTTTTGTTGTTGCTCAAGCTTCCATTCTTATTACTTAGCATAGTGTCTTGTAGTGCTAATCTCCAGGGCAGCTCGGTGGTGCAGTGGATAGAGCACCAGTGCAGGAGTCAGGAGGACCTGAGTTCAAATCTCACCTCAGACACCTGGCACTCACTAGCTGTATGACTTTGGGCAAGTCACTTAACCCCAATAACCTCATCCTGGGTCATCTCCAGTTATCCTGATGAATGTCTTGTCACTGGGTTCAGGTGGTTCTAGAGGAGAAGTGAGGCTGGTGACCTGCACAGCCCTCCCTCACTCAAAACAAAGTCAAGCGCAAGTCATGTCATTATTTCTCTGATGGCATGGTCTTCTTTGGCCATGAAGGATGAATACACACACACACACACACACACACACACACACACACACGCTAAACTCTAAATGTTTATCAGTCAACTATTTTTTCTACTTAATGAGTGTGGAGATTTATGTGTGTTGTGGAATTAGGAAGGGAGTATACAATTCTGAATGAAAGTTCTTATTCATTCATTCATCTATCCACTCACTCATCTCTCTCTTTCTCCCTCCCTCCCTCTCTCTCTCTCTCTCTCTCTCTCTCTCTCTCTCTCTCTCTCTCTCTCTCTCTCTCTGTGTCTGTCTGTCCCTCTGCCCATTCCTCTGTCCATCCGTTCCTCCGTCCATCCATTCCTCCGTCCATCCATTCCTTTGTCCGTCCATCTGTCTATCTGTTGCTCTTTCTTCATACACTCCACAGCCTTCTTAAAACTCTGCCTTAAGCTTAGTATTTTCTCACTGATCTTGCCACAGTCAGGTAGTAACTATTAGATAATGGTCAGAAGTATTATCAATATATTGTGCATATTTTGGCTCATTGTATTTTAGTCACTGACACCTTTTCTGACTGTTTAGTTTGAGACATCACTGCCTGGTGGATATTCTAACACATTTTCTATAAATTGTACTTTAAGAATTATGCAAACACTCCAATGCATGCTTCATATGTGTCAATGTCTATATCTATGCCTATGTCTATTCACTCTTCCAAACCATATAATCCAGACATTCATCTATCTATGTATCTATCTGTCTTTTATTGTTATTATTTAGTTGTTTTTCTGTTGTGTCTGACTCTTAGTGACTTTATTTGGGGTTTTATTGACAAAGATACTATGATTTGCCATTTCCTTTGGCAGCTTGTCTTACAGATGAGGAAACAGAGTTAAATTTGAGTATGAGGCAATTAGGGTTAAATTATTTTCCTAGGGTCATACAGCTGGCAAGTTTTCAAGGTTGAATTTTAATTCATAAAGATGAGTCTTAGTGTGTGTGTGTGTGTGTGTGTGTGTGTGTGTGTCCATGTATGGTGTAGATAGATAGATGGAAGCATTTATATTTATAATAGAGGGACATATATGATATTTTTATTTGTCCTCAAAGAGGACCATGATGGACGTGATGCCATAACTTGCAAGTGAATTGTATTTAAGTGAGGAAGGGATATGCAGTCACCAGGCTCACTTTCTCCTCTGGAGTGTGAGGGATGGGGGTGGGCTATATCTTTTTTGTAGGAGTACATATATTTTTAGGGGCAGCTAGGTGGCACAGTAGATAAAATACAAGGCTCGGAGTCTGGAAGACTTGAGTTCAATTCCAGTCTCATTTACTAGTCGTGTAGCTCTGGAAAAATCACTTTATTACGTCTTGATTCAGTTTCCTCAACTATAAAATAAGGTATTGCAACCACTTCTCAAGAGTACTGTGAAGATAAAATGAGATAATAATTAAAGAGCACTTTTCATAGTACCTGGAACATAGTGTAATATAAATGTTAGCTATCATATTTATATATATATATATTTATAGATATAAATATATGTTTGCTTGTACATACATGTATATTTTGTGATATGATTAGTTAATGGTTTTGGGAAGCAGAATTTCTACTTTCTAAGTCATTCATTCATCACTTCTTTCTCTTCAGGCTCAAAATTGTGGTCTTCCACAAAGTGACGGTGACAACCTAAGAACAAAAGTAAAGCCATGAATTATAAAATATAAAATTATAAATCCTGTTACAAAAAAATAGATTTCTACTTATTACAATAACATTTCTCAACTTTGACCTCAGTACATCCTATGAAGATACAAATTCATTAATTATGAAACTTTAAGCATTGCTCATAAATGCAAATTTGATTAACCAATTCCATACCAACTCTGTAACATCTTTTTAAAAATTCCACATTATTAAGGAACAATAATAATAATGCAAAAATAATATCCTCAGTACAGAGTTCATAATTCATTTCAATACTTTTTATGCATTATAGAATCAAAAATTACTTCCTACCACATGACTTCTTAGTTTCTTAGTGGGAGCTGAAGGTTAGGACTGCATATCAAACACAAAATAGTGAAATAAGAATGAAACAGGAACTTGACTGCAATCTTTAATTTGATTAACCTACATTAAAGAAAAGTTAGAAATAGGGAACAAAATCAGTTAGGAAGTACTCAAAATATGGAGCAGAATGGCTAAGACAGCTCATAAATGAAGTTTCAGTGAAGTGAAGGAATTCAATAGACTTTGTAAGAAAATGAAGTTGCTGACCTTGTAAAAACTACTTTTAATTTCTCTGTTTCTTAAAGTTATTTCCATTCTGTGGAAAATAGATTCATAGATGGATTTAATAATCTCTAGATTCACAAATGTTTTATTGATTTATGGTTTTTAAAAATAGCAGTTGTCAAATTAACTAGGAGTATGAAAATGATGAGTCAAATGGCAGTGAGCATTTGTACCCTCAGGGATGAGAATGGTCTTTAAGAATCAATAGGGCAGATAGGATATCTGTTGGCTTCAGTTGGAGAAGATTATAAGGGGAAATGAATAAGAATTGAGCTAAAGAAAACAGAGGAGCAATTGTGATAGAGATTTTGAAGATCTAGGAATTATAAAATATTTTGGGATAGGAAATTTGGAAGTTGTGAAATGGACAGACCAAGAAATTCACAGGCAAGAATCAATTAGGAATTTCAAGAGCATCCTTTATTAGCCAGGCTGGTGGCTGCCTCATGGTAAAACCCAGAGGAGACAGCCCCAAACTAAGGTGGGTGTGTGCATTTTAAGCATTTTGGTGCTACTCGGTATAGCCTTGTGGTTTCCACAGCAAACATAGTTCTGACAGGTTGGGAGGCGGGGCTTACTGTTAGGCAAAAGCCCCCAAACAGAAGGTGGTTGTAAGGAAGGGGGGTGCCCAGCAGAAGGTAGTTGCCTGGCAAAGGGGTCTAACATCAGGGGGGCACAGGTTGTTGCCATGCAAGGCAACTCAACAGAAAATGGCTGTTAACAACTCAACAGATATTTCACAACTCGGGTGGGTTTGGGGCAGGGATAACGTTTTGACAGGGGCCCAACAAAAACCTGTTGCTAGGCAGGTTATCCAACCCTGCCCAGTAACCTAATAGATATCTCTCAACCTAGGGGCCCAGGGAGGAATAATGTCCACTTCAGTTGAAGAGGAAGAAGAAGGATAAGAGGCTGAAATTAAGAGCAAGAAGAGGAGAAATACTCAAATGAAGGAAGATGACACAATAAACTGGTAAAACCAAGATGGCAAAACAAGATAAGAGGTCAGCAAAGTAAGGTGAAATGATTTGACTGTGACTCTTGGTGAGCAAAATGAAGGAGTATTACTTAGAGGAGACTGACAACTCAGCAATATAAGATCCTTCTCCTCCCCTATTTCATCCCACAAATTGAGCAGCAGTTTTTTTTTTTTTAATGAAGAATTGAGAATATTAATTCTAGTAAATACAGAAATCAGGGAGAATTTGAAATGATCAATGACCTCCAAAATCTGTGATATATGTACTTTATTCATAGTGAAGAATCTGTTACAGTGTTCAGTATGGGGAAAATGATAATTCCTCTAATTCTGTCCTGGACATGGTATACTATGATCTGAAAATATTTAATATAGAAATGTAAGGGGGAATGTGATAGGTATTTTAAATACATGAAGGATTATCATTTGGAAAAAGGTTAAAACTTGTTCTCTTTCACCTTAGAGGCCAAAGTTAAGAGCCATAGATGGAAATTGCAATAAAACAAATTTAGACTTTATGAATAGGAAAGCTTTTTATACAAAAAGAATTTATCTAAATATTGTAACAGTAATCACTCCAACATACACAGGGGGGCCTGCTACCCCAGGTTCTTAGGTCTGCATTTATAAAAGAAAAGGAAATTTTTGAGGGGTTAACAATCACTTTAATCAAACACATGTATCATTCCTTTAACCAAGCACATATATCATTTACCTAGTTCAGAGGAGTCAGCACCCTGAAGTTCAGAGAAAATACAGAGAAATCAACCATCAAGAGACATGGCTTCCTCTGCCTGACTATCTGACTAAGCCTGACAGGTTGTTACTGACCATAGTTATCAGAGAGAGAAAAAACATCATCTGGGTTTTACAAGTTGGAGTCTCCTTAGCAGTTTTCCAGAGTCCTTATCTGACCAAACAAATACTTCCAGTAAGCCCCAAAGTAAAACCTCACCCTCAGAGTTTTTATATCTTTTTTTAAAGCCAGAGGGCATCCCAACTTTTGAGAACCAATGTCTCATTAACAAAAGATGTGGGCCTTCCTATAAATCTTCCCAATCAAACTTGCCTTAATGGACAGGACCATTAATGGGTGTGGAGGATCTTTAATCACATATACTATTTCTGTTAATACATATACTATTTCTAGTTAAAGAAACTCTTGTTTCTGTACTTTACTCCTAGTAAAGACTCTTAGTTGATAAAGGTAAAATTCAATCAGAGGCATTTGATTATATTAAAACAAAAGCAGCAAAAGATCCCACTTTGCTTGCTATCACAAATATATAAGAAAAAGAGTCATTCCCTAATAGATAAATGATCAAAATATGTGAAAAAGTAGTTTTCAAAAGAAAAGCAAACTATTAAAAACTCTATTAAAAATTCTCCAGATCATTAATAACACAAATGAGAAGGTAAATGCTGTCTTTGCCATGATGTATTTAATATATATTAAAAAAACCAAGGTATATGCAATAGGTATTCATGCTTCAATATTAAATTCTGTCTTTCTGACCCTCTTTTTACAGGGGAATGACCATTTTTGTTGGTGTTTATCAGATTTATATTTTTAAAGAAAGAGAAAATTAAAAAAAAAGAAACTCTTCCTAATAGTTATAGTTATATAAAAGGGGAATTGGTAACTTTGAAAAACCACATTATCTACCTCTAGTGTCTGGAGGATCATTTGTTAGGTATGTAGTAAAGGGGATTCTTACTCAGTTTTTGTTGGACATCTGAAGTCTTTTTCATTTCTGAAATTTTTTGACACTGCTCCTTATTTATAAACTGCAATATAAATGTAATATTACTGAAAACATAGTACCTTTAACATCTCCTTATTTATAAACTGTAAGATCAATGTAATATTACTGAGAACATAGTACCTTTAATATCTTGTAACTACTCTTTGGCATAAAATAGAGTCTTCAGAACAGTGTCTTACACCATTTGGCCAGTTTATCTTCAGGTTATATTTTCATTCCTTTGTTTCACAATTTGTAAGACTTCAAGCACTTCATCCCTTTTAACTCTTTGCTTGCAGGCTAGTGCTTATTTGTAGGGATGGTTAAATCATTATCAAAGTATAATTTTATGCATTTTAGGAATCTTTTAAAAAATCCTAGTTATCTACAAATAGTGTAGATTATTGAGAAAAAATATTCTGTAGAGATTAAGTTCCACATTTGAATGAATAACAACAAAAATAGTGACAATGATGGAATTTACATAGTATATTAAGGTTTTGAAAGTGCTGCACATGTTATCTCATTCGGTCTCAAAACAGCCTTGTGGGATATTATCCTTATTTGACAGATGTTAAGTGAAGAAGAATCTTCTTTGTGGCTTCTATGTATGTAGCCTAGGAGATTGCTTATTATATTATCTTAGTACATCCACAGTCACATTTATAATAGCACTGCTCAATTCCTGGCCCACTGATTATCCACCCACTCATTTAAGCATTAGTCAAGGTGTTGGGGCCCAGACTTAAAATGAGGTGGAATGGAATGGCAAATTTTGTGGATCACAGGTGCAGGTACTTTCCTCCATCAGTGTGGGTTTGATGGTTTAAGAAATTAAGAATGTGACAAGTGAAAAGCATAGGATTATGTGCTAGCCTCAAACACTTACTAGTTGTGTGACCCAGAGCAGGTCATTTAATTTCTTTTTGCCTCAACTGCACTCTACTGCAAAATGGGTTTGATAATAGTATCATCCTCTCTGGGTTTTTATGAGGATCAAAGGAGGTGAAATTTTAAAGCACTTATCACAGTGCTTATAGATAGTAGGTGCTTAATAACTGCTATTTTATTCCTTCTTTCACAAGAGGAGCATTTGAGTTGAATTTTATAGAATGTTTAAAGTGTCAACAGTCTGACATAATGTGTGAAGACTTTCCAAGAATAGGAAAAAGGATGATAAAAAGAGATTTTCTAAAAGTTAGGTATAAGTTGTGTTCAGGGGATGGCAATTAATCTAGTGTAGCTGAAGCGATGATTTTTTGAGGGGAAGTAATGCAAAACAAGACTGGAAAAATAAGATGGAGTTAGGTCATGGATCTTGAATTCATTAAAAAATTACATTTATTAAGTGCCTAATATACACAATTCACTCTACACCTCTATACAACTTTTTCCTGAGTGACATTTCTTTAAAATGTGATTACAATTTTATTTGGTAACATGAAAATGTAAGAGTTCAAACTCTCCCTCAAGTCATATCCCTGCTGAGATGGAAAGAATAAATTGACAAAGTTTATTTTCAGATATTCAAAGTTATGTACAAGGAAATATAATTACTGCTTATTCCATCACTTGCATTGCAAATCATTCATGCAAAATCTTAGTCCCTCAAAGTTTAATTTGTATTATCTCCTAATATAGGCACCTACAAGTCAACCTTCTGCCTTTTAAAATCAAAGACTGACTCTTCAGTTTTTATAGTAACAAGCTGTCATTTTAAGAAATTTTGAGATGGAGAGAAACTTTGCTGTGACTTTTGAAGAGCATAAACTACTATGTATAGTTATATATATATATATATATATATGTATGTATGTATGTATGTATGCAACGTTATTTGGCAGTCGGTATACACTTTTTTTAAATACTGAAAATATATCCTCAGCTCATTGATTTTTCCTGCTGTGTCAAACTGTTAGTGAAATGGAGGAGATGAGTTGTTGTTTTAAACTCTGTTTTCAGATCACCCACATTCTGATGGAGGGACTTCACAGCTACATGAATAATGTCATGAGATAGATTTTAGTCTGCTTATTGAGCCTGAAAACAATATGTTCCATGCTAGGTCATTTAGACAATATTGAGTTTCTATTATAAAGACATGGCTCTTTGTTTATCCCTAGAGGCAACTACTTAGAAATACTGAAGGAAAACATCATTATCTATCAGTGAGCGTGATGAAATTTTATTAGCAGTATGCTAAGAATTAGGCAGTATGACCTAAAATGTAGCTGACTGGGAGTTCTATTTTTGGTTCTCCTTCTGAGTCATTGGCGATTTTGAGAAAAAGTCACCAATGTATTCTGTTTATGCGTCAATGTTTCTAGCTGTGAAATAGAGAATAAAAAAACAACTAAAAAAATAAAAGCACTTTACCTTTGTCTTAGTTTTTTGTTTTGATTTTGGTGAAATTATATAAAATGTTTTCTGAAATATAAATTTAGTATGTACAAAAGTCATGGCAATTGCAAAAAGATATCACTTCTCATTATCTAGGACATAACTCAGTCATGTTAGCTTGTACACCCTCTGACAAGTCTTTGAAGCTTTCCAAGGGTGGAGATGGAGAAGGAATAGTCTCAGAGAACCATACTATTAAAACTTAGAAGTTTCTTTGATTTGGGGAAAATATATGCCTATGTCCATGATTGAAACTTATTAGCCTCCACCAGCATGCTTCCCATTTCCACTTATCATTCACAGTGACACCATTAATTCTTTTATGTCACACAGTTACTGAGAGGGCAAAAGCAAAAATAATAAAATAATATTTACTCTGTTGAAGTCAAAATCAGGAATAACAAACATAATTGAAAAACAAAAAACGAGTCACATTCTCCCACCAGTGCACAGACTTACAGACACATAACAGTGAAATACATAAGTAGGGAAATTCATCTACTATGGGCAACTCATAACTGGCCAGCAAGCATGTATGCCAGTGGTATTTTTTTAGGAAAGAATCAAGACTGTATTATTTGCTTTTCTAAGTCACTGACTCTACTGTTGAACGAAACTTCTTATCTACCATACTTGGGTCACTGAACCAACATTAAACTCTTTTACCTAATAGAACTTAATAGCAGTCTAAGCAACATTCTTGCCTAATACATATGTTCATATTATTCAATATGACTGAACAGCCTCTACTCTGTCTCCTCAACTTATTGAAGTCCTACTCTTCAAGTCCTATCTTGTGTTTGACCTAAGCCAAGAAAGCTTTTTTCAATCATCTCTGCCATGCATTGATTTTTTTCCACTCTCTGATCCTGTGGTATGCATTGTGTCTTTCTGGAGACAGTTAAATAACCAAGGAAGTACCTATTATCTTTTCATGATTCCGTACATAGGGTGATGGGCCTAGAGTCAGGAAAACCTGAGTTCAAATTTAACCTCATATACTTCTGTACCACTGATGTGATATTGCTAGCACCTACAGCAGCCATGAGTATCCTGGAACAATTATTTTTTGTTTTTGTTATTTTTTTAAAATTTATTTATTTTAAGTTTTCAACATTCATTTCCACAAAATTTTGAGTTCCAAATTTTCTCCCTACCTCTCCCCTCCCCCACCCCCAAATGCCAAGCATTCTAATTACCCCTACTACCAATCTTCCCTTCCTTCTAACATGCCTCCTTTCCCTTATCTCCATCTTCTCTTTTATCCCGTAGGGCAAGGTAAATTTCTATACCCCATTGCCTGTAGTTGTTATTTCCCAGTTGTATGCATGAAGAATACTTAACAGTTCTTCCTAGAACTTTGAGTTCCAACTTCTCTTCCTTCCTCCCTCCCCACCCACCCCCATTGGGAAGGCAAGCAATTCAATATAGGTTATATATGTGTAGTTTTGCAAATGATTTCCATAATAGTCATGTCGTATAAGACTAACTATATTTCCCTCTATCCTATCCTGTCCCCCATTTCATCTATACTCGCTTTGACCTTGTCCCTCCCCAAGTGTTGACTTCTAATTGCTCCCTCCTCCCATTGTCATCCTTTCCATCATCCCTCACCCTGCTTATCCTATTCTCTCCCACTTTCCTGTATTGTAAGATAGGTTTTCATACTAAAATGAGTGTGCATTTTATTCCTTCCTTGAGTCAAATATGATGAGAGTAAGCTTCACTTTTTCCCTCACACCTCCCCTCGTTCTCCCTCCATTGAAAAGTCTTTTTCTTGCCTCTTTTATGAGAGATAATTTGCCCCCTTCCATTTCTCCCATTCTCTTCCCAATATATTCCTCTCTTACCCCTTAATTTTATTTTTTTAGATATGATCCCTTCCTATTCAACTCACCCTGTGCTTTCTGTCTCTCTCTCTTTTTTAATATAATATAAATTTATTTAACTTTTTACATTCACTTTCAAAAAATTTTGGGTTCCAAATTTTCTCCCCATTTATCCCCTCCCCCCACCCCAATACACCGAGCATTCTAATTTTCCCTATCACCAGTCTGCCCTCTCTTCTATCATCCCTCCCTTCTCTTGTCCCCATCTTCTCTTTTGTCCTGTAGAGCCAGATGATTTCTATTCCCCATTAACTGTATTTCTTATTTCCTAGTAGCAAGAATAATAACAGTTTTTCCTAAAACTTTGAGTTCCAACTTCTCCCCATCCCTCCCTCCCCACCATAAGTGTTGACTTCAAATTGCTCCCTCCTCCCATTGCCCTCCCTTCCATCATCCCCCCCACCCTGCTTATATCCTTCTCCCCCATTTTCCTGTATTGTAAGATAGGTTTTCATACCAAAATGAGTGTGCATTTTATTTCTTCCTTTAGTCAAATGTGATGAGGGTAAACTTCATGTTTTTTCTCAGCTCTCCTCTTTTTCCCTCCACTAAAAAGTCTCCTGCTTGCCTTTGGAATGAGAGATAATTTACCTCATTCCATTTCACCCTTTCTCCTCCCACTATACTTCTCTCTCACCGTTTACCTTAATTTCTTTTAAGAGATGATACCATTCTATTCAATTCACTTTGTGGTCTCTGTCTCTGTGCATGCGTGCATGTGTGTATGTGTGTGTATGCACATGCACATGTGTACATGTGTGTGTGTGTGTGTGTGTGTGTGTGTGTGTAGTCCCACCAACTACCCAAATACTAAAAAGTTTTAAGAGTTGCAAATATTGTCTTTCCATGTAGGAATGTAAACAGTTCACCTTTGGTAAGTCCCTTATGACTTCTTTTTGCTGTTTGCTTTTTCATGCTTCTTCTCATTCTTGTGTTTGAAAGTCAAATTTTCTTTTCAGCTCTGGTCTTTTCATCAAGAATACTTGAAAGTCCTCTGTTTCATTGAAAGACCATATTTTCCCCTGAAGTATTATACTGTTTTGCTGGGTAGGTGATTCTTGGTTTTAGTCCTAGTTCCTTTGACTTCTGGAATATCCCATTCCATGCCCTTCTGTCCCTTAATGTAGAAGCTGCTAGATATTTTGTTATCCTGATTGTATTTCCACAATACTGGAATTGTTTCTTTCTAGCTGCTTGCAATATTTTCTCCTTGACCTGGGAATTCTGGAATTTGGCCACAATCTTCCTAGGAGTTTCTCTTTTTGGATCTCTTTCAGGAGGTGAAATTCAGCTGCTCCAGAATTTGTTGAGAGTCCCTCTCTACAGGTATTTTGTGGGCTGTATGCGGAGACCCTGCGTAAGTGTGTCTTTCTAGTCTGCCATCTGGGCTCTGCCCCTAAACTGCAAAGTATTGAAACTATGCTTCAAAGAGTGCAACTCCAATGGACTGACAAAATTGTTGCAATGCAAAATGTATGCACCAAAATGACTATTTTATGGAGAACTCATATGGGGCAGGCAATCACGTGGTGGTCAGAAGAAGAGATACAAGGAAATTTTCAAAATTTCTCTCAAGAACTTTGGATTTGGTTGTGTGACATGAGAGACACTGGCACAGGACCACTCAGCATGGCATACCCACATCAGAAATAGTGCTGTGCTCTCTGAGCAAAGCTGAATTGAGATAGCACAAAGTATACACAGGATGCACAAATTTGGAGTATCCACTCCAAATGTTCACACGGACTATCTGTGCCTGATCTGTGGTAGAGCATTCCAAGCTCATATTGATCTGATTAGCCACAATCAGACACATTGAAATTTTAGGCTGTCATGGTGATGTCATTTTGGTCCCCTTTAAGAATGAAGGACAAGAACTGTACCATAGTAAAATTATTTAAAATTACAAAAAGAGGAAAAGATGATAATGCATATGTGTATGTCTCTCTTTGTGTCATGCAAATAGTCCAACTTATATGTGAAGTTTGAATTTACTGTTATTAGTAATAAACTGCTAATGCTATTACAGAAAAGAAAATGGTGAAGCTTATTAGATACTAGATTGTAGGTACAGAATGAAGTATACATTTTCAAACATAGTGAATATGGGGGCAAAGCCAATTTGGTAGAAAAATGACTCTTGAGCTCCCCTAATTGCCTCTTCCAACAACTTTAGCACCTCAAAACAAATTCTGGAGTGGTAGAGCCAACAAAAGGATGGGATGAAATGATATTCTTGCCCAAAACAATTTGAAATACTAGCAGGGAAAGTCTGCTGGCCTGGGATGAAAATAGAATGAAGTCTAGCTCAGGATGTACCAGTACAGACCCAGATCCATCAAACTAGCGGTTGACCTTGGGGATAATTGAATCAGTGGCAGCAGTGGAATATTACAGATGTCTCAGTCCAGAAATGGTAAAGAGATCGGATGACTGGCCGCAAGGAGATTATGAGTTCCTTGGAAAGGGAACAGAACTTTGGGAAGGGGGAAGGGGAAGGGTTTTATTTCATTGCTGATACTTGGATCTAAGTCTGAGTCTGGTGTCTCACTTCTAGGACCACTAGCATATGGGAGCTTGCAGCTACAGGGGAGTAAGAACCCTGGTCATATTTTCAGGGCAGAAGAGAGTTCTTGTGGTCACACACAGACTATAGCACAGGCTAGGAGAGTAGTAAATGCATCTCTCCTTATGTTATAGAACTTCCAAGAAGTGACAAATTACAAGACCCCAGAATTATACCTGAAAATAGATACACAAAAAACCTAGAACTTGGGACAGTGTCCTTTCCACCCACCCTGGAAGCAGAACTCCACTTTAGAATAGAGTTAAAAGTCATGAAATAGACTGAAAAAGTGAACAAACAAAAGAAAAAGACCGATTATAGAAAGTTATTACGGTGACAGGAAGATCAAAACACAAAGGCAGGAGACAATAAAGTCAAAACTGCTATACTTAGAGCCTCAAATAAAAATATGAATTGTTCATGGCCATGAAGGCCTCAAAAAGGATTTAAAAATTCAAGTAAGACAGGCAGAGAAAACGTTGAGATGAGAATAAAAATGATGCAAGAAAATCATGAAAAAAGATTCAACAGCTTGGTAAAGGAGGCACAAACAATTACTGAAGAAAATGTCAACTTACAAAAATCAGCATAACCCACATGGTAAAAGAACCACAAAAATCCAGTGAAAATGCCTCCAAAATTAGAATTGGCCAAATGGAAAAGGTAGTACAAAGGCCCCTTGAAGAAAATAATTCTTAAAAAATAGAATTGGATGAGTGAAAACTAATGACTTTGTGAGACATCAAGAAACAAGAAAACAAAATTGAGAGAATGAAACCATAGAATTTAATGTGAAATATCTCATTAGAAAAACAAATGACCTGCAAGGTAGATCTAGAAGACACAATTTTGGAACTATTGATTACCTGAATGCTATGATCAAAAGTGAGTCCAGATTTTCTCTGTCAAGAAATACTGTCCTGATATTCTAGAACCTGAGGATAAAATAGAAATTGAAATAACACACTAATCACCGACTAAAAGAAATTTCAAAATGTAAACTCCTAATAGCATTATAGACAAATCCTAGAGCTCCCAAGTGAGGGAACAAATATTTTGTGAAACCAAATGTGGTTGCAACTATTTTGATTTATGTTTTATTTTGGGACTTTATTCTTTTCTTTAGTTTCTTTGTGGCACACACCTATTAACAGAGTCTCTTGTTCAAAGGATATGGACATAAGTCATTTTATTGGCATAATTCCAAATTGTTTTCCAAGTATTTGTACTATTTCACAACATTAATGTGTCCATTATTCTACAGCCTTTCATATTTCTTTGATAAAGATTTAGTATCCAAGACACATAAACAATTGGAAAATGGCTATTATTCTTATATATATTTATTAATTCTCTATATATTTTGGTTATCAAACCTTTCTCAGAGAAATATAAAACAAAAATTTTTTACCTTTTGACTATTTCTCTTTTCTTAGATGCAGTAAAAGCTTTATGATTTCATGTCAGTGAAGTTATCTATTTTATCTTTTATAATTACCTCTATTTCTTATTTGATTAAGAACACATCTTTTTCCCATGTGTAAGGTTACCGTGAAATAAGGTATTTCCCATCATTAATAGGCCTCACATGGATCCCTGGTGTAGAGTCAGTTAGACTCTGGGCCACAGGGATTCCCACATCTTCTCAAGTTGTGATTTCCTAGTTTCTTGGCACAATGGCAATCAAGTGCTGTGTGTTTGATTGGAAACAGTATATTATATTGCTTGGAAGGAAAGATGTGGGCAGAGAGAGAAGTAGGCAGACAGAAACAGGCTGGGGGAAGGACTTGCCTATGGGAACTTGCCTGCAATGTTGAGCTTCCTGAATTGGTGGTGAGTATCTTATTAAATGTTGCCTTCTGATATCCTAATAGCAATGTTCCAAATAAATATTTTGTCTTTTTCTTGGAGGAGGAGAGGTTATTATATTTTGTGAACCACTCATGGAGATAGGCATGTATATTCATAACAGCTGCAATGGATATCACATTGACATTAAACCATGTTAAGAGAGTGATAACATTTAATATCACTTTTGACTTTTAATAAGGGCCAAAGTCTGAACTAATCAATCAGACTACTTGTTTTGTTCTAAAAATGCCCTTTCCTGTGTCAGTAACTTCAAAGACTTGTTTATGAGAGAATGCCTACAACCAGAACAGTGGAATTTTTCTTATCTTGATATGAAGAGACAGAGGAAACCAGACATCCTAGGATGTTGGTTTTCAACTGATTCTACCTTGTTAACTGTCCTGTTTTATGGAATTTGCAACTTATACAATTATGACAATTCCTTTCTCATGGTAAAGTGTATGTAAGCCTGCTCATTCTTCTATCAGGCAGTCAGAAGTTTTCCTTCTGGCTCCATGGCCATGTGACATGTATCTTTAACAGAATAAAATAATACAAATATATATGTATTTGCCTGTTTGCCTTTTTAAATCAAGCTTTCAGGTCGACAAGAGGTATTTAATCAGCTCCTCTTCAATTTAAAAAAAAAAACATGGTATGAACTTTAATATTAAGGTCACATACCCACTTAGAATACACTTTGGAGTATGGTGTGTTGGTCTAAACAATTTGTGCCAGATTGTTTCCCAAGTTTTCTAGCAGTTTTTCAAAAAGGAGGTGTTTTCCCTTTAGGTAATTTCCAAAATATGAAGCAATTGGATTATTGAGTTCCACATTCTGATTCTCTTTTGTCTAGTCTGTTCCATTTACTTATCTTTCTATTTTTAAAAACCAATACCATATGGTTTTGATGACTGCTAATTTGTTTGTTTTTGCTATAGTTCCTTTAAGCATAATGCAGTTTCCTTGTTACTTTTGAAATTTTTTTTTGCTTTGTCAGAAACCATGATTGTAATTTCTATTTTTTAGATTATCTTGATGCATAATGATTTTCCCCTCAGTTTTATTTTGTACGTCTTTGTGTTTTAGATGTGTTACTTTTAAGCAATAGATTGCTGAGTTTTTTTCCTTAACCAAATTGTCATTTAAAAAAAAAAAAAACTATTTCATTGTTTAATCCATTCACACTTGCAGTTATAAGAATTAGGTTTATATTTTCCTCCATTGGTCTCTAATATTAGGTTTTTCCAAAGATGATCTCTCCTCTTTCTGCTCTAAATACAGTATTGTGTTCTTTCAGTTTCTTTAGCTTAATCATGTAGATTTCCCTTTTTTCTCCTCTTCCACTAGTCCAGTTCATCAGATTTTTTTTTAAAATTTTATTTTTGCATACCTCTCCAGAGAAAGTTTCTTTATTATCTATTCTTTTTTTTCTGCTTACTCCAGACTCTCATTCTCTGTTTCATGGCCTATATAGTTATCTGTTCTTTCTCTTTTCTCTGAATATGTTGAAATATTTGTCAGTTTGTCATTTCCTCAATGGTGACAAAATTTCCAGTCAATTAAAGTAAAGCAAAATCACCCTTTCAAATATTTTGAATGGTTATTTTAGAGTCTGATTAAATTTTTAGATTATGGAGGTATACCTGAACTTCTGACATAACCTTTACCACAAATAATTTCATCAAAAAATTTTTGTTTTTCTAATACTTATTGCTTCACTTTTTATATTCCACAGACAGAAAAGTACTTTTTTCTCTACATAGCAATCAACAGTATTTTTTTAAACATTATTCTTATTCTTCTTCCAATTTTATGAAGCTTAAGCCATATACTATAGAGAAATGAACAACAACCCCTTCAGCTGCCAAATCCCTCTGAAAATCTTTGCTCAATTTTTTGGGTATCAAAACATAATAGATATAGAGGTAGAAGGGACTCTAGAAAGCATCTAATTTCACACTTAATTTTACAGATGAAGAACTTGAAGTCAAGGGAGGTTATGTGACTTGTCCAAGGTCACATGGCTAGTAACTATCATGTGAGATTTGAACCAAAGTCCCATATCCCAGAGTCAGTGAATGCTTTTCTATTATGCCACAGCAAATTTTCCAGTTCTTGAAATTCTTTTCAGTTAAAATTATGTTTCTTTGCTATCCAGTGAGGTGGATCTTATTTCAATGTACAATTTAATGTTTATTCAAATGTTGGATTTCCTCACTCCAATAGCCACTGCAATATCCTTAGGCATTGAAGTATACTCTTTTAGAATTACAGTATTTGCATGTTTTTCTTTTTTTTTTTTTTAGCAATATCCATTCTTAAACACCATACAATTAAAACACTCCCTCCCTTCCAAAGCTATAAACTGTGTATAGCATTCAATCAATTGAGTAAAGCTAACGAATCCAACTGAATCTGGCTTCATTTTGTTAAAGTTTAACATTCTGAGTTAGTTTCGTAAAAGTGGCATGACCAATTGATGACAAAATATGAAATTATCTCAAAATTATTGTTATTTTTTTCTAATGAATCACCACATATCACCACAAATTCACAAATTCATAAGCATTAGAAAATACTCATGAAACAATTTGAGGCTAAATGAGCCCTTACACCACTGCAATGCAGATATAAACATTTCTCCTTAACATTACAAAAATCTCTAATTTGTTCATTGAACTTACACAATTTATTTTCACTTTGTTGAATTTTGAAAGACAAAATCTATAAATCACACGCAAAAATTGAAAACCTGTTGCAGTATTGAACTTGTATTTGTAGCATGTGGTTTTGAAGAGTTGTTGTTGTGTTCGTCCTTCATTGCCAAAGAAGACCATGCCATTAGAGAAAGAATGACATGACTTACATTTGACTTTGTTTTGAGTGAAGGAGGGCTGTGCAGGTCACCAGACTCACTTCTCCTCTGGAGTGATCTGAATTCAGTGGACAGATACTCATCAGGATGACTGGAAACGACCCAGGGTGCAATGGGAGACCTTGAGTAACAATGCATGCAGTTTCATATGAAGATCCTTGAACATGGAGTCAAACTAGCTGATTTTGAACATTTAGCTCTGCTACCACAGGCAAGTCTCTAAGCCTCAGTCTCCTCATCTGTCAAATGAATTTTTGCCTAGATAAGGCTGCTTTCCTACTGGAAAATTCTATGATCTTGTGCTTTGTCTTTTTTAAAAAATCATGTTATTTAACTTTTGTATTATTTGCACTAGAGTTACACTACTTGCTCTCATCCTTGAGCAAGAATTTATAGTGACTGTCCTTAACACCATATCATAAAAATTACACTTGGTCTCCTTCTTGATTTAATTTGAAGGTCGTAGCTTAAAATGGTTGTCAAGCATCTATAACTTAGCAATCACTTTCTGCCCCAAGCTTCTTCCTTGTGCAATCAATCCCTCCAAATATACTATTTTAGATATCTGAATTTATTTTTGTTTGTCCTTCAGGTAACCCAAGGACACTGGCTATATCAAGTTATTGCTTTTAATTCACAAGTGGGTAGAGTTAAGGTACATGAAAAATGGAAAGTACAACATTTGGAAAAATGCTGGTCATTCAGTTTTGTAGATGCTCCAGACTAATTAAAATGTGTCTGAATCTATTTTTAGACTTTTTGACAACAGAAAATGATTTAAAATCTAGGCTGGTATGTCTTCCCTTAGTTTGTGTGAAAAATAGCAGATTGAAAGAGACATTGCTTCTTACCCAGAAGAATATAAAGAAGATGGAAGGAATGGGGGTGAGGTGCCACATGAGTTTTTAATAAGACGGAAACTGAATTCAACCTTGAACAAACTTATTGGGGACAACATGGGAGCTGAGCTTTGTCTGAGAGTATCCATAAATGTGATATCTCTCCCTTCTCCTTTAATCTAGTTTTGAATGTAATAGCATCAAAATAATGGATATTTCTATTTCAATTATTGATTTTCCCCACTTTGCTTGTATATTGAGGTATTTCTTTTGAGGCAACTGCTGTTCCTTTAGTCACCCAGAATCTCAATTGCAGTGTAATCTTTGACTCGTTCACCCACGTCCTCAACTACTTGTTTGCCAAATTATGTTACTCTGCAGCATCTCTCACATGTCTCTTTTTCTTCATTTTTCTTCATTTCTTCATTTTTGCACTCAGCACTCTCATCACCTTTTTCATATGAACATAATTGACCACATTGCCTTAAATCTCTCCTAGCACCAATCTCAGCTGCCAAACTGATATGTACAGAAAGCACAAATCTGCCATATTACTCTTCATTCAGTAAACTCTAGTTGTTCCCTATTACTTCCAGGAAAATTACAGACTCCTTTGTTTGGTATTTAAAGAGCTTCACCACATGATCCCAAGTTATTGCACATTCTCTAGACTTATTGCGCTTTACTTTCTACCATACTTTCCCCCCAACCCTAACTTTCTGCTGCCTTTTGCTTGTCATATCCCCCTCTCCCAATTATATTTTAAACTCCTTGAGGTCAAGGGTTGTCTTCTTCTTCTTGTGACTCCAGTACTGAGCACAGTAGCTAGAACATAGTAGGTCCGTAGTAAATGTTTATTGAATATTTGATATCTATGTTATGTATTCCTAAACATGTAAAAAACATTCTGGCTAACCTAAAAGTCCCCCAAGTCAATACTTTTATCTTCATATCCTTTGAACCAAACACAGTCACTAAAACATAGTAGATTCTTAACAAAAGCTTTGTGCTTTACATATTGATAAATAGCTATATTTCTGGAGTCATGAACAGCAAAAACATATAGCATTGTCTAATGGGAAGATGGAAAAAATAGAGCCAGAGGACCTAGATTTGAATTCAGATTCTGCCATTGTAATAAATGTGTATCAGTGGAAAAATCATCTACCTTCTCTGGGCTTCATTTTCTTTTTATTTAAAAAGGGTTAAAACAAATAATCGTATATAACAGGAGTTCTTAATCTGATATCCATAAACTTGTTTTCATATACACACATATACATACATGCATACATCCACACATACCTACATATGTATATATACACACACATATGTATATTATATTGGGCATAGATCTCTATGTGTATGTATGCATATACATACATATGTGTACATATATATACATATATATTTTATATATGTATGTAAGTACATATAATCAGTTTCCTTTATAATCTTGTGCATTTAATTTCCTGAATTTAATTTTTTTTTTCTGAGAAGGGCTCCATAGGCTTTTACAGACTGCTAAAGAGGTCCATGAAACAAACAAACAAACCAAAGGTTAAGAAACTCTGGTCAAGACCCTTCCTTGTTGAAAGTCTATTGATTGAAGCTGAAAGAATAAAGTAAAATAAGAAAAAGGCTTTTTTTTTCTTTTGCCTTTTGATAACAGGTTTGGTAAAAGATTCATGGTGAAGAATTTGAAGTTAAGTATTGAGTATATTAAAGATTTTGGATTTTACTTGGTCATATTCTCTGTTGCCATGGTTAATTTAGAGCTGAATTCAGACATGATAAGTAAAGAATGGGAAGAATATTTTTTTGAGTAATACATACCAATTTAAAAAGAAAAAAAAGGAAAACGTCTTCAGAGAGAACAAATGAAAATTTCCTTATGATTTTTTTAGAGAAGAATTTCTTTTTACTTTCTTTTAGCTTTTTTTCTCTTTTTTTGAGGAGGTAGGCCAAGAAAGGCAGGAGATATGAAGTCATTTAGAGCTGGTTGTAGTTGGTGAGCTGTCAGTTCTACTTCTTTACCTGTTTAGAATCTTCCTGTCTTATCAAAGAGTGAAATGTCTATCTAATCAAGTGGAAGAGGTCAAACTTACCTGGCATTTGATTGTGTTTGACATGATATGGGTCTATTACACTTAAACATTTTTTGAAATTGAATATTGACCAAAGTGAAGTAAGCAGAACCAGAAGGAGAACTAGTAGAGAGAAGAGAAAAAAGAGATTGGTAAAAAAGAAAGAGAGAAAGAAAGAAAAAAAGGAAAAGAAGTAAAGAAACTGAATTGTATGTTTAATTACATTTATTTATCTTCATATTCACATTTATATATTTATTTATATTATAATATTGAATTACAGTTTGAAAAATTTTGAACGTTTAGGGAAATTTTTTTCCCCTTAAATCACTTGCTTGCCCTGTTTGTTTGAATCAGGGACTATGACTATATAACTCAGAATTGATTGATGTGCTAATTGGTTCATTAATTTTGCTGCATTTTTCCCCTCTTTCTTTTCATGCATTATATCACAAGAGCTAGTTTTTTGTTTAGGGGAAGGACACAGTACAAATTCTGAAATTAAGGCTATATAAAAAGAGAAGACAGAAAGAAACTGAATGTTGGCCAAGAAGATTAACTCTGAAGAATAATTGAGAAAATTAATTCCTTACCCTACATTGCAGAAGTTGGAGATTATGAATGCAGAGTACTTCATAAATTATCATACCTGATCTATATCTTGATTGGTTCTGTTGAAGATATTTTTTTGGTTCTTTTTAAAAATCTTTGATGCAAGGGCTGCATAGCTAGACATAATAAAAGGATGAATGATATGTTCATAAATGAACGTGATATGAGGCAAGGGTGGTGGTACTCATATGTAATTCCATATATCAAGACTAAGGCTGGTGAATTGCTTAAGCTTGGAAGTTCTGAGCTGCAATGGTTAAGCCAATAGAATGTCTGCACTAGATCCAGCACCAGTATGGCAAGCCTCTAGGAGTAAAAGGCCATCAAGCCACCTAAGGAGGAATCAAACCTGGTCAAAGTTGGAAATGGAACTCAAATTGAGGTCAAAGCTTCTAGGCCAATCTACAGTGGAGTCAGGCTTATCAAAGGTACTGCAATTGGAGAGATAAGAAACTGAGGGGAGGGGAAGGGGAAAGAACTTGATACGAAAACAAATAGCATCAATAAAAAACATATGTATTCTATTGATGGCCTTTGTATTTATATCAGCTATTTGCCCCATCCAAACTGAACTTTGCCTTATGACAAAACAATTAAGAGGAAACATCCATTACAATGATTGCTTTTGATAGTGTGTATAGTCTGTACAAAGGGCACTTCATCTTTTTTCTGTGAAGAAGACATATTCTATCTGTTCTGTGGGAACATGAATTTTTTTTCATTTGTTAGCAATATTTGATTATACATTATTGTATTTACAGTTAAGATTGTTCTCTTGCTTCTGATTTTTGGCTTTGCTTTGGTTCTTCATATTCACCATTTTTTACCTGTAAAATTCGATTATATTGATAACAACATAGTTTGCTTTTTTCAGTAACTCTTTAGGTAAAGCTCTTTGCAACTTCAAATTGTTGCTATTCAATAACACGCAAATACACACAAACACACATAAATACCATGTACCATACTTACATATGCATATACACAGATATACACACATAAACACATATATGTAAAAACCTTTTTCTTATTGAATTCCATGAAGGTCTATGACTAGTAGTAAGATTGCCCAGTCAAGTAGCAGATTTATTAATTCAGTAGGCATATTCATTTATGTTTTATAATTCCATATTGGGATTTGGTATTTATACCACTTCACAATACCACCAATAGCCTTCTAGTTGATCTCCATATTTCACTTTCTTCTCAGGTCAGTGCAAACTCTACACCTGATGAAGCAGTTTTCCCAACAGAGTAGTTCTGGTCATGATACTCCCCTGTTCAGTATTAATTCTAGTCTTCATAGTAGATCTAAGATCAAATATAAAATCTGCTCTTTGGCATTTAAAGATCTTCCTCATCTGTCTCCTTTGATTATTTCTAGTCTTTTAACATTTTAACCTCTTCTCACTCTGTAGATATTAGTTTACTTCTTGTTCTTTAGATTCTCCATTTCCTGTCTTCATTACCCTTAATCTCTTCCCTATGCTTGGAACTTTTTTCTCCTTATTTCCAACTCTTGAAATCCTTGGTTTCTTTCCAGACTCAAGAAAAATACCACCTTGAATTGGACGAATTACTCCCAGTCATTTGAGTCCTCTTTTCTAAGGTTACTTTCTTATACTCTTTATGCCTCTTGTATGAATCTCTTTATATACTTACTATCTTCCTCATTAGTATGCAAATTCCTTGAGTGTAGATGTGCTTTTTAATATATTTTGGCCTTTCTTTGGTTCCCTTACACAATGCCTAATACCTGTTGAGCATTTACCAGACACTTATTGATTGATTTATGTTTTGATTAATTCTGGGTCTTTGATTTACCTCTGAGCTTTATTTTTTTTAGAAAATTATTAAAACTTTTACTTTTCAATTAAATAACCAATTGTTTTCTTCAATGTTTAGGTTTAAATTAGAAGCATATGTGATTTGGGAATGATTGTTTCATTCCTTTGATTTCCTATAAGCATGGAGCAATATTATTATTTGGAATTTTAAAATTTTTATTGCTGTCTACCAATTTATTCCTGATATTATGGTTGTATTTGGACAAAATAAGTTTCTTACTTATTTAACTGTATTTCATTTGATCTTTTGTGTATCTATTTTTGCATATATTTTTATGTCTCATTTTGTTATATCTTTGTATATTTTTGTATATCTTTTAAATCTGTACTGCCTCATCTACTCCCAATTTTCCTTGGCAACTTTCTTTTTTTTTCTTTTTTTAAAATTTATTTTCATTTTTTTGGTGTTCTACAATCACTTCCTTAAAATTAAGATTTTCTCCCCCCCCACCTTTCCCCCACTATACCCCTCCCTCACCATGACAGCATACAATTCTGTATAGGTTCTATGTATACTTTCCTATTGAGTACATTTTCACAATAGTCATGTTATGTAGTTGAACTAAAATAAATGGAAGAAATCATATAACAAATCAAAACATAATACACTGAAACCCACACACATACAAACATGATCTGCTACATTTTGTGAATGACTTCCATATTTCTTTCTCTGAGTGTGGAAGACATTTGCGTTAGAATACTACCATTGGGATTTTTTTTTTTTAGTAAGTTCCTGCATTATTATGAAGTTCCAAGTCTACCAGAAAAAACTCTCACACACTGTGGTCACTGCTGTGCCCAAGGTTCTCCTGGTTCTGCTCCTTTTGCTCAGCATCAGATCATACAAGTCCTTCCAGGCCTCCCTGAAGTCTTCTTGTTCATCATTTCTTATGGTGCAATAGTACTCCATTACATTCATATACCATAATTTATTCAGCCATATCCCAATTGATGGGCATCCCCTTGATTTCCAGTTCTTGGCAACCACAAAGAGTGCTGCTATAAATATTTTTGCACATGTGGGACCCTTCCCCATTTTTATGATCTCTTGGGGATACAGTCCTAGCAGTGATATTACTGAGTCAAAGGGTATACACATTTTTGTAGCCCTTTGGGCATAATTCCAAACCGTTCTCCATAATTGTTGGATGAGCTCACAGCTCCAACAACAATGAATTAGTGTTCCAACTCTCCCACATCCTCTCCAGCATTTATCATTTTCTTGTTCTGTCATGTTTACCAATCTTATAGGTATGATGTGGTACCTCAGAGTTGTTTTGATTTGCATCTCTCTAATCAGTAGTGACTTAGAGCACTTTTTCATATGATTATAGATATCTTTAATTTCTTCCCCTGAAAATTGCCTATTCATATCCTTTGACCATTTATCAATTGGGGAATGACTTGTATGGTTGTACATTTGAGTCACTTCTCTATATATTCCAGAAATGAGGCCTTTATCCCTGAGTTTAGCCGTAAAATTTTTTTTCCCAATTTACTACATCCCTCTGAATTTTGGTTGCATTGGGTTTGGTTGTGCAAAAACTTTTCAGTTAAATGCAACCAAAATTCTCTATCTTGCATTTCATAATGCTTTCTATCGCTTCTTTAGTGAAAAATTCTTCCCCTCTCCATAAATCTGATAAATACACTATTCCTTGCTTCTCCAGTTTATTCATGGTATCAATCTTTATACCTAAATTATGGACCCATTTGGACTTTATTCTTGTGTATGGTGTCAGGCATGGGTCTATACCTAATTTCCGCCACATTGTTAACCAGTTTTCCCAGCAATGTTTTTCGACCAGTGAGTTCTTATCCCAGAAATTGGGGTCTTTGGGTTTATCAAACAGAAGGTTGCTATATTCCTTGCCTACTGTGTCTTGAGTGCCAAGCCTATTCCATTTGTCTACCCCTATATTTCTTAGCCGATACCAAGTGGTTTTGATAATTGCTGCTTTATAATACAATTTGAGGTCTAGTAGTGCTAAGCCATCTTCCCAGGAATTTCTTTTCATTAGTCCCTTTGATATTCTGGGCCTTTTGTTCTTCCAAATGAATTTTGATATTATTTTATCCAGCTCTAGAAAATAATTATCTGATAGTTTAATTGGTATGGCACTAAATAAGTAAATTAATTTAGGTAAAATTGCCATTTTTATTATGTTAGCTTGGCCTACCCATGAACAACTGATGTTTTCCCACTTACCTAAATCTGACTTTATTTGTGCAAAAAGTATCTTGTAATTGTGTTCATATAATCCCTGGGTTTGTTTTGGCAGGTGAACTCCTAAGTATTTTATAGTGTCTACCCTAGCTTTAAATGGGATTTCTCTTTCTATCTCTTGGTGTTGGACTTTGTTGCTAATATATAGGAATGCAGAAGATTTGGGTGGGTTTATTTTGCAACCTGCAACTTTGCCAAAGTTGTTTATTATTCCAAGTAGTTTTTTACTTGAATCTCTGGGATTCTCTAAGTATGTCATCATATCATCTGCAAAGAGTGATAACTTAGTTTCTTCTTTGGCTATTTTTATTCCTTCAATTTCTTTATCTTATCTAATTGCTACAGCTAACATTTCTAGTACCATATTGAGTAATAGTGGTGATAATGGACATACTTGTTTCACCCCTGATCTTATTGGAAATACATCTAGCTCATCCCCATTGCATATAATGCTTGCTGAAGGTTTTGGGTAGATACTGCTTATTACTTTATGGAAAGTTCCCTTTATTCCTATGTTCTCCAGTGTTTTTAATAGGAATGGGTGCTGTGCTTTGTCGAAAGCTTTTTCTACATTTATTGAGATAACATGTGGTTTTTGTTAGTTTTGTTATTGATATGATCAATAATGCTAATAGTTTTTTCTCATATTGAACCATCCCTGCATTCCTGGTGTGAATCCTACCTGATCATAATGTATTTTTTCATGATAAGATGCTGTATTCGTTTTGCTAAAATTTTGTTTAAAATTTTTGCATCTATATTCATTAGAGAAATTGGTCTATAATTTTCTTTCTCTAATTTGTCTCTTCCTGGTTTGGGTATCAAAATCATATTTGCATCATAGAAAGAATTTGGGAGGACTCCTTTTTCCCCAATTTTCAAAAGTAGTCTATATAGTATTGTAATTAACTGTTCTTTAAAAGTTTGATAGAATTCACTTGTGAATCCATCTGGCCCTGGAGATTTTTTCCTAGGGATTTCATTGATGGCTTGTTCAATTTCTTTTTCTGAGATGGGGTTGTTTAAGTATTCAACTTCCTCTTCTGTTAACCTGGGCAATTTGCATTTTTTAAAATATTCATCCATCTCATTTAGATTATCAAATTTGTAGGCATAAAGTTGGGCAAAGTAATTTCTAATTATTGTTTTAATTTCCTCCTCATTGGAGGTGAGTTCACCCCTTTCATTTTTAATATTAATAATTTGATTTTCTTCTTTTTTTTAAAATCAAATTGACCAAAGGTTTATCAATTTCATTAGTTTTTTTATAAAACCAACTATTGTTTTTATTTATTAATTCAATAGTTTTCTTAATTTCAATTTTATTAATCTCTCCTTTGGTTTTCAGTATTTCTAATTTGGTATTTTCTTGGGTGGTTTTTAATTTGTTCTTTTTCTAGCTTTTTCAGCTGCATGCCCAAGTCATTGATCTCCTCTTTCTCTATTTTATTTATGTAGGAATTCAAAGATATAAAATTACTCCTAAGAACTGCTTTTACAGTATCACATAAGATATGGTAGGTTGCCTCATTATTGTCATTCTCTTGAGTGAAGTTGTTGATTGTTTCTATGATTTATTCTTTAACCCATTCCTTCTTTAGGATTTGATTATTTAGTTTCCAATTGATTTTTGCTTTATCTTTCCATGACCTTTTATTACGTATAATTTTTATTGCATTATGATCTGAGAAGGATGCACTGATTATCTCTGCCTTTCTGCACCGGATTTTGAGATTTTTATGTCCTAGTACATGGTCAGTTTTTGTAAATGTTCCATGTACTGCTGAGGAAAAGGTATATTCCTTTCCATTCCCATTCAATTTTCTCCAAAGATCTATCACATCTACCTTATCTAGAGTTTAATTTACCTCCTTAACTTCTTTCTTGTTTATTTTGAGGTTAGAATTATCAAGTTCAGAAAGAGGGAGTTTGAGGTCCCCCACTAGTATAGTTTTGCTGTCAATTTCTTTCTTCAGCTCCCCCAACCTCCCCTCTAAGAATCTGGATGCAATACCACTTGGAGCATATATGTTTAGTAATGATATTGCTTCATTGTCTATACTGCCTTTTAGCAGGGTATGGTTTCCATCCTTATCCCTTTTGACTAGATCTATTTCTGCTTTTGCTTTGTCTGAGACTAGGATTGCTACTCCTGCTTTTCTTACATCAGCTGAAGCACAATATGTTCTGCTCCATCATTTAACCTTTATCCTATGTGTATCCCCCCATTTCAAATGTGTTTCTAGTAAGCAGGATATTGTTGGATTATGGCTTTTGATCCATCCTGCTATCTGTCTCCATTTTATGGGAGAATTCATTCCATTCACATTCACAGTTATGATTATAATCTGTGTATTTCCCTCCATCTTCTTTCCCACCATTTGGGCTTTTAGCTCTCCTGTCTCCCTTCCCCTCCTCACTAGTATTCACTTTTCACCACCTCCTCTTGCCACCTTCCCCTCCTTCTTTTAGCCCCCTTCCCTTTAACTCCCCTTTACTCTTATTCCTTCTTCCCTCCCTTTTGGCCTCCCTCCCCTTTCTTCCCTCTTCCTCTCCCACTGCTTATAGAGCTAGTTAGGATTTTCTACTTAAGTTTATTGTTCCATCCTTTAAACAAATCTGATGAGAGTACCTCTCAAACAATGCTCATCTCCCTCCCCTCTTTTCCTCTACTATGATTTTGTACTTCTTCTTGTGATGTAATTTGCCATTTTCTGCTTCCTCCTTTTCACATCTCCTATTACAATCCCTTCTCATACTTAAATCATATTTTTTATCATGATATCATTTACTTTATACCCATTTCCCCTATGCATATCCCTTTTATATTTCATAATAGCCACACAATTCTCAAGATTAACAGGTACCATTTTCCCTTATAGGGAGGTAAACAGTTTGCCCTAATTGAGTAGCAAGTTTTTTTTTTCCTCCCCCCTGTTTGCCTTTTATGATTCTCTTGAGACCTGAATTTGAAGATCGAATTGTCTATCAAGTTCTGGCATTTTGGTCAGGAAGCTCTGGAAATCCTTTACTTCATTGAATGACTTTCTCCTTGCCTGGAATGTTATGCTGAACTTTGCTGGGTAGTTGATCCTTGGTTGTAATCCCAACTCCTTTGCCTTATGGAATATTGAGTTCCAATTCTTTCAATCTTTTAATGTAGAAGCTGCAAGGTCCTGTGTAATCCTGACTGTATCTCCTTGATATTTAAATTGTTTCTTTCTGGCTGCTTGTAATATTTTCTCCTTCACTTGATAGCTCTGGAATTTGGCAACTATATTTCTTGGGGTTTTGAGTTTGAGATCCCTTTCAGGAGGGGAACGGTGGATTCTTTCGATGACTATTTTGCCCTCTGAATCTAGTACTTCTGGGCAGTTTTCCTTGATGATTTCCTAGAACATATTGTCCAGGCTCTTTTCTCCATCATGGGTGTCTGGAAGGCCAATAATTCTTAAGTTTTCTCTTCTGGATCTATTTTCCAGGTCAGTTGTTTTTTCAATTAGATATTTTACATTTTCTTCTATCTTTTCATTCTTTAGATTTTGTTTGACTGCTTCTTGCTGTCCATTGAGTCATTAGTTTCTACTTGCCCAATTCTAATCTTTATCAAATTGTTTTCTTCCATTAACTTTTGCATCTCCTTTTCCATCTGCCCAATTTTTCCTTTTAAGGAGTTATTTTCTCCAGTTAATTTTTGTACTTCCTTTTCCATTCAACCAATTTTCCCAGTTAGGTTTTGGGTTTCCTTTTCCATTTGACCAATTTTCCCAGTTAGGTTTTGGGTTTCCTTTTCCATTTGACCATTTTTCCCAGTTAGGTTTTGGGTTTCCTTTTCCATTTGACCTTTTAGGGAATTATTTTCCTTTTCCATTTGTTCAATTTTCCTTTTCAAAGAGATGTTCTCATCATTGAATTCCTTTATCACAATTTTAAAATCGTTGGCCAGTTTGTCTTCTATTTCCTTCTTCAGCTGTTCCAGGAGAGCTGCTTGTGCTTGCAAGCAGTTCATAGTCCCTTCTGAAGTTTCAGATGGAAGTACAGTCTCAGCTCTGACCTTTTTGGGGTTTGTGTTTTGTTCCTTATCCCCATAGAAAGATTCTATGGTTCTTTTGGCCCTCTGATTTTTCCTGTTCATGATGTTGATTGAGTGTTGTGGCTTCTGGTTCTTTCAGTCAGAAGCTAAAGCTGATGTGTGAAAAATCTAAAAGCAGGTTTTTGTTTTGTGTTTCCCTGATCATCCCTGGGGTTAGTTTGTTAAGTGTGTGGGAGGAGTGGTCTGGTCACAGGAGATCTCTTCAGTTGAACTGAGGCAAGGGCAAGCTCAGGGGATGGTGATCCCAGCTGCCTATTGTCTTTCTGGTTCCTGTAACATGCTGAGGCATGCCAAGATGTTAATGCATGTTCCCATCCCTCCTGAGGCTCCTCTCCTGGTGCTGAGGCTTGCCTGGGTCCTAGTGTGAATTTTCTCTGCCCTGGGTCCTCTGTCCTTCCAGTTTGCCTCTGCCACCATAGGAGGAATCCCCCTTAGCTATTGTCCTCACCTCAGGTGTTATGAAACTATTGGCCTCCTTCTGCTATTCCTGCTGATCTGGATTTTTCTGGGGAAATATTTTATGGTTCTTTCACGGTCATCAAGGGGGGAGGAGAGAGCATTTACTGATCACTCTGCCATTCTGGCTCCTGGAAGTTCAAGTAGGTGACTTACCGAAGTTTGATTTTCAGGTTGAAGGTCTCAGGAGCTGCTGCACTGATATCTGGCGCTCAGTGGTTCTCATTGACTCGGTTTGGCTTGTCTCCTGCCCTCGGTACCACTCCTCTGGTTCTGCCCGCTGCTCAGGTTTCTTGGGTCCCTTCTCCTCCACTGCACTGACCACACTGTGCTGTGCACTGTGGGCTCACCCCCGCGGAATAGATCCTTCCCGTGGACCTTCCAGTCCAACCTGAGCTTCAAATCCGTCACAATCTGTCTCCCACTGGATTCCACACCTCCAAAATTTGGTCAGATTCTCCTTTCAAAGGCACCTGAAGGAGTTTGTCGGAGAGCTTAGGTGAGTTGTTGCTCTCACTCCACCATCTTGGCTCCACCCCCTCCTTGGCAATTTTCCACCCTGTAATTACTTGAACTGTGACTTTTTTTTTTGTTTTGCTTTGTTATTTTTTTCCGGGACATTGATAATTATATATTTTGTGAAACTTGTCTAAAATATTTCTTTTAAAAACTCTCATCCATGCTTCTAGTCATGTTTTTTGAAACTTTGTTTCACTATTTTTCTTTTTGTCTCTATATTTTTGCATCCTAGTCCAACATACTAGAACTCTCTGTTGCAAAGAGTGTCTTTGACTTTTGTTCAAAATTCATTACTCTCTGTTTAGATTGGCTTATTTTTTCCTCACATGGGATTTAATCTTTTTTCACTTATTTCTGTTGTTCATTTGCTTAATTTGTTGAATCATTTTAGAAGTCATTGGACTTTTCCACTGCTATTATATTTGTTTTTCTTAAATATTTGTTCATTTCACCTCCTTAATCAGTTTAAAACAAATTTGATCAACTTCCCTACTGATTTGTGTTCTTGATAAAAATGTGCATTACCATCAATCCTTTCCCTCCTGAAGGTCCCACATATTTGTGTCTACTCCCAGCACTTGCTGCCTGTTTTCTGTTGTTTTTGATTAGTATAATTATATAAATCTTTCATTCTTCAGAGGGTGAACATCACCATCTAGGACATTGCTTCAGGAAGATTAAAATGGCCACTTTGGTTACACTTATTTCCCATTTTCATCAGCTATATTCTCCTAGAATACATCCTCTTCCTTCAATCCAAAACTAGTGAATGAGAGTGGTCCATCAGAAAGGTTCTAAGAAGGGTACTAATAGAATTGTAAATGAATACAATTTCTAATGCTTACTCACACCTTCAAATCATTCCCTATGTTAATATTAATCTATATTGTATTTCTGATGATCCCTATCCTCTGCTTTTTTATCTACCAGGTTCCATATTCCTTCCCATCCTGCTCTTTTCTTCGTCCTGAGTCTCAAGTCTGAATCTGACTCATGGACCTTAAATTGCCCTGGTTAATAGGTTCCCTCCTGGGACACCGTGAAGTGGTTACACTAAGTCAGGTGTTTAAAATTGGCCTGATCACATACACATTTCCAGTTTATGAGAAGTTGGTGAGAGACATTCACTTTTGGGGATAGGAGCACCCAGAGTTACAGGAACTCCACTAGACCTAAGAGATGGGTCCCACTATTAAACAGAATTTCAGTGGTTTAGCTCAAAAGACATAGGCAAAAATTGCCACAACAGCAGAGATTTCAGATTTTTCTCTGTCCCTGTACATGGAATGTGCAGGTACCAAGGTTCAAAGTGGTAAAAACACCAGGAACAACAAACTGGTAAGTTGGTTTTTATCTTTTTTTTTTCCTGTATGAATTTTCTTGCTTTGGATTCCTTCACTTATTTTTTCCTTGTCATTGTTGAATTTTCTATATTTGGGAACACTTTATTTATAATATTTCTCATGGTGAAGGGTTATCTACCCATAGGAATTGTCTTACTCTGCAATCTCAGAATTCAACCCTATATTAAAATTTTAATACCTTCTGCACTGGCCATAGACAGTGAGGAGAATAAGAAATGACACTTGATTCATCTATTATCCAGGAAAAGGCTGTTACAAAAATGGAAAAAAAAAAATGTAGTACAAGCTCAGACCTTTCCTGTTGAAGTTCAAGATGGTAATCTCTAGATCCTATTTGATTGTCATGTCTAATTTACTCTGTATAATGGTTGACACAAGGATCTCTGTTCAGTGGGATTGAACAGGATTGTATCTAAGTTGCCTTGCCAATACTGCATTTACTCCATATATGTCCATTTTTGCACTGACTGCTAAGGTTCAGGGACTAAGTAAGAACATTGGTAAAATCATCATTATATCTTATTTTGCCTTATCTTGTAAAGCTTACTTCTCAAAGGATTAGAATCAAATAGTTAGGGAAGATACTGATATCAGGGATAAAAAAAGCCAAAGCTATGGAAGGTATATTTAGGAAAGATGATAAAAGTGAAATTTCCTATAGTTATATAAAAAAGTCTAATATGCAAGCTATCTAGATTGGGGGATGTCTTTTCAGTCCTATCTGTTATATCTGACTCTTTGTGACCCCATTTGAGGTTTTCTTGGTAAAGATCCTGGAGTGCTTTGTCATTTCCTTCTCTGGCTCATTTTACAGATGAGGAACTAAGGCAAACAAGGTTAAGTGATTTGCCCAGGGTCACTGTATTGATAATGCAGTTTTTGCTTTTTGTTAATGTAATTTTGCTTCTTAATGGGAAGATATTTCTCATCCATTAATAGGCCCATGTGACCTGCTTAAGCCTGAGTCACATGAATGTAATTCACATGGAATAAGAAGGGTTGGAGTAGGTAGTTTGGAAGAGGAAGAGGCAGAAGAATAGAGCTTAGAGGAAGTTTGAGAGCAATCAGACCTGGGAAAGGCAGTTGACTAGAGTGAGTGAGAGAGTTTTTTCAGCATTTGTTTAAGGGAGCTGATTTGTGGGAAGCCTAGCAGAGGGAAATTTGGGAATGGTATTGCCCTCTGCATTGTTATTTTATATAGATTTCTTTGTTCCTATGATGGATTTGACTTTCTGGTTTTGGGGTTTGGCTTTCTGATGTCTGAATAAATGTTTTGGTTCTATCTTCCATGTGGAGAGTCTGTTGTATTTTACAGTTCGTAATTGTGCTGGCATATTCATGGCTGCCCTAGGAAGCCTTGGTGCTACAGTCACACAGTGTTAGAGGCTAGATTTAAACTAAGGAAAATGAGTCTCCCTTATTCCCTGTCCATTGCTCTACCCACTCTACCACCTAGCTCCTCCATATTGTGGGGTGCTAATGAAAAATATGGGTTCAATGTGGGAAAGGGAGAAAGAAGGGCAAGAATCTCTCCTTCAAGTCCTTTATTGTAATTTTTCAATGCCATTCTCCATGTATAATTAACATTAGACAACAAAGTATAGTCTATAGAAGAAGTACATGTAGATTCAAATTTTGCTTTTGACAGTTATGTGACATTGGACAAGTATCATAATTTCTCTCACCTCACTTTCTTCTTTAGTAAAATGGAGATAATAATACATTTAAATGTACCTACAATGGCTTGTTTTTATTAGGATCAAAGAAGGTAATGTTTATAAAGTTTTTCACAAAATTTAGAGTATTCTATGAAAGTCGATTTTTGTTATGAATATAGAGACTTCCCACTTGATTTGACCATTTAATTAATACATAGTTTTCAAACCTCTCTCCTCAAAGGCATAAAAACCAAACACAAGATCTAGGATGAAAAAGACTTATATTTAGGTCTAGCTACATGGCTTTTGAGATATAATAATCTAAATATTATGGAGAACAGCATAAATTTAGATAAAAATTTAACCAAGGTTGATTTGGGGTGGTGACTCATTGAACTCCACACCTGAAGCTAGAATTAAAACTAAAAACAAAATTAAGAAAAGTTGATGTTTTCAATTATGACTAGCAAAGTTGTGTCAATAAAATTGAAGGAAATACATACATATATATATGTATATGTGTATTTGTGTATATGTGCATATACATGAATTATATTCATATAGTAGGGAATGTGTACAGTATATAAAAATATATTTGCCTACATGCATACTCTGTGCATATACATGATTATACTCATGCAGTCAGAAATGTGTATATTATATATAGATATATTTGCCTACATATGTATTATATATTTGTATTTACATAAATGTAGCTTTTATTATATAAATACATGCAACATAATATTTACCTACTCTACTGGGGCTAAGCAATCCCTTCTCCCATTACCACAATCGATCAGCTGTGACTAAAGGCTCCCCACTATAGGCAGACTGGAGCTGAGCTGAGCTTCTAGTCGCTTCTAGATATGCAAATGTGACAATTTGGTGATATCAGATGCTGCAACAATCCCTTGGTTCCTGCGATGGCAGTAAGGGGAGTTTGGACCAGGAAGAGTATTTCACTAGCTACAATGAAGACGTAATTCTTATAGATTCCCAAAAGATCAAAAGTAGCTCTAAGCATTCTGTCCTTTTCAGTTAATGCAGTATATTTCTTGCTTGTATGTAATTGTAAGTTGTCTCCCTCATTAGAGTGTTAGCTCTTTAAGAGTGGAGCTTATTTTTGCTGCTACTCTTTTAACTGTTGTTTCCTTATTCCTTTAAATATATTAAGAATAACTGGCTTCTAAGGTAAGTCAAAACTTTTAAATAACCTTTTGATTCTAATCAGCATTCTTCCAATCATGGTTTTAAATTCTCTTCTTCTATATTCTGTCCTTTTCTTAGAAGAATAGATTCAATTCTATCAAAACAATTGGAGCTATTAATCTTCATACTCTATCTACCACACTAGTAATATTGTTTACTCATCCAACCATTCTTTATCTTGTAATTAATGTCAACTTTCCCTTTTTTAAAATATATTGTTAATTACTCTCATTATTTTCTATTATTTAGTTAAACCCTATAAGGAATACAAAGAGACTCTTATAATAGCCTAGATAAAGATGATAAAAAAAGAGAGTGTTTTCTATATCACATATAGAAAATCACTCCAATCAGAGGCTATGTTTACAAAATAGGTAGGCTAACTAATTTTTGTCCTTGATGAATCTGTGATTTAATCAGTGCAGTTCATTACAATGGGTCATCCACTAATGCAGATCAAAAACTCTCCATGCTTTTTCACTCCTAGTAATGCATTTCCACAGATATTTCAGAGGGAATCTACTCAATGTACTGGAGGGCTTTCTCTATTTTTTCTGTATCTTAGAGGAACCACTCTGATTGTTTCTACCTTATTTTTTACTGGCATTGATGATGTCATTAAATGTTTTTACTTGACCAAAGTTATCATTGTTCTTACAAATAAACATGTTGCAGCTTTGTTCACCTTGCATCTTCTCGTTGTCCTTTGAGTTATGTTCAATTTAGATTTTTCTGTATTAATAACATTCTTTTTTTTGTAGGCACAAATCATCAAAGGACTATATTGTCATTGAAGAAAAGGGTTTCTGTATCAATGATTAGTTAGATCATTGAAAGCCACCAACTAATTATTCTAATAAGAATAACCATTCTAGCAAGAATTAAAAAGACTTGCAAGTATATAGAAAGCAAGACTAATTTCAAATTTATTTCCATAGAAAGTGCTGTTTGGATTCCTACCATAGTCATGTTCATGATATGAGGGGCACTGCAATGTCTGTTTAAGGTTTTGACTAAATCTATATCCAAAAAAACCTACCATATAATTAAAACAGATAGTAGAGATCTTGTTCCTTGGATTTAGTTTGCTTGCATGTCTTTTCTATACCCACTCATCTGAAGTGGAGAACAACAGAGTTAAAAATAAAAAAAACAACAACTGAGGAATTCCAAATCTCCAAATCTGTTTTATAAGAAACAACTTTACATTATATATAAAGAGAAACAAATGTTACACAGTGTATAATCTAGCTTTCAGAAACTAGAAATTAAGAAATAACATGACATTATCTTGATGATCTAGGATGAGTTCTCCAAGGAGGAGTCTCTGGATCAGGAAAAGCCTCTAAAGAATTGTAAATTGTTAAAACTAAATAATGTGAACCTTTTGATACTTTGACTGTCACATCTAGGTAGATACTTTCCCCTTAAGGAAAGTTGAGAACTCTCTTATTTTCAGATGCCACCTGTAATACCTGTAAGCTATTATTTCTCTGGGGAGTACCAAGTTTTTTCTCTGACTTTGACATATGTGGAAGAGGATATTTTTCTGGGGAGATGAGAGGCTTTATTGGTAAAAATATTGAAGAAATAAAATAAGGTTATAGGGCAATGATTTTTGCCTTTTCAATAACAGTGAGAAAAAAATGATTATGTACAAGTTTTAAGTCAAAAAAGCATGTCAAAGCAGCCCATTTTTTTCCTGAAAATGCCAAGGATTTTAGATGAGTCAGAATTCAGAACCAATGGATACTAGAGCTGATCAGTCCAGGGTAGACTATAGTGAAATAGTGTCTATTACTACAGAATCTACCAAAGTAGATGTCTGTCAGAAAACACAGCAAAGCAGCGTTTGGGAAGGTTATATGTTTTGCTGAGCAGCTTTCCATGAAGACTGTGAAAATATTTAGTGAGAATAAGAGTTAAGTAGTAAACAGCGCCAGTCAGAATAGCTCAATGATATCACTAGAAAGCATCAGTGGCCATGAAGTGTCAGAGGCATGAATTGCTCCTCCATGTACATTTCTTTACCACATATGTTTTCTTTGTGTGCAGTCCTTTCATATGGCCACATATTACTGTATGTCTCTGCTTCTCCATATGTGTTACTGAGGCATGTGCATTCTTCTTATTCGCACTATGTACATCTTGAGAGAGTGCAACCTTGACTTATGGAAAAAAAAATATTTTGCCAGTACTCTGATCTCCTTGCTTTGAACTTGGTGTCTGCTTTGCCTGACACAGCCATGGGGGATTGTGAGCTTTGGTTTTAGGGAATATAGCTGATCTCTCTTCTAGAAGATACTAAAAGGAACATGAAGACTTCTCTATTCAAGATCATCAAATGGAATAAAGTTTTACTTTAAAATGATCAAATAAAGGAAGAAAGACTTAAATGTGAAAACAAAGAAGAGAAAGTCTCAAAAAGTGGAGAGAGCAATAAGGACTTGTGAAAGGGAATTAAAAGGTAGAAGAATGTTACAAAGGAGAAAGAGGAAAAGGACCACTAACCACTTGGAACTGAGAAATAAATATAAGACTCTTCCAGAAGAAGATGGAGCAAGATAAACAAACTTTTGTCCACTAAGCAATGATTACATGGACCCACACCTGATATGCAGATGTAAGACATCGTTCATTCAGGGATATAGGAAAAGATACATTGTATCTTTTGTGCTAGCAGTAACGATGTGTTTTTGCTGAGCGATAGTGAGAGAACTATGTTTCAATCTAATAAGATCGGTAAAAACTCTGTAATCTTCCTAGGACATATGTCCAAGAGATGCTAGAGAATTTCCAAAGGTTTGTAACAATAGATGCCAACTATCTACTTCTGGTAATTCACCTGGTCTGAGAAAATACTGATAAAAGAACTGTAGAAAACACCACTAAGAACTATGAAGAGTTGAACAAGAAACTGAATCTCTTGGGGGTACTGGTGGTATTTTCATTCCTGTTACTGGACAAAGACTAAACTTCAGAAGAAAATAAAGCAAATTTAGGAAGGTAAAAATTGGTTAAGAAGGTCGCATCTGAAAATAAGAGAGTTCTCAACTTTCCTTAAGGGAGAAGTATCTACCTAGATGTGACAAAGTATCAAAAGGTTCACATTATTTGGTTTTAACAAGTATCCCTTTTAGATAATTTACTGAGCAGGAATTTGAATAGTAAATTAATAGGTCAGAAATTTGGAGCCAGAAGGGACATTAGGCAACACTTAATTTTACAGAAAAGAAAACTGAGAGAGTATTTAAATAATATGTCTAAGGCCCCATTTGTCATAAGTGGTAGAGTTCAGATTTTGATCTGACTCCCCTGATGTGAACAATTTCCTTCCCATTTTAATACACAAGAAATGAAATTTATAAACACATAAACAAATAGCTTAGCATTTGTAAAATTTATAAAGTTTTATAGACTACTGCAAATCAAAACCCTAGTAGACTATCATTTAGCCTTGGTCACTTGCTTTTGCAATAAACTTTGCATTGCAAAAAAACCCCACCTTTTTTACAAAGCATCTCAAGACTGTTTATATAATTTATTAATCAGAGTAGGACTCCATAATTTATGGTTTTTGTTAAAGGATGTCATGATGTGTTGTTAAATTACATAAGATATTTTTGAGGGAAAATTCAAAACTAAACCACAAGCTTATACCACAACATTTACAATTAGATAGTATTCCCATAACAGAAGGGTAGAATTTTCTTTCTGAGACCAGATTTGAATAAAGTTGTTTATATTCATGCAAATGGAAAAGATTTGTTTCACATTCTGGAAGTAGACTGGTAGTGAAGTGGAAAACTTCATATGAGAGAATCAATCTCTGAGTTCAGGATTTCATGTGCTTTGAAATTCTTCAAAGTTCTTTTCTAAAAAATGAAGGAAAGTTTCTGCTAAGAGTCAGAAAGGAAAATTGAGTAGTTACCATTCCCAAGTAAAATCTTCTCCCTTGTCATTCAGTTACCTTAAATGGTTTTCAAATGGAGTAATTTATTCTTTGTAGGTGACATTTACTTGTTTCTAAGTGCAAGGTCTTTTCAAAAATTGCATTTTCCTCATTGAAAATGCATATGTGTGTATGTGTGTGTGTGTGTGTGTGTGTGTGTGTGTGTGTATGTGTTCATGGAATATAACTACCTAGCTAGAATCTCCAAGCACAAACCTAGTGGAGTACTTCATTTTTCATTTTTTCAATTGTGGACTTGACCAACATCAATAAACATGAACATTTCTATATACAAAGAGTAGAAAAAGATGATTGTATGTGAAACTGAATAGTTATTACCTATATCTTGTTTTTGTTATACTATAAAATAAATTTAACATGGTAATAACAAAGATTACTTACTTTTTAAAATAATGTTCTATTGACAGCCTTTTCATCCTTTTATTTTTTTATCACTACCACTATCCCCATAAGTCTTCTACCTTTCCCAACAAAGTCTCCCAGTGTAATAAATAAGCAGAATTAAGCAAAATAGAAGAATACATTGATCTTGCCAGAAAATGTATGTCTCATTCCTCATCTCCAGTCTGTTACCTACCTGACAAGATGTCATCAATAATCATCTGGAGTTCTGATTGGTAATTTTCTTGATCATAGTTCTCTCAATTTATCCCTTTTGTCATTTCTTATGGGACAATTACATTCCATTACATTCATATACCAAAATTTGGTCAATCATTCTCCAATTGATGGCCATTCACTTTCTTTTTAGAGTTTTGTTTGTTTCTTTATTTTATTATAATGAAAAGTGTTGATTTAAATATTTTGGTACATATAAGTCTTTCCATTTCCTTGAACTATTTTTAGAGTTTTGTTTAGTAATCACGTTTATTCAGTGAATGATTAGCCACTGTTTAATGACTTATTATATATAATTCTCAATTGCTTTCCAGAATAGTTGTATCAATTCACATATCTGATCAACAGTGCATCAATATGTCTGTAATCTCACAGTTTTTCTGGTAATTTTTGGTGTCTATTTTTATCATCTTTACCAGCCTGAGAGATTTTATTTTTCTTATGATTAGTAATGTGGAACACTTTTTCTTATGATTGCTGACAGTTTGCATTGATTATTTTCAGAAATTCATTTTAGCATTTTGTGACTATTTATCTTTTGGAGAATAGTTCTTGTCCTGTTGAAACTGTCTGGCAATATGCAGCAAAGTTAATGATGATTTCCTTCAGTTTAATATTTTGATACTTTACTGATGTTGTTGTTTCAATTTTTTGTTGAATTTCTAGGGCTATTATCCAAGTAAACAATCCTATCATCTGCAAAAGGCAAAAAGAAATACTGAGTCAGTTTCTGATAAATTATATGCATCAAACCTTTATGAGAAATTTGCTGCAAAGATTTTAATTTCTTAGATCACTAATTTTAGGTGTATTGATTTTTTTATTCAAAAAGTTACTTTTATGATGAAATACTGCTGGGTAATCACAGGACTAGGGATACTTGTTGCTCCTCCTTAGTTCTGTAACTAACCATGTTTTTGTACATATTTCAGTCCTGGTGGAGTCTGCCTCTGGTGAGGGTATTAGACTCCCAACCTCCACTGTCCTGCAATAGGATTTACTTGTTACTCATTTCCAACTTATCCTTGAAGGATGAATTCAATGCAGGTACTCAATATAATATGACTTATGTATGGAGAAGGTTACTTCTTCATACAGAAAACAATATTAAACCCAAGTAATGCATAAACACATTAACAGAACATGAATCAACAATGTAACTACTGTTGCAATCTTCTGGTAGGATTATATGTAAATATTATCAGAACATGAAGTTGTCAAATTTCTGATTAGGCATTTTGCATTTACACTTACCCACTACAACCTGAATGTCCCATTAACTTTGTGCTCAGTTGTTTTTGTGCTCAAGGGTAGCTGTATCTCTTTCAAACAAGCACACCAGTAGCTGCCTTAAGTGCTTTTCCAAAGAACATTGCTCTACTATCCTCACACATCTCTGAGCCTTTAGCTCTCCCAAGTTTACCTCCACACCTGGGCTTTTCTGCTTTGAGGATGCTGCTTGGTTTCTTTCCCCTTGTGAAAATAAACAGAAAAGAACAAAAGAGGCCAAACCCAGACTGCGGCTTAACTAGACAAGGCACCTGCTTTATCTGTGATGCTCTACCTAACTTCTCCCCCATACAACTGTTATCAAAACTTAAAAAGAGTTCTACATAATTTATAGCTTGAATAGAAGAACAAACAGGGGAGTGCTTGTCATGGGGTACATTTCCTGCATCCACTATGGCATTAATTGCTGTAGCCAATAAGGGAGCTAGCTCTTCATCACCTCACAGTACATGTGAAGAGAAATATATGGGCAAAAGCAGACCCAGACGTCCTATAGGCTTCATTGGAATTGCGATGGGCAAGTTTGAGCATGGCCATCATTATACATGTAATTAAAATTACTCATGTGACTCCTGAGACTTCCTTTATCCCTATTTTGGTCAGAAAATTTCCTCTCTTCCTACTTGTGACAAGTATCCTCTTTTCTGTTCCCATAAGTTCTTTATAATTTGACTTAAACAAATTGAAAATACAAAAGCTAGATTGTGTATGCATTTGATAATTACTATGCTATATGGTATGAGGTATTGAATTAAACCAATTTCTGTCAGATTAATTTCCAGGTTTTTTTCCAGCTGTTTGTTGGAAAAAAAAGACATCTTCTGAGAGCTATCCTTAATTGAACAGTTTACTTTTAATGTTCATTTTGTTCTATACCTCATTTACCTAATCTGTTCCAATTTTAGTCTACTTTTAGAGTAAAAAAGGTCATGTATTATCTAGGTGGAGTGATCACTCTTCTGTTTAATGGTTCATTTTCCTTATGCATTTTCTTGGAAGGTTCTAAAATAATCAAGAATTATGCTCTGATACTTCAATAGTAATTATTAAGGGTATAACATTTCACTCATCAAATAATCAATTAGCCTCCACCATAGTTCATTAAATATTATTTATGAAATGCTGTTGATTTATTAAATTTGAAAAGCCTCTTTTCACATATGTATTTATTTATCTATTTGGCTTTTTTTGTCACTCCCTCCCCTATTTACTATTCTAAAATAAGCATTGAGGTTACCACCCAAACTATTTATTAACAGGGTAACAAATAAATGAACAATTACATAAATGATCCCTAATGTATCATCTGTGAGAAAGATCATAGATAGCTATTTTCATCTCTTCAATACTTTTTGACTTCTGAATTCTGAAAGTATATGATTATGGTACTATTTCTTTTTTTGGGTTTTTTTTCTGTCTGATTTCTATTTTGTTTTCCAGTTACATGTAAAACAATTCTTAGCTATTAAAACAAAATCAGGTCTGAATTCTATTTCTTCCTGTCTCTTCTCCCCCGCACCCTTGAAAAGGCAAGAAACTTGAAATAGATTATACATGTTCAGTCATGCAAACCATATTTCTATATTAGCCATGTTGTGACAGAAAACACAGGTCTGGTAGCATTTTAATCAGCCCACTTGGGATAGCTACTAAATTCAGTAGTTTTGTACTGCTAAGGCAATAAAATATGATCTTATGAGTTTATTTTTAATGCCTCTACAACCTATCTCCAACCCATCATTTAAACTTTCCTTTTACTCAAGTACTCTGTGATTCAGCCAAACTTGTCTTCTCATTATTCCTTGGATGTGATAACCTGTATCTCTGATATTTTTGCCTTTGCCTTGTCTGACCCACATCTAGCTAGAATGTACTCAATCCTTAGTATTCTCTGGAGCTTAAGTACACTGATCTTCATGAAGCCTTTTTGAATATGCCTCCCCAAATGCTAATCTTCTTCCTTTCAAACTTTGCTGTAACAAACTACTTTGATTAATTTCTATTTTTTCCATAGTACATTTGTGATGCATATAATTGTATATGTACTTGTTTCACCACTAAAATGTAAACTTTGTAAAAGGGGATTACTTTTGCATGTGTGTTTTGTTTGTTTTAGCTTCTAACACAGTCTCTGAAAAATAGTAGGTACTTAAATTATTTCTGATTGATTGAAGAATTCTCTTTATATTCCTTGTAAGATAGGATATAAAATAATTCTCTCAGAAAAGAAGATCTTTTCAACCTTTTTCCCATTGTATCTCAGCTGTTCTTCAACAATGATAGGCAACTGAAGAACTACAGTTAAACTGACAGATCTCTCAAGATGCTATTAACTCTTGAACAGACAACAACTATGTTCTCTGTGAGAGAGGCTTTTGAAGTTGGTGTTACACACTGATCAACTTTTCTATTTTTTAATCTGTACCAAATAGTTTTGATGATTACTGCTTTGTAATGTGGTTTAAGATCTAAAGCTAGTAGACTCCCTTCCTTCCTATTTATTTTTAAATCATGATTTTCTTTGAGATTCTTGATCTTTGTTCCTTCAGATTAATTTCATTATTATTTTATCTTGCTCTATAAATGAATTTTTTGATAGTTTTATAAGAATGACACTGAATGTATAAATTAATTTAGGCAGCATTAAAATTTTAATTATATTACTCTAAGGCAATGCCCTGTATATAAAGAGTTTGGTTGCAGAAAGGTGTAGAAAATGAGCTTTGGGACAAAAAGAAAATTATTATCTGAAGCAAAAATGAATTAATTTCTTAAGGTTGTAGGAAACTTTGCTGAAATTGTTAGAAAAAGAACTTTTGTTAAAAAGAAAATAAGTATGTCTGTGAAGGAATTAATTTCTTTTCCATGAAAATAATGAGGATATATCTATGAAAAGTAGATATATGAGGACATATAAGAGCAAGTAAATTACTCAGAATATAAGTCATTGTGGTCTCTTAGCAAATTTGCAACTGTTCTTAGAGCATGAGAAGTTAAATTTTATAAAATAATTATTACAATGTCTGTTTGAGAATATTAGAAAATTAAATAATGTCTAACTTTTGTAATTGGCAGAAGATTAGATTCATGAATTTTATTTCATAAAGTAAAATGAATCATGGAAAACCTAGAAATTTTTCTCTGTCATAAGAAAATAAAGAATCAGGTAGGAAAACAATTAAGACTCAAGAACAGACAGATGACAGGAAGGTTGCATGGAGGTTCCTGACTAAAGGAAAAACATTTTGTGGATTGGATGAAGAAAATATTTAGGACAGTAGTCTGAGATAGGTGAACTCTGAGGTACCTGCTTGCTCCCTATGTCACCCATCTAGTTTGTAAGGATAAAGCAAGGTAAGGATAAAGGAAGGTTAACTATACTGATGACTACACCTTCCCCAGAATACTGCAAGTGTTTGAGTCATAGCCATACAGTCCATATCTACAAACACAGAACTATCAGTGATAGTACAGTTTTGGGGTTAGTGAAGCACACTTTCGAGTAAACAGCTGACACACTTCACACCAGATGGCATGTAGATATAAAGCTACTATAGTTGTATTTTCTGTGGTTGTATTCATATATTTCTTGTATATATGTCAGTAGATGGATTCTCAGATATTTTACGCATTCTATAATTATTCTGAAGCAAAAGTTTTTCTTTGTATTTGATTTTGTTGTTAATAGTCAGAAAAATTTATGAGTTACAAGGTACCATTCTATGTTGTGCAACTTTTTTGAAATGATTGTTTCTTTTCTTTTCAGTTGAGTCACTGAGGTGGTCTAAATAAATTATTATATTGGCAGAAAAAACTGAAGTGTTTTTTTTCCCCATTTCACCTATCCTTTTTTCCACAAGTTATTTTCTTATACTAGCCAATAGGTAGAATTTTTAAAATTGCATCCAAAATAAATGATGATGAAAATCTTTGCTTTATATTTGGTTCTGCTAGAAAGTGTTTCTTCATGATTTATAATTACAAATCTCTGTCTTTAATAGATAAATTATATTGAGAAATATGTATTTATTCCTTTGCTTTTTAAGATTTAAAACATGATTGGAGATTATATTTTGTCAAAAAGCTTTTCCCTCCATATTTTGTTATTAGAAAATGCTTTTTAGTAAGATCATTTATTGTTAATAACTTTTCTAATGTTGAACCAACCCTGAATTTCTGGCATGCCATAGAATACAATCTTTTTACTAGGTTGCAATAATTTCTTTGTTAATATTGGAAAAAACATTTTTGCATCAATATGCTACAGATGGATATGCAACATGAATTCTCTATCTGTGGTTTGGATATCAATTTCAAATTTGCATCATGCAAGTAGTTTGGTAAAGTTTCTTCCTTCTTTAATTTTGTAAACAGTTAAACAATTATGGAATTATTTATTCCTTTTTAGTAGAACCACTTGTAAAAAAATTGGCCTCATTTCCCTCCCTCCTCCCTTTGAGAGTTCCTTTGTAGCTTCTTGAATTGCCTTTTCCTCCAGCTGGATCACTTAATTTTCTACTTCTTGTCCTTATAACCTATGACCTTAAAATGGTATCTAAAAGTTTTTTTTTCCTTTCACTAACCATAGTTTAGTTTATTTATGTTTTCATTTTTTCCCATTTCTAGTATCTATATTTTTATATTTAATTATTTTTTTAATTTCTTGCTTTGCTACTGTTCAAACATAAAGGTTAATTCATTCACCTGTTCTTATTCTCTTTTGTTGATGAAAGTATTTAGTGAAATAATGCCCCTCTCCCTCCACTGGCAAGGTTTGCTATAGTTACAATCTAAAAGCCTTGTTATATTGTCTCAGTGTTGTCATTTTCCTTCATGAAATGATGTTTGGTTTTTGTGATTTGTGCCTCAAGTAACCATTTCTTTGTGAGTAAATTATTCAGTGTCTATTATGGTTTGAATCAATTCTTCAAATATCTTTTATTGATTATATTTATTGTATTGATGTAAGTATATGAAATTTAAAATTTTGTTTTTATATTTGTGATTTTCATGCTTTTATGTCCTAGAATATTGTACACACTTTGGAAAGATTATATATACCCATGAGAAATTGATATACTCCACATTTTAGATTTAGTAATCTCCAGAGATGTACCATATCTAAATCTCTAAATGTATTCTTTCAACTAATTATAGTTGAACTTTATTTGGCAATCTCTAGATCGTCCATCATATCATCTGAAAAAAATCACTTTTTTCTTTGCCTATGTTACTTCCTTTTTTTAAATTGCCTTACAAAATATTTGTTTGAATTTTTATTTTTAAATATAATTTATTTTATTTTTAGTTTTCATAAGATTTATTTCCATAAGATTTTGAGTTTTGAATTTTCTTTCCCACCTTCTCCTCTCTCATCCCCAAGGTGGTGTACAATCAGAAAGAGGTTCTACTTATACATTCATTTTACACATGTTTTCACATTAGTCTTGATGTCGAGAAGAATTAGAACTAATGGGAGGAACCACAACAAGAAGAAACAAAACAACAAAGGAAAAGGAGAGCAAATAGTATGCTTCCATCTGCATTCAGACTCCAAAGTTCTTTTTCTGAATGCGGATAGTGTTTTCCATCATGAGTTTTTTGCAGTTGTCTTAGATCCTTGCAATGCTGAGAAGAGCTAAGTCTATCAAGGACAGTCATTGTGATGGGGTATAGACTCTTGGAACTTCCTTGAATTCTCCTTGAATCTTCCCACTTAACCTGGCCTTTCACACTCAAATCTGTTGCCCTTAGCCTAGCTTGGCCTTCCATTGTCTGTTACCTCTGGATTGCCCCACCTGCTTCCCACCCAACATTGTCTGATATTTCCTGATTGCCTCCAGCTCTTTCCAACACTTTAGTAGTCACCTCCTCCTTAAGGCCCCCCATAAATCCCTCCTCCCATCACCCTAGACTCCCAGACCACCCCGAGATCCCTCTTACAGCATTTTCTGTATTTAAGGTCCATCTTGCCTCCATGAAGGTGCTCAGATTCAATCCAGCTCAGACTCTGTCTAGCTGAGATTCTATCTGGTCTGCTTGTGAATACATGCATTACAAATGCTTAGGCTCCTTAAGAGTCAACCCAATATGGTGAATCTTTAATAAACTTTGTTTTTCTTTGACTTTAAGAAAGCTTGAGTCAAATTAATTCAAGCAGGACCTGGCTTGTCAGCATTTTGGGGTCCCCCAGCACCCGTGAATCTCAACAATTGTACAATGCAGCTGTTGCTGTGTACAGTGTTCTCTTGTTTCTACTCATTTCACTCAGCATCACTTCAGATAAGTCTTTCCACGTTACTTTTCTGAAGTCTGCCTGTTCATCATTTCTTATAGCATAATAACATTCTGCTACATTTATAGACCACCATTTGCTGAGTCATTCCCCAATTGACAGGCATCCTATCAACTTCCAATTCTTGGCCATGTAATGGCAAGTAAAATAGAATCTTTTGCTGGTTTTGTTTTAGTATAATCAAGAAGTATAATGCCTCTATTTGAATGTGACTGAGGAGGATATTTCCCACCCATTGTCCAGCTTAGGAAGATTTGTAAGAAGATCCATGTCTTTTGTTAATGAGGCATTGGCTCTCTAGGGATGTGATGCCTTCTGGTTTAAAAAAGTGTATAAAGATTCTGAGGTGCAGTTTTATTTTGGGGCTTAGTGACTAGAAATGTTTGTCTGGCCAAAAGAGGACACTTGGAAGCTTCTCAGGAGACCCATGGCTTTGAGAAACCCAGATGTTCCCTCTCTGGTAAAGACATTTTGGAAGCATGTCTGTTGATTTTTAATTTCTCTGTATTGTTTTGAAGTCTGGGGTGCTGACTTCCTTGAAATAGGTGAATGATATATGTGCTTGGTTAAAGGATTGATACATGTGCTTATTAAAGCATTATTTAAACCCTCAAAAGTTGCCTTTCTTTTTATGAATGAAGATATAAGAACATGTGATTGCAGGTCCCCCTGCGTATGTTGGGATGCTTACTGATACAAGCCACCACAGAAAAGAGCTGCTATCAATATTTTTGTACATGTGGGTCATTTTCCCATTTTTCCCATTTTTATGATCTCTTTGGGATACAGCACTAGAAGTGGTATATTGCTCAGTCAAAGGGCATGCACATTTTTACATGCCCCAAAGGGCATAGTTCCAAATTGCTATCTAGAATGGTTGGATCAGTTCACAACTCCACCAACAATGCATTATTGTCTCAATTTTCCCACACCTCCAACATTTATCATTTTCCTGTTTTGTCATGTTAACCAAATTAATAGGTGTGATGTGGTACCTCAGAAATGTTTTCATTTGGATTTTTCTAATCAATAGTGATTTAGAGCATTTTTTCATATGACTATAGACAGCTTTAATTTCTTCCTCTGAAAACTGCCTGTTTATATCCTTTGACCTTTTATTAATTGGGGAATACTTTACATTATTATAATTTGATTCAGTTCCCTTATCTATTTTGCAAATGAGGCCTTTATAAGAGACATTGACTTAAAAAAAAAAAAATTATTCCCCAGCTTTCTGCTTCCTTTCTAATCTTGTCTGCATTGACTTTATTTGTGCAAAAATTTTCAATTTAATGTAATCAAAATCATCTACTTTGCATTTCATAATGTTCTCTATCTCTTGTTTGTTCATAAATTCTTTCCTTCTCCATACATCTGAAAATAAGCTATTCCTTGCGTTCTTAGATTGCTTATGGTTTTAGTCTTTATACCTAAGTTATATACTCATTTTGACTTTATCTTGGTATAGGATGTAAGATTAAGCCTATGCCTAATTTCTCCATAGTATTTTCCAGTATTCCCAGAAGTTTTTGTTAAAAAGTGAATTCTTATCCCAGAAGGTAGAGTCTTTGAATTTATCAAACAGTGGATTACTATAGTCATTGACTACTATGTCTTGCATACCTAACATATTCCAGGGATCTACCCCTCATTTTAGCTAGTACTAAGTAGTTTTGATGATTGCTGCTTTATAATGTAATTTAAGATCTGGTATGGCTGGGCCACGTTCACTTGAATTTTTTTTCATTAATTCTCTTGATATTCTGGATATTTTGTCCTTCCAGATGAATTTTGTTACTGTTTTTCTAGCTCAATAAATTTTTTTTGGCAGTTTGATTGGTATGGTACTGAATAAGGAAATTAATTTAGGTAGAACTATTATTTTTATTATATAGATTGGCTTACCTATAAACAAATGATATTTTTCCAATTATTTGGATTGTACTTTATTTGTCTGAGGAGTGTTTTGTACTTGTGTTCATATGGTTCCTGGATTTGTTTTGGCAAGTAGACTCCCAAATATTTTATAATGTCTGTAGTAACTTTAAATGAAATTTCTTTTTGTATCACTTGCTGTTGGGCTTTGTTAGTAATATATAGAAATGTAGATGATTTATGTAGATTTACCTTATATCCTGCAACTTTTTAAAATTTATTTATTACAAGTAATTTTTTACTTGATTATGTATAAAATTACATCATCTGCAAAGAGTAATAGCTTTATTTCTTCTTTGCCTATTCTAATTCCTTCAATTTCTTTTTCTTTTTTTATTGCTAAAGTTAACATTTCTAATGCCACATTGAATAACAGTGGTGATAATGGACATACTTGTTTCCTGAGCTTATTGGAAATGCATCTAGCTTATCCCCATTATATAAGATGCTCGCTGATGGTTTGGGGTAGAAGCTACTTATCATTTTTAAGGAAAGATACATTTATTCCTATGCTCTCTAGTGTTTTTTAATAAGAATGAATATTTTATTTTGTCAAATGCTTTTTCTGCATCTATTGAGATAATCATATCATTTCTGTTAGTTTTGTTGTTGATATGGTCAATTATGCTGATTGTTTTTCTGATATTGAAACAGCTCTGCATTCCTGGTATAAATCCTACCTGGTCATACTGTATTGTCCTCAAGAAAGTTGCTGAATCTCTTTGCTAATATTTTATTTAAAATTTTTAGATCTATAGTTATTAGGGAAATGAGCCTGTAATTTTCTTTCTCTGTTTTGGTCTTCCTGGTTGGATACCAGGAACATACCTGTGTCATAAAAACAATTTGCTAGGAATCCTTCTTCAGCCATTTTCTTAAATAGCTTATACGACATTGGAATTAATTTTTATTTAAATGTTTGATAGAATTCACTTGTAAATCCATCTGTTCCTGAAGAACTTTTCTTAGGGAATGAATTGATGACTTGTTCAATTTCTTTTTTTCTGAAATAGGGTTATTTAATTATTTTATTTCCTCTTCTGTTAATCTGGTCAATTTATATTTTTGTAAATATTAATCCATTTCAGTAAGACTGTCAAATTTATTGGCATACAATATGGTAAAAAAAAAAAGATCCTAATTATCATTTTGATTTCCTCTTCATTTATTAGTAAATTCACTCTTTTCAATTTTGATCTTGGTAATTTGATTTTCTTTCTCTTTTTAAAAAAAACAAATTAATCAAAGGTTCATCTATTTTGTTGTTTTGTTCTTCATAAAATCAGCTATTACTTTTATGTATTATAATAGTCTATTAATTTCAATTTTATTAATTTCACCTTTTCTAATTTGGTAGTTAAAGCAGGATTTTTAATTTGTTCTATTACTATATTTTTAGTTGCATGCATTGATATCCTCTTTCTCAATTTTATTCATGTCAGCATTTAGAATATAAAACTTCTACGAACCACTTTCACCACATCCTATAAGTTTTGAAATATTGTCCTACTATTGTCATGCACTTGAATGACATTTTTGATTGCTTCTATGACTTATTGTTTGCCCCATTCATTCTTTATGATAGATTATTTAGTTTCCAATTAATTTTTAGTCTAACTTTTCATATATTACATACAATTTTTATTGCATCATGATCTGAAAAGGATGCATTTAATATTTTATTCTTCCTGCATTGGATTCTAAGGAGTTTATGCCAAATTATATGGTAAATTTTTGAGTAGGTGCCACATACCACTGAGAAAAGAGTGTGTTCCTTTCTCTCATTCAATTTTCTCCAGAGGTCAACCATTTCTAACTTTTCTAAAATTCTATTCATCTCTTTATCTTTTTTCTTGTTTATTTTGTGATCAGATTTGTCTAGTTCAGAGAGGGGAGGTTGAAGTCCACCACTAATATTGTTTTGCTGTCTATTTTTTCCTGTAACTCCTTTAACTTCTCTAATCATTTAGATACTGTACCACTTGGTGCATATAAGTTTAGTAATGATATTACTTAATCGACTATGGTACCTTTTAGCAGGATGCATTTCCCGCTCTTATCTCTTTTAATTAGATCTATTTTTACTATTTTTGTTGTCTGAGATCAGAATTGCTACCCCTGCTTTTTGGTATTTTTTTTTTACTTCAATTGAAGCACAATATATTCTCCAGCATTTTGCCTTTACCCTATGTATATCCCTCTGCTTCAAATTCTTGTAAGCAATATATTGTAGGATTATGGTTATTAATCCACTTTGCTTCCTGCTTCTATTTGAGGAGAGATTTCATTCTATTCCCATTCACTGTAATGTTTACTCTCTGTGTCTTTTTCTCTATTCTACTCTCCCTCACCCCATGTAGGAATTTCTCTCTCCTTTGTCCTTTGCCTCCTTACTAGAGTTTTCCTTTGACCACTGCCTCTCTCAGTTTGCTGTCTTTTCTACTGGCCTCCTCCCTTTTCTTCTCCTTTACCCCTACTAGTTCTTTCATCCTTTCTATCTACCCCCTTCCTTTTCTTTCCCTTTTACTCTCTTACTTCTTATAGAGGAATTTGGATTTCTTTACCCAACTGACTCTGTTATTCCCTTCTTGAGTCAAATCTTATGAGAGTAAGGTTCAAATTATGCTCATCTACCTCCCTTCTTTTCTTCTACTGTGATAGGTTTTTGTGCCTTTTCATGTGATGTAATTTACCATTGTCTGCCTCCTCCTTTCCTCTTCTCACAGTGCAATTCCTTTTCACCACTTAATTAGATTTTTTTTCTTGTCGCTTCAAAGTGAACTTATAACTCCTCAAATGATAAATAGTCAAAGAATATGAACAGGCACTTGTCAGAGGAAGAAATTAAAGCTATCTATAGTCATACAAAAAAAGCTCTAAATCATTATTAATTAGAGAGTTGCAAATCAAAACAACTCTGAGGTAACACATCACACCTATCACATTGGCTAACATGACAAAGTAGGAAGACAATAAATGTTGGAGAAGATGTGGGAAAATTAGAACACTAATTCATTGTTGATGGAGCTGTGAACTGATCCAACCATTATGGAGAGCAATTCGGAACTATGCCCAAAGGGCATACAAAAATATGCATACCCTTTAACCCAGTAATATCATTTTTAGTACTGTTTCCCAAAGAGATCATAAAAATGGGAAAGGGTCACACATGCACAAAAATATTTATAGTAATTCTCTTTGTGGTGGTCAAAAACTGGAAATCAAAGGAATACCCATCAATTGAGGAATGGCTGAACAAGTTGTGGTATATGCATGTAATGGAATACTATTGTACTGTAAGAAATGATGAATAGGAAGACCTCAGAGAGACTTGGAAAGACTTACATGAACTGATGCTGAGTGAAAGAAGCAGAACCAGAAGAACTTTGTGCCCAGCAACAACGACCAGTGTGTGAGGAATTTTTCTGGTAGACTTAGTCCTTCTTAGCAATGCAAGGAACTAAAAGTTTCCCAATGGACTGTAGAGGCAAAATGCCTTCCACATTCAGAGAAAGAACTATGGAATTGGATTGCAAAATGAAGTAGATCATTTTCTTTTGTGTTATGTTTTCTCTCATTTTATAGTTTTCCCATTCATTTTAATTTGTCTATTCAACATGGCTGTGGTGACATTGTATTTAATAGGAATGTATGTGTAGAAGCAATCTTGGAGAGGGAGTGGGAAGAGAGGGGGCAAAAAACGGGAGGTAGGGGAAAAATCTAGCATATATGGAAGTGATTATAAAACACTGAAAACAAATAAAATAATTATTTAAAAATAAAAATAAAAAAATAAAACAAAGTGAACTTATACCTCTGTCAGTCCAGTATACCTTTATATACTGCTCTTGAGTCTTGTGTGTGAAGATCAACTTTTCTGTTGAACTTTTCATCAGGACTATTTGAATTTCTCCTATTTTGTTGAATGTCCATCTCCTCCCTTGAAAGATTATGTTCAGTTTCATGGAGTAGTTGATCTTTTATTGTAATCCAAGTTCCTTTTCCTTGCCAAATATCATATTCCAAACCCTCAGATCTTTTAATGTAGAAGCTACAATGTTTTGTATAATCATGACTGTGGTTCCACAATATTTATATGGTTTCTTTCTGGCTGCTTTCTGTATTTTCTCTTTCACCTGTAATTTTGGAATTTGCTTACAATATTCCTTGACATTTTCAATTTTAAGGAAGTGATTGGTGGCTTCTTTCCATGAGTATTTTATCTTCTTGTTCTAGGATCTCAGGAGAGTTTTCCTTGATGATTTTCTGAAAGATGCTGACCAGGATCTTTCTTTCATTATGGTTTTCAGGTACACTAATAATTTTTAAATTCTCTCTCCTGGATCTGTTTTCCAAGTCAGTTGTTTTAGAAATGAGTCATTTTATGTTTTTAGTTTTTCATTTTTTTGTTTATGTTTGACTCATTCTTGATTCTCATAGGGTCATTAGCTTCTACTTGCCCAATTCTGGTTTTTAATGAATTATTTTATTCCATTAGATTTTGTACATTGTTTTCCCCTTGACCCATTTTACATTTTAAATAATTCTTCTCTTCAGTGAGTTTTTGTACCTCCTTTTCCATTTGGCCAATTCTTCATTGTTTTCTATAGTTAATTTTTGTCCTTCCTTTCCAAGCTATTGACTTTCTCTTGCACAAATCTCATTTCTTTCCCCAATTTTTCTGTTCTCTCTTATTTGACTTTTAAAATCCTTCTTGAGCTCTTCCAAGAAGTCTATTAGACTTGATAGCAGTTCATATTCCCCTTTGGGGTTTCAGATGTGGGTATATTGACAATGTTGTCCTCTTCTGAATTTGTGCCTTGATTTTTCCTGTTTGTGTAATAAGAATCTATGATCATTATGTGTTTTTTCCCTTTTGCTTATGATGTTGCCTAATTCCTGACTTTTAGAGTTGAATTCTCCTGCTGAAACACAGGGGGCACTGACCCAAGCTTCTTGTTCTGTTCACTGGCTTTGTGTGCTGGGGCTTCACGTGCTTGCAGCTGGAGGCTCTAGAGGTCTTGCAGCTTACCTGGTGCTCAGCTGGGGTCAGCAACATTGCATCTCTTGAGGTGGAGGTGGGAATTCTGGCCCCCAGGGGATGCTTGCTCATCAGGACCTTGCACTTGAATGTTTGACTCCTGCTCAATCGAGTCTTGCATTTGAATGTTTTACTGCTGGAGGATGTCTGGCAGACTGGAGCTTTGAATCCTGGAGTTGTGCTTCCTGGAATTGTGTTGAAACACAGGGAGATTTGGCTGCTGTAGAATGCTGGCACACATAGTGGTTTTCTAAGCAATATCTACCAGTTTTCTGAGCAGTGCCTACCAGTTCCTTGCCAGTGCTGAGGCACTCAGATGGTGCTAGTGTTGATGCTTGTCTGCTATACTACTCCTGGTTTGCTGAAGTGGCGGTTGCTGATGGTTTGCTGAGACATTTTCTGATCTGTATTGCTCTCCTTCCTCCAGAACAAGAGGGGCCTTTTCCATTAATCCTCCAAGCTTCCTGGACAGCAGGACTGTTTACTACATCTTTCTACTGGTTTAGCTATTCCAGGATTTTTCTCTGGGGTGATACTTTCTGGGCTTTCAGAGGTAAATTACAGAGTTGTTTTCTTCTTGCTCTGCCATTTTGGCTCCAGGAAGCAGAATTTGCCTATTCTTCTCACAACTTTTCTCTTTCTCTCTGCTTTTTCTTTCCTTCTTTCCTCTTTTCTTTTTCTTTATTTTTTTTTCTGGAACATCATATTGTCTAATAATTTCAACATATTGCATCTTATATGCGAATATTTACATTTTCATCACTATTTACTGTAGATATTGACCTATAATTTCTTTCCCTATTTTATCTCTGTTTTAAGTAACAAAATGATATTTTAATAAGTAAAGTAATTTTAAAGTTTTCCTTCCTTTCCTATTTTCATAATAGTTTTTTTAATATAGAAATTAATTGTGTATAATATCTATGAATGTTATTTGCAAAGGAATCATACTTTTGAGTATTCTTCATGTATTCTTTTGTGTATTCTTGGAAAATAATTTGTTTTGTTTAATTTATTTTTATGACAAGATTTTTTATATAATCGATTACTCTTTGTATTAATTTTTTATTTTTCAAATATTGATCTGTTTCATTTATTATCAGTTTAGTTGAAACATAATTGCTGCTGGCAATTTCTTTGATATAGTTTTCTGTTTTTTACTTATTCTTTAACATTTCATTTATTTGATTTAGTTTTTTAATATTTTAAATTATTTCTTCAAAGACTATTGAATTTAATTTTATTTCATCTTCATCAGTCAAGTATGTGTTAAATATGTCTACTAAAATTATCAAGTGTGAGAATGTACAGAAAGTAAAGAAAATGAAAAGACCAGAAGAAGTCATTTGGAGGTACACCTGTAATTAAAGAGCATGATCTGGATAATGAGACAGGAAAGGACATTAAGAAATATTTCTACCTGTAGGAACCAAAAAAGTATGATGCTATGAAAACCCAGAGAAAAGTGAGTAATATTCAGATAAAAAAAACCCCACAATGTCCAAAGGTTTAAAGAGATTAAGAATGATATGGATTCTGGAGGGGGCAGGAGTATCAAATTTGAGAATTAAGTAATCTTTGGCAATGAGGTCAGATTGTACAGTCTATCATCTAAGAAAGAAAGTTATGAAAATGCAACTAATAGCTTGGTAAAACAGGTACCAAAAGTACTGAAAAAAATAACACCTTAAAAAGTAAAATTGGCCAAATGGAAAAAGAGTTATAAGGAGTCACTGAAGAAAATAATCTCTTACAAATTGGAACTGGGAAAATGAAAGCTAAAGATTCCATTAGATGTAATGAATCAATAAAATGAAGTCAAAAGAATGAGTAGAATAGAAGAAAATGTGTAATATCTCATTAGAGAAGCAATTGATATGGAATATAGATTGAGGACAGATAATATAAGAAGTGTGGGATTATCTGAAAGCCATGATCAAAAAAGAACCAAGACAGCCATATTTCAAGAAATCAAGGAAAGCTACCTAGATAGTCATATCGCAGGATAAAACAGAAATTTAATGAATCCACTGATTACTGACTGAAAGAGATTCCAAAATGAAAACTCCTAGGAATATCATACCTCAATCCCAAAGCTCCAAGGTCAAAGAGAAAAGCACTAAGATAGAAACGATTCAAATACTGTAGATCCTGACACAAGATTTGGCAGCTACCACATTGTAGCAGTGGAGGACTGAGAAGATGATATTTCAGAAAGCAAAAGATCTGGGATTAAAACTAAGGAAAACCTGCCCAGCAAAACTGAGTAAAATCTTTTAAAGGGAAAAATGGATGTTTAATGAAATGGAGAGCTTTCAAGCATTCCTAATGAAAAGATAAGATTGACTTTCTAGTATAAGACTCAAGAGAAACATTACAAGACAAATGTGAAAGAGAAAAAGAAAATATAGGATCCAATAAAGTTAAACCATGTATATTTCTATATGGGAAGATATTACATATGTCTTCTATGAACTTTATTTATTAAGACAGAAGAATTTGACCTAAGAAGAAGTCATGAGACTGAGTCAATTATGTTGAAATGATAACAAAAGATAGATGACAAAGGCAGATACCTTGGAAGAAGGGAGAAAGGAGAAGAATGCAGAAAAATATCTCACATAAAAGAGTAGTACAAGGAAGAGCTTTTACAGTAGAAAAGGAAATGAGGAGGAGGAGGGCAGACAACAGTTGAACCTCATTCATAAACTGGCTAATTATGGGAATGAACACATGCATATAGTAAATTGGAAATAGAAATCTATCTTATACAACAAGGAAGTAAGAAGGGGAAGGAGATAATAGAAAAGAAAGGGCATGAAAGGAAGGGCAAATAAAAGAAGGCAGTGGTTGGAAGGAAAAAAGAGTTGAGAGGAGGAACAGGATAAAGAGAGAGAAGTATAAACAAAGAAAGTAATATGGAGGGAAACGCATAGCTACTAGCCATAACTGTGAAAATGAATGGCATAGCTCACTCATAAAGCAGAAGCAAATTGCAAAATAAATTAGAAACCAGGATTCAACAATATGGTTTATTTTATTTTATTTATTTTTTTAAACACAGTTTTTAACAGATAAAGCAATTCAAACTTTTGGTCGCATGATATATCTTTTTAAAGCATTTACAATATGGACCACAAAAGAATTTTTTTTTTAAACATAAGCCAACTGAGACACAGATAATATTTATGTAGGTAACTTCACAATCTCTTGATCTAATTGTCTCCACAGTATTATTCAGAATTAAAAGATCCTATCTTAATGTTGTTGGTCTAAATTCCTGAGCCTAATAGCTTAATTTTAGACAGTGTCGGATGTTCCTCTACCCATAATCTATAATTGAATAGATCTGGTATTAAGCTTACAAACCTTTTGACTACAGTAAATTGCCACCAAGAGTAGGGACATTGCAGGGAAACAATATCTCCCCAACTTCATGTCTATTCCAGGCAGAAGTAGATTGTCCATTTCCATTCCATCAGGCTTAAAGTCTGCCAGGTACCAGTGGGGAAACTGATTCAGGAGAATCATTTAAGGTTGAAGCTGACAGATCCTGTGTTATCCTGATTGTATTTCCACAGTACTCAAATTTTTTTCTTTCTAGCTTCTTGCAGTATTTTCTCCTTGATCTGGGAACTCTGAAATTTGGCCACAATATTCTCAAGAGTTTCTGTGTTCAGGTTTCTTTCAGGAGGTGATTGGTGAATTCTTTCAGTATTCATTTTGCCCTGTGATTCTAAAAGATCAGGGCAGTTTTCCTTGATAATTTCATGGAAGATAATGTGTAGGCTCATTTTTTGATCATGGCTTTCAGGTAGTCCAATAATTTTTAAATTACTTCTCCTGGATCTATTTTCCAGGTCAGTTGATTTTCCAATGAGTTGATTTTTTAAAATTTTTGGTTTTGTGAAGGGGTGGAGCCAAGATGGCAGAGTAGAAAGACTTATGTATGCTAGCTCCGAATCCACAGCCCATAAATTTCCTGCAAGAAGAACTCCCCACAAATTCTGGATCACTACAAGGTGCGCAGAAACACAGTAGAAAAGATTTCCATCCCAGAGAGCCCTGGAGAGCCTTCCCCAGGCTCCGTGGCACCCTGGAAAGCGGAGTCCACCCCAGCATTGCCCTGGCCATGCAGCTGAGAGGAGCAGATATGAGCAGGCTTCAGGGACGGAATCTCCAGTGGCCGGGAAGGTCCCTCCGCCCACAGGCACTACAGGTCAGCGAGAGAGATGTCTGGGCTGGATGAGAGGGGAGCGGGGTGTCTCCGTGGCTCAGGCCCCCTTGGAAGGCAGCAGCAGAGGCAGAGGCAGGGGCAGGAAGTGGCGGAAGCAGAGGCAGGGGCAGCGGCAGAGGCAGCGGCTGCGGCCCGGGACTCCCCAAGCAGCAGGCAGAAGCTGAGGTCTCTGCATAAACCCCCTGAGGGAACTGAGCCTGGGAGACGGCCCTGCCCCCCACCCGCTCCATTACTGAAGGTCTCTGCATAAAGCCCCTAGGGGAGCTGAGCCGGGGAGGCAGCCCTGCCCCTACCCCAGCACCAGAACTTAAGCTCACATTGAATAGCAGCCGTGCCTGCTGCAGAAAGCCCATTTGAATCTCAGACCCCAAGCACCAGCTAGGTGGATCTAGGCAGGGGTGGATAGGAATCTAAGAAGTCAAGTAACTGGCTAGGAAAATTCCCAGAAAAGGGAAGAAAAATAAGACTATAGGGAGCTACTTTGAGCGGGTGCAAATGTTCCCACCTTTCACTTCTGATGATGAGGAAATATTCTTACCATCAGGGAAAGACGTGGAGGTGGGGGCCTCTGTATCTCAGACATCCCAGGGGGATGTCAGGTGGACTCAGGCCTTGTAAGAGCTCAAAAAGATTTTGAAAATCAAGTTAGACAGGTGGAGGAAAAACTGGGAAGAGAAATGACAGAGATGCAAGAAAAGCATGAAAAACGGGTCAATACCTTGGTAAAGGAGACCCAAAAAAATGCTGAAGAAAAGAACACCTTGAAAAATAGGCTCACTCAATTGGCAAAAGAGGTTCAAAAAGCCAATGAAGAGAAGAATGCTTTCAAAAGCAGAATTAGTCACATGGAAAAAGAGGTTCAAAAGCTCACTGAAGACAATAGTTCTCTCAAAATTAGAATGGAACAGATGGAGGCTAATGACTTTCTGAGAAACCAAGACATCACAAAACAAAACCAAAAGAATGAAAAAATGGAAGAGAATGTGAAATATCTCATTGGAAAAACAACTGACCTTGAAAATAGATCCAGGAGAGACAATTTAAAAATTATGGGACTACCTGAAAGTCATGATCAAAAAAAGAGCCTAGATATCATCTTTCATGAAATTATCAAGGAAAACTGCCCTGAGATTCTAGAACCAGAGGGCAAAATAAGTATTGAAGGAATCCATTTATCACCACCTGAAAGAGATCCAAAAAGAGAAACTCCTAGGAACATTGTGGCCACATTCCAGAGTCCCCAGGTCAAGGAGAAAATCTTGCAAGCAGCTAGAAAGAAACAATTCCAGTATTGTGGAAATAAAATCAGGATAACTCAAGATCTAGCAGCTTCTACATTAAGGGATGGAAGGGCATGGAATAGGATATTCCAGAAGTCAAAGGAACTAGGACTGAAATTAAGAATCACCTACTCAGCAAAAGTGAGTATAATACTTCAGGGGAAAATATGGTCTTTCAATGAAACAGAGGACTTTCAAGCATTCTTGATGAAAAGACCAGAGCTGAAAAGAAAATTTGACTTTCAAACACAAAAATGAGAAGCATGAAATAGTAAACAGCAAAGGGAAGTCATAAGGGACTTACCAAAGGTGAACTGTTTACATTCCTACATGGAAAGACAATATTTGTAACTCTTAAAACTTTTCAGTATCTGGGTAGTTGGTGGGACCACAAACAGATGTACACACACGCACACACACATGTACCTTCGTGCATGCACACACACATACACATAAGCATGCAGAGACAGAGAACACAGAGTGAATTGAATAGGATGGGACCATATCCTAAAAGAAATTTAGATAAATGGTGAGAGAGAAATATAGTGGGAGGAGAGAGGGTGAAATGGAATGGGGTAAATTATATCTCATTGAAGAGGCAAGTAGGAGACTTTTAAGTGGAGGGAAAAAGAGGAGAGCTGAGAAAAAAAACATGAAGTTTACCCTTATCACATTCAACTAAAGGAAGGAGTAAAATGGACACTCATTTTGGTATGAAAACCTATCTTACAGTACAGGAAATTGGGGGAGGAGATAAGCAGGGTGGGGGGATGATGGAAGGGAAGGCAGTGTGAGGAGGGAGCAATTTGAAGTCAACACTTGGGGAGGGACAGGATCAAAAGACAGAATAGAAACAAAGGGGGACAGGATAGGATGGAGGGAAATACAGTTAGTCTTACACGACTATTATGGAAGTCATTTGCAAAACTACACAGATAGGGCCTATATTGAGTTGCCTGCCTTCTCAAAGGGAATGGGTGGGGAGGGAGGGATGGGGAGAATTTGGAACTCAAAGTTTTAGGAACAACTGTTGAGTATTGTTGTTGCTACTAGGAAATAAGACATACAGTTAATAAGGAATAGAAAGTCATCTGGCCCTACAGGACAAAAGAGAAGATGGGGACAAGAGAAGGGAGGGATGATAGAAGAGAGGGCAGATTGGTGATAGGGAAAATTAGAATGCTCAGTGTATTGGGGTGGGGGAGGGGATAAAAGGGGAGAAAATTTGGAACCCAAAATTTTGTGAAAATGAATGTAAAAGGTTAAATAAATAAATTTTTATTAAAAAAAAAAATTTTGGTTTTGTTTACTAACTTCTTGGTTTAACTCGTAGTCATTCTTTTCCCTGGACTCAATTCTCTCTTTCAACGAATTATTTTGTTCAGTGAGCTTTTGAACTTTCTCCTCCATTTGGCTAATTCTGTTTTTTAAAGCCTCCTTTTCCTCCTTGGCTTTTTGGACCTCTTTTAACAATTGAGTTAGCCTCTTTTTAAAGCTGCTATTTTCCTCATTGTTTTTTTGATTCTCCTTTAGTAAGCTGCTAACTTCTTTTTTAAGTTCTTCTATTTCCTGAGCCAAGTTTAAGTCACCTTTGGAAGGAGGGCTCTTGACTTCCTCTGACAGTATGCCTTGTTCTTCCTCATCCGAAGGGATGGGGGGAGATATCTGTTCCCCAAGAAAGTAACCTTCTATGGTCTTATTTTTTCCCCCTTTACTGGGCATTTTCCCAGCCAGTTACTTGACTTCTGAGTTTCCTTTCCACATCCACCTCACCTCCAGTTCTGCCCATCCAGGGCTTAGGGGCTGAGATTCAAATGCTGCTCCCAAGCCTAAGGGCAGGGGCAGGGCTGCTATTCAGTGTGAGATTAAGTTCAGTTGCTCAGGTTGGGGCAGGGCCACCACTTGGGGCTCACTTCCCTCTGGGGGTTTATATGGAGACTTTAAATAATGGATCAGGGCTCCAGCCTGCTTTGGGAGCCACTGTCCACTGCTGCCTCCCAAGGGGGCCTGAGTTATTTGACACCCCGCTCCCCTCTCAGTGAGCTGAAAAGACCCTCTCACTGACCTTTGGCACCTGTGGGTTGAGGGATCTGCACTGCTGCTTGAGATTCTGCCCCTCAAGCCTACTCAGATCTGCTCCCCTAGGTGCCCCACGGCCAAGGCAGGGCTGGGCTCTGCTCTGGGTCCAGTGTGCGACAGACCTTTGAGTTTTTCAGGTCTCTCTGGAGCAGAAATCTTGTCCACTCTGTTGTTCTGTGGCTTCTGCTGCTTCAGAATTTGTTGGGAGTTCTTCTTTACTGGTATTTTATGGGCTGTGGGTTAGGAGCTGGCATATGTATGTCTTTCTACTCTGCCATCTTGGCTCCTCCCCTGCAACAATATTGTTTTATAAGAAACATACCTGAAAGAGAGAGGCCATGCAGAGTCAAAATAAGGGGTTGTAGCAGAATCTATTATGCTTCAGGTGAAGTAAAGGGTAGCAGCAATAGTTGGAAACTGTATCTTGATAAAGGAAACAGATAATGTAGTGTGATTTATACTAAATATATATGCACTAAATGGCATATCATACTGATTCTTAAAGGGAAAGTTAAATAAATTACAGGAAGAAACAGAGAGTAAAACTATACTTATGGAAAATGTTAACAGTCCTCCCTCAGAAGTAGACAAATTAAGCATAAAATAAATAAGAAAGGTCAAGGAGATGAATTGCATCTCAGAAAAGTTAGATATGATTGACCTCTATAGAAAACTGAATGGGAATAGAAAGGAATATACCATTTTTTTCTCAACTGTACATGGTACCTTTACAAAAATTCATCATGTGTTATGGTGTAAAAATCTGACAACTGAATGTAAAAAAGTAGAAATTTTAAATTTACCCTTTTTAGAGAACAATGAAATAAAGATTACATTTAATAAAGGGCCATGGAAGCATAGCTTGAAATCTAATTTAAAATGAAATATTCTAATCCTACAGATTAAGTTGGCCAAAACATAAATCATAGAAACAATACATAATTTCATTATACAGAATGAGAAAATGAAACAATATTCCAATATTTGTGAGATGCAGTCAAAGCAGTAGTTGAGAGAATATTTATATCTCTAAATGCTTGCATGAGTAAAAGAGAAAAAAAGCACATCAATGAATTCGATGTGAAACTAAACTGGCAAAGGAATAAATTAAAAGCCCCAATAAACAGTAAAATAGAAATCTTGAAACTCAAAGAAGAGATTGATAAAATTGAAAGTAAAAATGTGATAATAAATAAAACTATGAGTTAGTTTTGTAAAAAGAAACAATAAAATAAACTATTGATTAATTTGAAGCAAACAAAAAAGAAAACCAAATGAATAGTATCAAAAATGAAAAGGGTGATATGAATGAAGATAAAGTTAGGGCAATTATTGAGGGGTATTTTGCCCAATCACATGCACTAAAACTGAGAACCTAAGTTAAATAGATGAATATTTACAAAAAAATAGAAAAAGGCTATAGCCCCGAAGTGCCATAACACTATGCATATCCTTTGAACCAGCATTACCACCACTACGACTATATATTAAAAAAAAAAAAAGCTTTAAAAAAAGTAAATGACCTATGCCTGCAAATACATACGTACATACATACATACATACACATATATGTATGTATGTATTTTTTTTTTTTTAGTGGTGGCAAAGAATTAGAAATTGAGGTGATCTCCATCAATTGAGGAATGGCCAACAAAACTGTGGAATTTGATTGTGATGAACTGTTATTGTGTTATAAGAAATAATGAGCAGAATGTGAACCTGGAAAGACTTAGATAAAATGATGCAAATTGAAGTAAACTAAACTAGGAGAACATTCTATACAGTAATAGCAATACTATATGATGACCAGCTATGAATCACTTAGCAACTCTTAGCAAAACAATAATTTAATACAATTCCAAAGGATTTTTGATGAAAGATGCTTTCTACTCCCAGAGAAAGAACTAATGGAGACTGAATGCAGATCTAAACAGACTTTTATAATTCAATTTATCTTTCTTTTTTTTTGTTTATGTTTTCTAATGACAGGTGTAACCTATATCAAATTACTTGCCTTGTCACTGCAGAGGTAAACGGAGGCAAGGAGGGAGAGAATTTGGGAACCAATTTTTTAAAGTGTTAACATTTTGATGTGTAATTGGAAAAATTAAATATTAAAAAAATAAAGCTTTAAACACTAGTCTTTGTGTTCAACCACAAAAAGTTTATAAAAGACTCAATATTTATCATAGATCTTATTGGATAGTGCATGTTACTGCATGGGAGAAGAAAAATAACAATAATATTGCTTTTCATTTATATTCAAAACTCCTTAGGGATTCCATATCACTTCATTCAAAGTAAGCCCCTGTAAATAATATAAATTTTCTTTTCCCTATGTCATGGCTAAGGATATTGATCTTCAGTGAGGGACAGGTACTTATTTGACCATAATTAGATAGTGAGCATGATTCTCAACTGATATTTAAACCTAGGCCACTCCTAACTGCTATTACTTACATTGTACCATTGCAGAGTAACAAGAAAAAAAAACAAGTTTAGTTTTGGGAATGTGAAGTTAGAAGTGATAGAGAAACATTAGGTGGAGGTATACAGGGAGCCTCTAAGGATGCAGGTTTGGAGCTTAGAAGAGAAAGTATTAGAAATGAAGATTTGAAAGTAGTTATCTGAGGAGAAGAGGTAATCAAATTGTGGCAGTGAGATTTCAAAAAAAGGTACATAGAGTAATGCATAAGTATAGCATTTTGAGGAAATCATATGCAAGGATGGGAAACATGAAGAGGTGACACTGAAGGTGGCTGTTCTCCAAGTCAAGTAGGAAGATAATATTCAGAAAGAGGAAATGATTAACTATGTCGACATTCATGAAAAGGTCAAGAAGGATGGAAGAAGGAATACTGGATCCTGTGACTAGAATGGTTCCAGTGAGTTGAGGGAATTGTCCCAGGAGAGCAGTGGGGGTAATAACCAGATTGCAAAGTGAAAATAAAATATGAGGTTAAGAAAAAAAATAATAAAATAGCGAAGATATTGTCCATAAACAACATTTTGTAGAATTGTTATTTTATCAAATATACTGACTTGTATGAGGAAAAGATTACAATCATTTAAAAATAATCACACATTCTCTGCTTTTGATTGCCTCTTGCCCCTCCTTGAGAAGTCAAGTACTTCAATTTTGATTACATATGTAAAGTTATACAAAGCACTTCCCTTTATTAACTATGTTGCAAAAGAAAAAGAAAAAAACCCTAAAAAGGGAAGAGTTAAAAAGTATACTTCAGTCTGCATTCAGAGTACATCTGAGTTCTGAAAGTAGAAAACATTTCTCAACATGGATCCTTTGAAATTGTTGTAATCAGAGTGGCTAAGTTTATCATAGCTGCTGTTACTGTGTATTGTGTACTCAATCAATTTCACTGATCCACCATTCTATTTCTTAACCATTATCACATAGTTTCATGAATCTCACTTTGTATAGAATTTGAAATCTTGAGCTGTTAGACTGCCTTCCTTCATATTTCCCCCCATTGATTCTCTTAAATAATTGTGATGTTTTGTTCTTCCAGATAAATGATAGTAGCATTTTATTTACATTTATAAAATGTCTTTAGTAGTTTGATTTTTTTGGCACTGAATAAGTAAATTAACTTATGGTTTTACTAATATTTAGTAAGTCCTGCATTCCTGGCTTAATTCTCAAATGGTCATAGTGTATGACATTTCTGATATTTTTGCTGTAATCTCCTTGCTAGTGTTTTATTTAAAATTTTTGCATCAACAATTGGGAAATTGATCTGTTGTTTTCTTTCTGTTTTATGTATCAGTTTATGTTTTATGAGGGAATTTGGTAGGATTCTTCCCTTGTTGTTATCAAATAGCTTAAATTGTGTTGAAATTTATTCTTCTTTGAACATTTGATAGAAATAACTTGTGAACTTAAACTTCTGGGAGCCAAGATGGGCAGAGTAAATTGTAAGTGTTCTCACTCTCCCTGTTTAACCTCGAAAAACCCAGAGACTATTGCTCCAGAAAAAATCCTGGAATAGTCAGCCAAAATGTAAACAGTCTTGGAACTCAGGAGCCTAGGGAGACCACTGGGAATGGTCCCTGTTGCTGTGGCTGAAGGGGACCAGTGAAGAAATGGAAGTGTCCAAGCAAACCCAACCTGAGCAGACTACCAGGAGATCCTGAACCCATTGGGGGGTGGAGCTGGTAAGCACCAGTACCAGGACCCAAAACATACCTCAGTATAGGCAGTGCAATTGGGCAGAGAATAGTGGAAATGGGGTTAGTGCAGCCCTAGAGGAGAAGACCTCCAGTGGCAAGACCACCCCTCAACCACACCTCATGCTGTGAGCTTCAGTGTAATACCTGGGAAAATCAGACTTCACCTGATCTTGACCTTGGCACACACCAGTCAGTTAAGTACCAGATAAGTTGCAGCACTATATAGCTTCTAGTTGAAAGAACCACAGGTCATAGAACACAAAGTCAGTAACCAGGACCCTAGCTCCCAGCACAAGAGACATGGAACAGATCCTCCTGTACTGCAGAAGTAGAGATTCACTTTAAAAGTCAGAAAAATGGCAAGCACTGTGAGAAAGAAGCAAATTAGAAAGCCAAAGATCATGGAATCTTATAATGCTGACATGGAAGAACAAAATATGAATTCAGAAGAGGGCAGTATTGACACTGTACTCACATCTGAAACCTCAAAAGGGAATATGAACTGGTCTCAAGGCCAAAGAGCATTCGTGGAAGAGCTTAAGAAGAATTTTCAAAACCAAATTAAAGAGGTAGAAGAAGAATTGACCAATGATTTAGAAAACACAATCAGCTCCTTAAAAAGTAAAATCAGATGAAAGGATAAGGAGATACAAAATCTAACTAGAGAAAATAGATCTTTAGAAAAGGAGGTACTAAAGTTAACTGAAGAAAACAATTTGTTGTAAGTTAGAACTGAGCATGTAGAAAGTAATAACTCCATGAGGCATCAAGAATAAGTCGAACAAAACCTAAAGAATGAAAAAATAGAAGAAAATGTAAAATAAATCATTGGAAAACAAACAAACAAACAAAAACTGACCTGGAAAATATATCCAGGAGAGAAAATCTGAGAATCATTGGTCTACCAGGAAGCCATGATAAAAAAGAGTGTAGACAGTATCTTCCAAGAAATCATCCAGGAAGACTGCTCTGAAGTCCTAGATCCAGAGGGCAAAATAGTCATTGAAAGGATTCATTAATCACATAAAAGAGATCTAGGGGCAGAGCCAAGATGGCAGAGTGATAACAATCACTCGCCTAAGCTCTTAGAGAAACTTTTTTAGATACATCTAAAAAGAGAATCTGACCAAATTTTGAGGGTGCAGAATCCCATAGGAGACAGACCATGGCTGATTCACAGCCCAGGACAGACTGGAAGATGGACGGGAAGAATCTGTTCCACAGGGGTAGAGGAGCACACAGTGCAGCAAGTCCTGGCCAGGGCAGGATAGAGAAAGCCCCAGGGCAGTATGAGTCAGCTGCAACATAGTGGGATAGCAACTTAGGGCTGGAGCCCGGTGGAGCCAACAAGTGAGAATCGCATAAGGAGCCCCAGTTATCTGCAGCAGCTGCTTCTGAGACTTTCAGCTCACAGATTGAATGTCTTTAAGTCACCTACTTGAACTCCTGGGAGCCAAAATGGCAGAGATCAGTAAATTCTCTCTCCCCTTCCCCTTGTTGACCTTGAAAGAACCAAAAAATATTTTCCCAGAAAAATCCTGGATCAGTGGGAGCAACAGAAGGGGCAAACAGTCCCATAGCACTTGAGGCTAGGGAAATTACTATGGAGAATTCATCTTACTGTGGCAGAGGACCAGAGCTCCAGCAGAGTGGAACCCCCAACCAACACTAGCATACCAAGTGTGCCTCAGCACTCCAAGGGAAGGGGGAAGATGCTAGGGCAGGCTGGGATCACCAAGTGCTGAGCTTGTCCTTGCTCTACCTCAGCTGAGGAGATGACCAGACCACTCCTCTGGCACAGTTAATACGCTAGCTCCAGGGTTAATCCATGGAAACATAAATAGAATTCACCCACCTTTTGCTTTCTCACATGAGCCAGCTCAGCATCACTTTCTTTAGCTTCTAGCTGAAAGGACCAGAGGACACAACACACAAAGCCTCACCATCATGAGTAAGATTCAAAGGAGGAAGGAAAAGACCATAGAATTCTTCTATGGGGACAAGGACCAAAACATGAATATCAAAGAGGTCTGTATTCAGACAGTACTCCCATCTGAAACTGCAGAAGGGACTGTGAACTGGTCACATGCACAAGAGCACTCTTGGAAGAACTGAAGAAGGAAATAGAAGAAAAAATGGCCAATTATTTTAAAAGTATGAAAAAAGAATTCACAGAAGAGAACAGCTCTTTAAAAATAAAAAATGAACAAAAAGAAAAAGAAGCACAAAACCTAACTGGGAAAATTGGTCAAATGAAAAAGGAAGTACAAAACTAACTGGAGAAAATAATTCCTTAAAAGGAATAATTGAATAGATGGAAAAGGAGATGCAAAAGTTAACCGAAGAAAACAATTTGATGAAAATTAGAATTGGACAAGTAGAAGTTAATACTCTATGAGATATCAAGAATCAGTCAAACAAAATCTAAAGAATGAAAAGATAGAAGAAAATATAAAAGATATAATTGGAAAAACTATTGACCTGAAAAATAGATCCAGTACAGATAATGTAAGAATAATTGGCCATCAGAATGCCATGATGAAAAAAAGAGCCCAGACAATATCTTCCAAGAACTCATCAAGGAAAATTGCCCAGAACTGCTAGATTCAGAAGACAAAACAGTCATTGAAAGATTCCATCATTCACCTCCTGAAAGGGATTCCAAACTAAAAACACCAAGAAACATTCTCCCAAAATTCCAGAATTATGAAGCAAAGGAGAAAATACTACAGGCAGTCAGAAAGAAACCATTCAAATACCGAGGAGCTACAGTCAGGATCACACAGAATCTTGCAGTTTCTACATTAGAAGATCAAAGGAATTGGAATCTGATATTCCATAAGGCAAAGGAGCTGGAATTTCAACCATCTATCAATTACCCAGCAAAGTTCTGCATAACATTTCAGGCAAGGAGATGGGCATTTGATGAAATAAGGGATTTTCAGACCTTCCAGATAAAAAGACCAGAACTCAATAGAAAATTCGATTTTCAAATGCAGGTCTCAAGAGAGGCATAAAAAAGCAAACAGGAAAAAAGAAAAATTTGTTACTCAATTTGGACAAAATGTTTACCTCCCTATAAGGGAAGATGATACTTGTTAATCTTCAGAATTGTATATCTATTATGAAATAAAAATGCATATTCACAGATAGAAGGAACAGCTATAAAATAAATGATGTGATGATAAAAATGTGATTTAAGCATGTGAAGGGATTGTATCAGGAGATGTGAAAAGAAGGAAGCAGAAAAAGGTAAATTACATCACAGGAAGAAGTGCAAAATTATATTACACTACAGAGAAAGAGGGGAGGAAGATGAGCAGTGTTTGAGAGGTACTCTCATCTGATTTGGTTCAAGGAAGGAACAATAAACGTAATTAAGTGTATAAATCTAACGAGCTCTCTAGGCAGTAGAAGGGGAAAGAAAGGGGAGGGGAGGGCAAAAGGGAGGGAAGAAGTAGTGAGGATAAAGGGGAGTAAAAGGGAGGGTGGCTGAAAGAAGGAAGGTAAGATTGAAGAAGGTGGTGGTCAAAAATCAAAACTCTATCGTGGAGGGGAAGGGAGAAGGGAGAACGAAAATCACAAATGGTGGGGAAAAGGATGGAGGGAAAGATACAGATAGTAGTCATAACTGTAAATGTAAATAAAACAGAGATAGATAGCAGAATATATTAAAAGCTATAATACAACAACATGGTGTTTACAAGAAATACATTTGAAATGATAGGATACACACAGGGTAAAGGTAAAAGGTTGGAGCAGAGTATAATGTGTTTCAGCTGATGTAAGAAAAGCAGGTGTAGAAATCCTAATCTCAGACAAAGCAAAAGCAGAAATAGATTTAATCAAAAGAAATAAGGAAGGAAACTACATCGTGCTAAAAGGTGACATAGACAATGAAACAATATCATTACTAAACATATATGCTCCAAGTGGTATAGCATCCAGATTCTTAGAGGAGAAGATGAGGGAGTTACAGGAAGAAATAGACAGCAAAACTATACTAGTGGGGGACTTCAACCTCCCTCTCTCTGAAAATGATAACTCTAACCTTAAAATAAACAAGAAAGAACTTAACGAGGTGAATAAAACTCTGGATAAGGTAGATATGATAGAACTCTGGTGAAAATTGAATGGGCATAGAAAGGAATATACCTTTTTCTCAGGGGTACATGACACATACACAAAAATTGACCATGCACAACGGCATTAAAACCTCACAATCCAGTGCAGAAAGGCAGAGATATTCAATGTATCATTCTCAGATCATAATGAAATAAAAATTATATATAATAAAAGGTCATGGAAGGATAGACCAAAAATTAATTGGAAACTAAATAATCTAATCTTAAAGAAGGAATGGGTTAAACAACAAATCATAGAAACAATTAACAACATCATTCAAGAGAGAGTGAGAGAACCTACTACATGTTGTGGAACCCAGCAAAAGTAGTTCTTAGGGAAGGCTTTATATCTTTGAGTGCCTATATAAATAAAATAGAGAAGGTAGAGGTCAATAAATTGAGCATGCAGTTGAAAAAACTGGAAAAAGAACAAACTGTAAATCCTCAATTAATCCTCAAATTAAAAATACTGAAAACCAAAGGAGAGATTAATAAAATTGAAATTAAGAAAGCTGTTGAACTAATAAAAAAAACCACTATGATTTGGTTTTATGAAAAAACCAATAAAATTGAAAAATCTTTGGTCAATTTTATTTAAAAAAGGATAGATAATAAAATTATCAATGTCAAAAATGAAAGGGGTGAGCTCACCTCCAATGAGGAGGAAATTAAAACAATAATTAGAATTTATTTTGCACAACTTTATGCCCATATATTCAGCAATCTTCATGAGATGGGTGATTATTTTAATAATTATAAATTTCCCAGATTAACAGACAAGTAAGTTGAATACTTAAATAACTCCATCTTAGAAAAAAAATTGAATAAGTCATCAATGAACTGCCCAGGAAAAAATCTCCAGGGCTGGATAGATTTACAAGTGAATTCTATCAAACATGTAAAGAATAGTTAATTCCAATACTAAATAGACTCTCTGGAGAAATTAGGGGAAAAGGAGTCCTCTCAAATTCTCTTTATGATAGAAATATGGTTTTGATAGCCAAAACAGAGAAAGAAAATTATAGATCAATTTCTCTAATGAATAGAGGTTCAAAAATTTTAAATAAGATTTTAGCAAAACAACTACAGCATCTTATCATGAGAATAATACATTAGGATCAGGTAGGATTCATACAAGGAATGCAGGGCTGGTTCAATATTAGTAAAACAATTAGCATTATTGATCATATCAACAACAAACCCAACAGAAACTACATGATTATCTGAATAAAAGCAGAAAAAGTTTTTGACAAAATACAACACAAATTCCTATTAAAAACACTGGAGAACCTTGGATTAAATGGAATTTTCCATAAAAAATTAAGAAGCAGTACGTCTGTAAAACCTTTAGTATGCATTATATGAAATAGAGATAAGTTAGATGCGTTTCTAATCAGACCAGGGGTTAAAAAAGGATGTCCAATATCACTACTATTATTCATTCTGGTACTAGAAATGTTAGCTTTAGCAATAAGAAAAGAAAAAAAATGAAGCAATTAGAATGGGCAAAGAAGAAACTAAGCCATCACTCTTTGCTGATGATATGATAATATACTTAGAGAATTCTGGAGATTCAAGTAAAAAGCTACTTGAAATAATAAAGAACTTTGGCAAAGTTTCAGGTTACAAAATAAACCCACACAAATCTTCTGCATTTCTATATACTAGTATCAAAGCCCAACAGCAAGAGATAGAAAGAGAAATCCCATTTAAAGCTAGGATAGATACTAAAAATATTTGGGAGTCTACCTGCCAAAACAAACCCAGGGACTATATGAACACAATTACAAAACAGTTTTTGCACTAATAAAGTCATATCTAAGTTAAGTGGAAAAACATCAGTTGCTCATGGGTAGGCCGAGCCAACATAATACAAATGACAATTCTACTTAAATTAATTTACTTATTTAGTACCATACCAATCAAACTATCAGGTAATTATTTTCTAGAGCTGGAAAAAAATAACATCAAAATTCATCTGGAAGAATAAAAGATCCAGAATATCCAGGGAATTAATGAAAAGAAATGCTAGGAAAGTGGCCTAGCTCCACCAGCTCTCAAGTTGTATTTTAAAGCAGCAATTATTGAAACCACTTGGTACTGACTAAGAAACAGAAGATTAGACCAATGGAATAGGCTAGATACTCAAGACACAGCAGTCAATGAATATGGCAGTCTACTGTTTGATAAGCCCAAGGACCCCACCTTCTGGGGCACGAACTCACTCTTCAACAAAAATTGCTTGGAAAACTCAATAACAGTGTGGCAGAAACTAGGCATAAAACAATGCCTGACACCATACACAAAGTCCAAATCGATACATGATCTAGGTATAAAAATTAATACTATAAATGAATCAGTGGAGCAAGGAATTTATTTATCAGATTTATAGAGAAGGGAAGAATTTTTGACTAAAGAGGAGATAGAAAGCAATATGAAGTGCAAAATGGATAGTTTTGATTACATTAGACTGAAAAGTTTTTGCGCAACCAAATCCAATGCAACCAAGATTAGGAGGAAGCAGAAAACTGAAAAAAAATTGTAACTCTTACCTGTGGTAAAGGCCTCATTTCTAAAATATATAGAGAACTGAATCAAATGTACAAGAATACAAGTCATTCCTCAGTTGATAAATGATCAGAGGATATGAACAGGCAATTTTCAGAGGAAGAAATTATAGCTATCTATAGTCATATGAAAAAATGCTCTGAATAATTATTGATCAGAGAGGTGCAAATCAAAGCAACTCTGAGAGCAACATCACACCTATCAGAGTGGCTAACATAGCAGAACAGGAAGATGATAAATGTTGTGGAAGATGTGGAAAAGTGAGAACTAATTCCTTGTTGGTGGAGCTGTGAGCTGATCCAACCATTCTGGAGAGCAATTTGGAACTATGCCCAAAGGGCTACAAAAATGTGCATACCCTTTGACCCAGCAATGCTGCTTCTAGGACTGTATCCCAAAGAGATCACAAAAATAGAAAAGGGTCCCACATGTACAAAATTATTGATAGCAGCTCTCTTTGTAGTGGTCAAAAGTTGGAAATGAAAGGAATATCCATCAATTGGGGAATGACTGAACAAGTTGTAGTACATGAATGTAATGGAATACTATTGTGCTACAAGATATGATGAACAGGAAGATTTCATATAGGCCTGGAAAGACTTATATGAACTGATGCTGAATGAAAGAAGCAGAACCAGGAGAATTTTGCACACAACAACAACCACAGTGTGTGAGAAACTTTTCTGGTAGACTTAGTCCTTCTTAGAAATGCAAGGAACTGAAAAATTCCCAGTGGATTCTTAAAGCAAAATGTCTTCCACATTCAGAGAGAGAACAATGGAATTCAATTGCACAGTGTAGGAAATTGTCTTCTTTTGTATTAAGTTTTGGTTTGCTATATAATTTCTCATTCATTTTAATTATTCTGTGCAATATGGCTATGGTGAAAATGTATTTAATAGGAATGTATGTGTAGAACCTATATAAAATTGTATGCCATCTCAGGGAGGGAGGGAGGAGGAAGCAGGGAAGAATGGGGAGGGAGGGAAATATCTAAATTATATGGTAGTGATTGTATAACACTGAAAATATAAAAAAAATAAAAAGATGAAAAAAAAGAAAAAAAATTCCAAATTTGAAGCACTAAAGAGTATTGTTGCCAAATTCCAGAAGTATCAGGTCAAGGAGACCTGCAAGTACCCAGAAAGAAACAATCCACATATCGAGGAACCATAGTCAGGATCACACATGATTATGCAGCTTCTAAATTAGAGGGATTGGAATATAATAGAACTGGGAAAGAATTTTTACAAGCAGTGTCTGTGATAAAGGCCTCATTTCTAAAATATATAGAGAATTGAGTCAAATTTACAAGGTACATGTCATTCACAAATTGATTAATGATCAAAAGATAAGAACAGACAGTTTTCAGAGGAAGAAATTAAAGGTACCTATAGTCATATGAAAAAAATGCTCTAAATCATTATTAGAGAGATGCAAATCAAAACAACTCTAAGGTTCCACATCAGTCCTATTTGATTGACTAATATGACAAAGCAGGAAAATGATGCATGTTGGAGATGTGGGAGAGTTGGAACAATGGATTCATTGTTGGTGGAGCTGTGAGCTGATTCAACCATTTTTCAGAGCAATTTGGATTGATGCTCAAAGGGCTATAAAAATGTGCATACCTTTCGATCCAGGAATACTGCTTTTTGTTGTGTATCCCAAAGAGACCCTAAAAACAGGAAAAGTACCCACGTGTTCAAAAAATATTTATAGCAGCTATTTTTATGATGGGCAAGAACTGGAAATCAAGGGAATGCCCATCAATTGGGGAATGGCTAAGCAAGTTGTACCTTATGAATGTAGTGGAATATTATTGTGCTGTAAGAAATGATGAACAGGTTGACTTCAGAAATACCTGGATAGACTTATATGAACTGATACTGAGTAAAGTGAGGAGAACCAAGAGAACATTATACACAGTAACAGCCACAGTATGTGAGAACTGTTTTCAATAGACTTAGTCCTTTATAGCAATGCAAGTATTTAAAATATTTCCAAAGGATTCCTGATGCAAAATGCCATCCACATACAGAGACAGAACTATGAAGTCAAAATACAGAAGGCTATTTTCTCTTTTGTTATGTTTGATTTTGTTTAATTTTACTCATGCTTTCTCTCTTTAAATAATTATATGTCTGCAGTGCCCATATTGCATACCATCTTGGGAATTGACGGGGAAGAGAGTGGGAGAAAATTTAAAACTTATGGAAGTGATTGTTGAAAATTGAAAACAAATAAATAAATTTGGAGGAGAAAAGAAAAATTGAACCCCCAGCCTTGAAAATCTGTCCATAAAGGAATCAGCAGAAGATTAAAAGGCAGCCCAAGAAGGAATCTCTGAACTTGTATACCCATATATACACCACTCTCTATCCCCATTAACCAGTTGATTGTTCTGTGTAGACTTTATGAAAATAATAATTTAATTATGAATAAAGAAATTTAATTTGTTCTTAGTTTTACAAGAATATAGTTTCCAATAATTGCTTTAAATTAATGTTCATTGATGGTAAATTCACACTTTTCATTTTTTATACTGACAATTTGGTTTTCTTTCTTTTAATCAAATAAATCAATAATTGATCTATTTTAATGTTTTCTTTCATAAAATCAGCTCCTAGTTTTATTTATTAGTCAATGATTTTCTTGCTTTGAACTTTCTTAATCCCACCTTTGATTTACAAAATTTCTAATTTGGTGTTTAATTTGGAATTTTTTATTTGTTTTTTATCCTTTTTTTTAGCTGCATGTCAAATTCATTGATCTTCTCTTTCTCTGTTTTATTGATGCAAATTTTTTAGGTAAAAAAATCTTTTAAGGACTACTTTGGCTTATTCCAATATATTTTGACATGTTATAACAATGTTGTCATTCTTTTTATCGAAATTATCAATTGTTTCTATGATTTTTTTGATCTACTCATTATTTAGGATTAGATTATTTAGTTTCCAATCAATTTTTAATCCATGTTTCTACATCCTTTTACTGAATGCAATTTTTATTTCGTTATGATCTGAAAGGATGTCTTTCATGCTTTTTTTAACTTTCTACATTTGATTTTGTGGTTTTATTGCTCTATAACACACTGTCCGTTATTGGATATAAAAAGGTATATTCTTTTCTATCTCTATTCAATTTTCTCCAGAGGTCTGTCATAGCTAACTTTTCAAAAATTCATTTCACCTCCTTAACTTTTTTCCTGTTTATTTTATAATTACATTTATCTGGTTCTGAGAGGGGAAAGTTGAGATTCCCCATTGTTACAGTTTTGCTGTCTATTTCCTTCTATAACTCATTTGACGTCTCCTTTAAGAATTTGGATGCTATACCCTTTGACCCAGCAATAGCATTTCTGGAACTCTAGCCCAAAGAGATCATCGAAATGGGAAAGGGTCCCACATGTACAAAATTATTTAAAGCAGCTCTCTTTGTGGTGACCAAAACCTGGAAATCAAGGGGATGCCCATCAGTTGGGGAATGACTGAACAAGTTGTGGTATATGAATGTAATGGAATACTATTGTGCTATGAGAAATGATGAAAAGGAAGACTTCAGGGAAGCTTGGAAAGACTTATATGAACTGATGCTAAGTGAAAGGAGCAGAACCAGGAGAACTTTGTACACAGCAACAAGCACAGTGTGAGAGGAATTTTTCTGGTAGACTTAGTACATCACTGAAATGCATAAACTTAAAACATTTCCCATGGACTCTTGAGGCAAAATGCCTTCCACATCCAGAGAAAGAACTATTGAATTGGATTGCAGATAGAAACAGACAATTTTCTTTTGTATTATGTTTTGTTTTATAGTTTCTCCCATTTATTTTAATTCTTCTATGCAATGCATATTTATAGTAGAATTGTATGTGTAGAAGCTATATAAGACTGTACCATCTCAGGGAGGGAGTGAGGAGGGAGTGGGGAGTGAAGGAGAGGGAAGGGAAAAGTATCTAAGATATGTGGAAGTTACTGTCAACCACTGAAAACAAATAAAATTTAAAAAAAAAAACTTGGATAAAAAAAGAATTTGGATGCTATACTAATTGTGCTAAATCAATATGTTTAGTATTGATATTATTTCATTATCTATGATAACTTTTTCTTTCCCTTTTTGCCCAATTACAAATAAGGGCAATTTTTTTTTCATTCGTTTTTACAAGAGTTTGAGTTCCAACTTTTTTTCTCTTCCTCCTCTCTTCCTAAAGTGGTAGGTAATTTGCTATCGATTATACATGTGCTATCATGGAAAACATATTTCCATATTAGTCATAGATGTCAAAAAAGAAAAAAAGCATGAAAAAGAATATAGTAAATGAAAACAAATGCTTCAGTCTGCATTCATAGCCCATCAATCCTTTATCTCGATATGAATAGCATTTTCTATAATGAGTTCTTTTACTTGTCTTGGATCATTGTATTGTTGAGAAGAACTGAGTCATTCATAGCTTATCATCCCACAATATTGCTATTATTCTGTACAACGTATTCCTCATTCTGCTTATTTCATTTTACATCAGTTCATAAAAGTCTTTCCAGTTTATTTTACGGAAAGATGTCTGCGCATCATTTCTTATTGCACAGTAGTATTCTGTAACATCAATATACCATAGCTTGTTCGGTCATTCCCCAACTGAGCAACATCCCCTCAGTTTCCAAAAGTTTGCCACCACAAAATGTCTGCTATAAATATTTTTGCACATGCATATACCTTTCTCTTTTTTATTTTATATTTGGCACCTAGTAGTGCTATTGCTAAATAAAAAAGTAGACATGGTTTGATTGCCTATGGACGCAGTTCCAATGACTCTCCAGAATGGTTGGATTTGTTCACAACTCCACCAAAAGTGCATCAGTGTCACAATTTTCCCACATCCTCTCCAATATTTATCATTATCCTTTTTTGTTATTGTTATATTAGCCAAACCAATAGCTGAGAGATTGTTTTGATTTGTATTTCTCTAATTGAATAATCATTCCCCCAACCCCCCAAAATTATGCTCAGTTTTGTTAAGTTGTTAATTCTTGGTTGTAGTCCCACCTCCTTTGCCTTCCAAAATATAGTTCATGCCTTCTGATTCTTTAATGTTGAACCTGCTAAATCTGGACTGTGGGTTCTCTTTCTGGAGGTAATCAGTGGACTCTGTCTATGTCTATTTCATCCTCTGGTTCTAGGATATCAGGGCAATTTCCATTGATCATTTCTTGAAGTATAATGTCCAAGTCCCCAAACTCTGTTTTTTTGATGATGGATTTTAGGTAGTCTAATAATTCTTAAATTAGCTCCTGGATCTATTTTTCACCTCTGTCATTTTTCCAATGATATATTTCACATTTTGTTCTTTTTTATTTTTTTTTTCATTTTGTTTGATTAATTCTTGATGTCTCATGGTGTCACTAACTTTGACTTTTCCAGTTCTAATCCTTATGGAATCAGTTTCTTTAGTGAGCTTTTGTACCTCCTTTTCCATTTGTCTGACTACATCTTAAGAAGTTTTTTTTTCTTTGGTGAATTTTTGCATATCTTTTCTTTTTTTTTCTATTTGGTCAATTTTTTTTCTTAATTTTTTTCTTCTCTTCAGTGAATTGTTGTGCCTCTTTTACCATTTGTCCCATTCTGTTTTTTTTTTTAGTGTTTTATTTTCTCCAGTATTTTTGTACTTTCTTTACTAAGCTGTTGACCCTTTTCCCCCATGATTTTCTTTCCTCACTTTCATTTTTTTTCTCATTTTTCCCCTCTACTTTTCTTATTTGAATTTTGAAATCCTTTTTAAAGACTTCCAGGGCTTGGAACCAATTAATATTTTAGTTTGAGACTGTTTATATAGGTAATTTGATTTTGTTGTCTTCTTTTGAGTGCATTTTGATCTCCTTTTTCACCATAGTAACGTTGTATAGTCTTTCTTTTTTTTGTTGTTCTTTGCCCATTTTATTCAGCCTTTCTTAACTTTTAACTTTATGTTAAAGTTAGGCTCTGCTCCTAGGATGGAAGAGACACTGTCCCAAACTTCAGGGTTTTTTTTTTTAACTGTTTTTCACGGATACTTCTAGGGGCATATAAATTCAGTTATTTCAAGGTGGAATGATCTAGGTGTGGTCACTGACCTTGCAGCCTGTGCTTTGTTCTGTCAGCCATCGCAAATACTCTTTTCTCTCCCAAAACTCTGACTAGTGTGTCTACTCGTGCTGGAGCTTTTCCTTGCCCTGAGCCTGTGACCTACTACTGCATAGAAGCAATGCAAATGAGTCTTGTACTCAGTACTAGCTAAAGGTCCTCTTTAATCTTTTTTTCTGACTAACTGTGTGGCCCCCTTACTGTCCATGGACTGAGAGCTGTGAAAGGTGCTGCTGCTGACTTAGAGGCCTCCCAAAGCATGTTGCTGGCTTGCTGAGTGTGATCTGTGCTGTTACTCTACTCTTACCCCAGTGAGATAGAAATTTTCTCCCAATCTTCTAAGTTGTCTTGGGCTAGAAAATTGTTTCACCCCATCCTTTTGCTGATTCTGCCACTTATAATTCATTTGGGGGGAAATATTTTAATGCATCTTGAAGGAGAATTTGGGAGACTCCAGGTGACTTCCTGTCTTTAATCTGCCGTCTCGACTTTGCCCTTACAATTTCAATTTCAGTGTAGGAAATTTTTAGTGAAATAATCCAGTGGCCTCTGGCTGGTCCTATTTTATTTAACATTTTTATAAATGACTTGAAAAGACATGAATGATATTTTCATCAAATTTACAACTTATATAAAGTTGAAATTGATCATTTTTATAATGATAGAATCAGCATTCAAAAAGTTATTGGCAGGCTAGAACATTAGGCTGAATCTACTGACATTCATTTCTATAGAGATAAAAGAAAACACTTACAATGCAGCATAAAAAGCCCGTAAGAATAACATTTTTTAAAGGCATGGATAGCTAGACATTCTTCTGGGAAAATACCTAGGGGTTTTAGTGGATTACACACTCAGTATGAGTAAGGACTATTATGTGACAGTCATAAAAGCTAATGAGATCTTGAGCTGAATCAAAAAGGAAAACTTTGAAGACTACCTTATCTGGAGTATTGTGTTCAGTTTTAGGCACTACTGTTTAATGGATATATTGACAAACTGGCAAAGTGTCCAGAGCAGAGCAATCAGTTACAAAATGTTTTGAGTACATTACGCTTGAAGTTAGGTTTCAGGAACTTGACATGTTTAAACTAAAGAAAAGAAGACTTAGGAGTATGTAATAGTTGTCTTCAAGTATTTGAAGGCTCTCACATGGTGGAGAGATGCATGTTTGGCTCCAGAAAATAGAATTAAGAGTAATGAATAGAGATTGCAAAGAGGTAGTTTTAGGCTTGCTATCACAAAACAAAAACAAACAAAACTTCCTCATGATTAGAGGTGATCAAAAATGGAGTGATTTGCTATGGTGGAAGAAGTATTCTAAATCTTGCCTCCATGAGAGTTAGTCCAGTTTTTCCGTAAAAATGTGTTGAAACATCATAGAGATTTGATGGGCACAGAGAGTAAGACTCAGGCTATTGTCATTTTCTTTATCACTTGGGTATTAAATAACCTGGAGGAGCTCTAGTTGTTCCCTGGCACTTGGTTGGCAGACGACAACAGACAAGTCAGGGAGAAAAACCTTACTTAATTTGATCATGTGGGAGTTTTCCCAGTGCATATTCCTGTTGACTATAGTTCTCTTGCTATAGTTGATCGAATCTCCTTTTATTTATTGTTGAATGACTTATAAGTATTTTACTTCATTTTGACATCAAATATAGGAAAATAGGGAACTGTTTTGAGTATGAACCAGATCAGATCACATTTCCAGAGAAAGAGTGGTTTGTCCTTTTTTGGAAGCTTTAGGTCAGAAGCTGTATGATCTTGCCTGTCTAGATGTAATAATGGTGAAACTTTTTTTGTGTATGGGTTGAACTAAATGACTTCCAGGCTCCTTTCCAACTCTTAAGTTCCTTGATTCTCTCTCCTGTCCTGCTTTAACTAATGATGTGTGCTGTGCACATAAAACTCTTAATAAATCTTTGTTGAATGAATGTGCATCGCATACTATGTATTACAAAGAGAGAAAGACATTCATAAACTGATTATTGCCATTTTGAGATGAGAAAAATACATCAGTCACACTTGTAAACAAAAGACTAAGCCAATCTTGGTCCCTTCAGCTTATTCATTCCATGATCCATAGACATTAACAAAATGATTACTATTTTATTTTTTACTTGGATTTTACTTCCAAGGATGAAGATTTGCTAAAGGTTGCAAATGGTTCATCTATAAATCATCTTAATTATTATTGGAGTTTAATAATATTATTTTTAGTTCCTTTATTTATTTCCTAATACCAAGAATTTAGCATACCTAAAAATGTTGTAGACCATGGAAGGATAATAAACCATATACTGACAGTTTCTCAAAGTATTTACTATGCTTTCTAAAATACCAGAAGCTCTTAAGATGAGTGATCTGGCAAATCTCAAAGCCTCATCATTTTGCTTTAATGATCTGGAGGATATAGAACATGAATTATTATCCAGCTCTTCAAGGACAATATGCTTCTGCTTGAAATATAGGTGTGAGGAAACAGGTAATTTCTCATCACATGGTATATGTAGCAAAATAGTGATACTGGGAAAGAGACTTGTACCAGATTCATCTTCCCTGAGTCTCTTCAGTTTCAAATAAATTGGCCAAAATAGATTGTTCTAACATTTCAGAATCGTACCATAATTGATGTGGTACGATATTTGATCTCTGGCAACTAGGTAATAATAAAGTGCTTAGCATCTGAAATGGCAAGTGAAAACATGGCATAAAACCATTTCCTTTCTCTATAGATAGTTTCATTGATTTCGAGGGCATGAAACAGATATGTTTACAGTCAATAGAACCCAAGGATGATGAAAACAGCACAAATATGTGCCATAAACCTAACAATTGCTCTCACTGCTGCATTTTTATGGGAGAGCTAATAGAATGACTATTCCTCCTGAGAATAAAACTCAGAAAAATCGAAATGGTTTAGTAAGAGCTGACTGCCTGCTAAAATTTAGCATCTGTTATTATATTGACAGTTTATAGCTGCTGGTTTTCTTTACCATAGGATTATTTTTTTTAAAAAAAATTTGGTACATATTTCATACACACACACACACAGACACACACACACACATTTAAATGTTATCTTCCCCTACACAAAATAATCTGCTTCACAGCAGCTTTTTTTTTCTTCTGTTTTCATTTTCATGGATTGGAGGTATCTGAGTAGCATATTGGATTTAGTGTTCGACATAGAGTAAAAAAAAGTTTCATTTCAAATCTTACTTCAGACATATACTATTTGTGTGATCCTGGAGAAATCACTTAGCCTTTCTCAGCTTCAATTTCCTCAGCTGTAAAATGGGGACAATAATAGAACCAACGTGACAAGGTAATGGAAAGGATCAAATGGTATAACATATGCAAAATAATTCACAAATATCAAAGTGCTATAAATGCTACATTATTGTAGTTGTTACTATTGTTATATTTATTTCTACCTCTCATAATAAACACAATATTTGGGTTGAACCCTTCCAACTCAATAAGAGAATGTGATTCTAATTTGTAAAGGGAATAATGCTATATTGTTAACATAATAATACATTATTTGTAATTTCGTCCTATGATTATGTAGAGTGAAGTGTGAATGTGAATGCGTGTGTGTTTTGGGGGGAGGTAACCTAAGTATTTAGGAGTTATCAGCAAGTATTAATGGTTTTATGATATCAGAATAAATGCATCATTGCATTTCACGATCATTGTGAATCACTATCTTCATTATGAATCACTATGATCATCGATAGAGATAGTCTTTAGAATTGACTTTTCTCTCTCCTTTTTTTATTATTTAATTTTTGGTTTTCAACATTCACTTCCACAGGATTTTGAGTTCTGAAATTTCTCCACATATCTCCCTTCCACCCATGAAAGCATGCATTCTGATTATCCCTTTCCCCTATTTGCTCTCCCTTCTATCACACCCTCCCCTTCTCTTATCCCCTTTCCCTCTATTTTCTTGTAGGGTAAGAGAGATTTCTATATCCCATTGCCTGTATCTCTTATTTCTGAGTTGAACATAAAAACAATTTTTAGAATTCGTTTTTAAAACTTTGAGTTCCAACTTCCCTCCTTCCTCTCTCCCCACCCACAACCGTTGAGAAAGCAGGCAATTCAATATAGGCTGCTCATGTGTAGTAATGCAAAAGACTTCCAAAACTGACATGTTGTGAAAGACTATATTTTCCCTTCATCCTATCCTTTCCTCCCCCATTTTTTCTATTGTCTTTATTGCTCCTGCCCTTTCTCATGTGATAACTTCTAATTACCCCCTCTTCCCATTTACCCTCTCTCTCCAAGCCCCCTGTTTATTCCATTCCTTCACTTTCCTGTAGAATAAGATAGATTTTCATACTAAATTAAATGTGCATGTTATTTCTTCCTTAAATCAAATCCGAAGACAGTAAGATTCACTCTTTCCCTCTTACCTACCCCCTCTTCCACTCTATTGCAAAAGATTTTTCTTACCTCTTTTATGTGAGAGATCATTTACCCCATTCTATTTCTCCCCTTCTCCTCCCAATATATTCCTCCATCACCCTATAATTTTATTTTTTAGATATCATGTAAATTTTTAGATACCATCCTTTCATAGTCCCTCCTCTCTAAATATATATATATATATATATATATATATATATATATATATATATATATATATATAATCAGTCCAACTACGTTAATACTGAGAAAAGTCTCAAGAGTTACAATATAATCTTTCCATGTAGGAGTGTAAAGGGTTCAGCTTTACTAAGTCCCTTATGATTTTTCTTTCCTTTTTAACTTTTCATGCTTTTCCTGATTCTTTTATTTGAAGTTCAAATTTTCTATTCAGCTCTGTTCTAATCTTCAAGAATACTTGAATCAAGTCCTCAATTTAATTGAATGACCATTCCCCCACCCCCAAATATTATGCTCAGTTTTACTGGTTAGGTGATTCTTGGTTTTAATGCAAGCTTCTTTGACCTCTGGAATATCATATTCCAAGCCCTCTGATCCCTTAATAAAGAAGCTACTGGATCTTGTGTTATTCTGATTGCATTTCCACAATATTAGAATTGCTTCTTTCTGGCTGCTTGCAATATTTTCTCCTTCACCTGGGAGTTTTGAATTTTGGCTTAGGAGTTTTCATTTTGGGATCTCTTCACAGAGATGAAGAGTAGGTTTTCCAAATTTCTATTTTACCCTCTGGTTGTAGAATAACAGTGCAGGAGAGAGGGGGGAGGACCCAAGATGACAGAGTAGAAAGACTCAAGTATGCTAGCTCCGAACCCACAGCCCATAAATTTCCTGTAAAAAGAACTCCCCACAAATTCTGGAGCAGTGGAAGCCATGCAGCAACACAGTGGAGGAGATTTCCATTCCAGAGAGCCCTGAAAAACTAACCCCAAAGGTCCATCGTGCACCAGAGAGTGGAGCTCAGCCCTGCCCTGCCCTGGGACAGCAGCAGAGGCAGTGGTACTCAGGGAGCAGGCAGGAGCTCCACTCCACTACTGAAGTTCTCCCCATAAACCCCCTGAGGGAACTGAGCCTGGGAGGTGGCCCTGTCCCTACCTGAGCACCAGAATTTAAACTCACAGTGAATAGCAGCCATGCCTGCAGCTGAAAGCCCTGAGGCTGGGGAGCAGCATTTGAATCTCAGAACCCAAGCACTAGCTCGGCAGATCTAGGTGGGGGTGGAGAGGAATCTCAGAAGTCAAGTAACTGGCTGGGAAAATGCCCAGAAAAGGGAAGAAAAATAAGACCATAGAAGGCTACATTCTTGGGGAACGGATGTTTACTCCTTTCATTTATGATGAGAAGGAACAATGCTTACTATCAGGGAAAGACATAGAAGTCAAGGCCTCTGTACCCCAAACACCCGAAATATATATCCAATGGGCTCAGGCCATGGAAGAGCTCAAAAAGGATTTTGAAAATCAAGTTAGACAGGTGGAGGAAAAACGGGGAAGATAAATGAGAGAGATGCAAGAAAAGCATGAAAAATGGGTCAATACCTTGGTAAAGGAGACCCAATAAAATGCTGAAGAAAAGAACGCCTTGAAAAATAGGCTCACTCAATTGGCAAAAGAGGTTTAAAAAGCCAATGAGGAGAAGAATGCTTTCAAAAGCAGAATGAGCCACATGGAAAAAGAGGTTCAAAAGCTCACTGAAGAAAATAGTTCTCTCAAAATTAGAATGCAACAGATGGAGTCTAATGACTTTATGAGAAACCAAGAAATCACAAAACAAAACCAAAAGAATGAAAAAATGGAAGATAATGTGAAACATCTCATGGGAAAAACAACTGACCTGGAAAATAGATCAAGGAGAGACAATTTAAAAATTATGGGACTACCTGAAAGTTATGATCAAAAAAAGAGCCTAGACATCATCTTTCATGAAATTATCAAGGAAAACTGCCCTGAGATTCTAGAACCAGAGGGCAAAATAAGTATTGAAGGAATCCATGTATCACTTCCTGAAAGTGATCCAAAAAGAGAAACTCCTAGGAACATTGTGGTGAAATTCCAGAATTCCCAGGTCAAGGAGAAAATCTTGCAAGCAGCTAGAAAGAAAAAATTCCAGTATTTTGAAATACAATCAGGATAACCCAAGATCTAGCAGCTTCTACATTAAGGGATCAAAGGGCGTGGAATAGGATATTCCAGAAGTCAAAGGAACTAGGACTGAAACCAAGAATCACCTACTCAGCAAAACTGAGTATAATACTTCAGGGGAAAAACTGGTCTTCCAATGAAATAGAGGACTTTCAAGCATTCTTGATGAAAAGACCAGAGTGGAAATGAAAATTTGACTTTCAAACACAAGAATGAGAAGAAGCATGAAAAAGTAAACAGCAAAGAAAAGTCATAAGGGACTTACCAAAGGTGAACTGTTTACATTCCTACATGGAAAGATAATATTTGTAATTCTTAAAACTTTTCAGTATCTGGGTAGTTGGTGGGACCACACACACACACACACACACACACACACACACACACACACACACACATGTACACATGTGCATGCACACACATACAGAGACAGAGAGCACAGAGTGAATTGAATAGGATGGGACCATATCCTAAAAGAAATTAAGGTAAATGTAGTGGGAGGAGAGAGGGTGAAATGGAATGGCGTAAATTATCTCTCATTCAAGAGGCAAGCAGGAGACTTTTTAGTGGAGGGAAAAAGAGGAGAGCTGAGAAGAAAACATGAAGTTTACCCTCATCACATTCGACTAAAGGAAGGAATAAAATGCACACTCATTTTGGTATGAAGACCTATCTTAACAATACAGGAAAGTGGGGGAGGAGATAAGCAGGGTGGGGGGTATGATGGAAGGGAGAGAAATGGGAGGAGGGAACAATTTGAAGTCAACACTTGGGGAGGGACAGGAACAAAAGACAGAATAGAAACAATGGGGGGCAGAATAGGATGGAGGGAAATAGAGTTACTCTTACACAACACGACTATTATCAAAGTCATTTGCAAAACTACACAGATATGGCCTATATTGAATTGCCTGCCTTTCCAAAGGGAATGGGTGGGGAGGGAGGGATGGGGAGAATTTGGAGCTCAGAGTTTTAGGAACAAATGTTTAGTATTGTACTTGCTACTAGGAAATAAGAAATATAGTTAATGGGGAATAGAAATCATCTGGCCCTACAGGACAAAAGAGTAGATGGGGACAAGAGAAGGGAGGGATGATAGAAGAGAGGGCAGATTGTTGATAGGGAAAATTAGAATGCTTGATGTATTAAGGTAGGGGGAGGGAATAAATGGGGAGAAAATTTGGAACCCAAAATTTTGTGAAAATGAATGTAAAAAGTTAAATAAATAAATTTATATTGAAATAAAAAGAATATCAGGGCAGTTTGTATTGATAATTACCTAAAAGATAATGTCTAGGCTCTTTTTTATCATGGATTTCATATTGTCCAATAATTTTTTAATTGTGTCTCCTGGGCCTGTCTCTGAGGTTAGTTGTTCTTCCAATGAGATATTTCACAGTCTTCTATTTTTTCATTCTTTTGGATTTATTTTATAATTTCTTGATTTTTCATAAAGCCATTAGCTTCCATCTGTGTCATTCTAATCTTTTCCAATTTATTTATTGACTTTTAACTTTCAACATTCATTTCCACAAGATTTTGAATTTCAAATTTTTGCCCCAATTCTCCCCTTCCCCAAAATGCCATGCATTCTAATTATTCTTTCCTCCAATCTACTCTCCCTTCTATCACACCACTGCCTTCCCTTATCCCCAATTCTCTCTTTTTTTCTAGGGCAAGATAGATTTCTATATGCCATTACTTGTATTTCTTATTTCCCAGTTTCATGGAACAACAATTTTCAACATTCATTCCTAAAACTTTGCATTCCAACTTCTCTCCCTTCCTCCCTTCCCATCCATCCCCATTGGGAAGGCAAGCAATTCAATATAGGCTATATATGTGTACTTTTGCTATTGCCTTACATAATAGTCATATAGTTAAAAACTGTTTCCCTCTATCCTATCTTGCTCCTCCACTTATTCTATTCTCTCTTTTGACCTTATCCCTGCCCAAAACTGTTTATTTCTATTTATGCCCCTCCTCTCATTTGCTATAGCTTCTATCATTCCCCCGTATCCCAATTATCCTCTTCTGACCTTTTTTCCTTTAATGTAAGATAGATTTCCATACCAAATTGTGAGTGCATGTTATTCCTTCCATAAGACAAATGTGACGTGAGTAAGCTTTACTTTTTCCCTCTCACCTTCCCCTTTCCTCCTCCATTGGAAAAGATTTTTCTTGCTTTTTTATGAGAGATAATTTGCTCCATTCCATTTCTCCCTTTCACTTCCCAATATATTTCTCTCACACCCTTTAATTTTATTTTTAGGTAAAATCTCTTCTTATTCAACTCACTCTGTGCTCTCTCTCTCTCTCTCTCTCTCTCTCTCTCTCTCTCTCTCTCTCTCTCTCTCTTTCTCTTTCTCCTTCCCTCTCTCTCTTCCTGCTCCTCCTATGTACTTTCCCCATATCTATTTCTTACAAACATTTTCAATTGTAAGTCTGTCATGTACTGCAAACAAGCAACCTGAATTTTGCTGTACTACTCTTGCTGCCTCCTATTTTCATCATTATCAATCAATTTTCAGGTCCTTAAAATCTTGCTTTTGATTTTGCTACTTCATTGAAAATGCTGCCTCCAACTGATACCAATAATCTCAATTGCTAATTCCATAGGCCTTTTCTGCACCTTCATCTTGCTTATATTCTTTTTGTGTATTTCTGATCATCTCCTCCTTCAGAAAATTATCACCTCCCTTGTTTTCTTCTGCTTTCTTCTTTTTATATTCCTACCTATTAGATTAGTTTTTCTCAGCAACTTTAATGGAATATTGTCCATTTCTTGCTTCCTCAGAGTAGGTGGTGTCCAGGGTTCCTGATTTCTTTTCTCTTTGTTTCATGGTTTTTTGGGTTTTTTTTAGACATTTCCTCAACTCTTATACATTTAAGATATATCTCTACTCAAATAGATGACTACTCCCACATGTATGCATCTAATCACTCTCCTTATACAGCATGGACTACCCAGTAGAATTTGTTTTTTTTTTTTGATCCTCCGTAGACATCCCATTTTTAGAATGTCCATATTGTGAAAGTTATATTCTAACTCCTGGCCCCATGCAAGTCAGGTTAATTTTTCTCTTCTGCACCACAAATAGGTATTGAAACATTTTTCAGAGACTTGATTGTTTTAGGAATTTAAAAGCTCTGACTGTTGACATCCTTTCTTGGTTCCATGGATTCAAATCAAACACAAGGAACTTCAGTCAATTTCTCTTTGATAGCCCATCAAGATATGCAAAATAACCAATATGCAGTTCAATTTGCTCCTAGAGCAGTGATGTTATTTATTGTTTTAAAGGAATTAGTATCTACTAGGTCTACACCCCAAAGAGTTCTGAGAAAAGGAAGAATGACTCACATACACACAGATATTTAAAGCAGCTCTTTTTTTTTGCTATAGCACAGGATTAGTAACCGAGGTGATGCTGATCAGTAGGAGCATGGTTCAATAAATCACGCTATGTAAATGTGATGGAAATCTATTGTGCTGTAAGATAAGGTGAAGAGAACAGTTTCAGACAAATTTGGCTAAAAATATTTGTATGATCTGATGAAAACTGATTTTGCTAGAACTAGGACACCAATTTATAAAATAACAACAATGTTGTAAAGATGATCAAGCTTTTATTTATTTTTTTAATAAATTTACTTATTTAACTTTTTATATTCATTTTCCCAAAGTTCTGGGTTCCAAATTTTCTCCCCATTTGTCCCCTCCCCCCACCCCAATACACTGAGCATTCTAATTTCCCCTGTCACCAATCTGTCTTCTCTTCTATCATCACTCCCTTCCCTTGTCCCTATCTTCTCTTTTGTCCTGTAGGGCCAGATAACTTTCTATTTCCCATTACCTGGATTTCTTATTTCCTAGTAGCAAGAACAATACTCAGCAGTTGTTCCTAAAACTTTGAGTTCCAACTTCTCCCCATCCCTCCCTCCCCACCCATTCCCTTTGGGAAAGCAGGTAATTCAATATAGGCCATATCTGTGTAGTTTTGCAAACGACTTTTATAATAGTCATGTTGTGTAAGACTAACTATATTTCCCTCCATCCTATTCTGCCCCCCATTGTTTCTATTCTGTCTTTTGTTCCTGTCCCTCCCCGAGTGTTGACTTCAAATTGTTCCCTCCTCCTTTTGACCTCCCTTCCATCATACCCCCCACCCTGCTTATCCCCTTCTCCCCCACTCTTCTATATTGTAAAATAGGTTTTCATACCAAAATGAGTGTGCATTTTATTCCTTCCTTTAGTTGAATGTGATGAGAGTAAACTTCATGTTTTTCTCTCAGCTCCCCTCTTTTTCCCTCCACTAAAAAGCCTCCTGCCTGCCTCTTCTATGAGAGATAATTTGCCCCATTCCATTTCTCCCTTTCTCCTCCCAATACATTTCTCTCTCACAGCTTAACTTTTTTAAAGATATGATCCCATCCTATTCAATTCACTCTGTGCTCCCTGTCTCTGTGTGTGCTTGCACATGTGTGTGAGTGTGCGTGTGTATGTGCAAATTTTCTTTTTAGCTCTGGTCTTTTCATCAAGAATGCTTGTAAGTCCTCTATTTCATAGGTGATTCTTGGTTTTAGTCCTAGTTCCTTTGAGTTCTGGAATGTCATATTCAATGCCCTTCGATCCCTTAATGTAGAAGCTGCTAGATGTTGTGTTATCCTGATTGTATTTCAAAATACTGGAATTGTTTCTTTCTAGCTGCTTGCAAGATTTTCTCCTTGACCTGGGAATTCTGGAATTTGGCCGCAATGTTCCTAGGAGTTTCTCTTTTTGGATCTCTTTCAGGAAGTGATCGATGGATTCCCTGAATACTTATTTTGCTCTCTGGTCCTAGAATATCAGGGCAGTTTTCCTTGATAATTTCATGAAAGATGATGTCTAGGCTCTTTTTTTGATCATGGCTTTCAGGTAGTCCCATAATTTTTAAATTGCTTCTCCTGGATCTTTTTTCCAGGTCAGTTGTTTTTCCAATAAGTTATTCCACATTATGTTCCATTTTTTCGTTCTTTTGATTTTGTTTTGTGATTTCTTGGTTTCTCATAAAGTCATTAGACTCCATCTGTTCCATTCTAATTTTGAGAGAACTATTTTCTTCAGTGAGCTTTTGAACCTCCTTTTCCATTTGGCTAATTCTGCTTTTGAAAGCATTCTTCTCCTCATTGGCTTTTTGAACCTCTTTTTCCAATTGAGTGAGCCTATTTTTCAAGGTGTTCTTTTCTTCAGCATTTTTTTGGGTCTCCTTTAGCACGGTATTGACCTGTTTTTCATGCTTTTCTTGCATCTCTCTCATTTCTCTTCCCAGTTTTTCCTCCACCTCTCTAACTTGATTTTCAAAATATTTTTTAGGTCTTCCATGTCCTGAGCCCATTGGATATCTATTTTGGGTGTTTGGGGTACAGAAGCCTTGACTTCTATGTCTTTCCCTGATAGTAAGCATTGTTCTTCCTCATCAGAAAGGAAAGGAGGAAATATCTGTTCACCAATAAAGTAACCTTCTATGGTCTTATTTTTTTTTCCCCTTTTCTGGGCATTTTCCCAGCCACTTACTTGACTTCTGAGATTCCTTTCCACACCTACCTTATCTCCAGATCTGCCCAACAAGTGCTTGGGGTCTGAGATTCAAATGCTGCTTCCCAGCCTCTGGGTTTTCAGCAGGGGCAGGGCTGCTATTCAGTGTGAGATCAAGTTCAACTGCTGGGGTGGGGGCAGGGCCACCACCATGGGCTCAGTTCCCTCAGGGGGTTTATGTGGAGACTTTCAACAATGGATCTGAGCCCCTGCTTGCTTTGGGAGCCCCTGTCCTCTGCTGCTGCCTACTGAGGGGGCCTGAGTTATGGGGACACCCCGCTCCCCTCTTGGTGAGCCAAACAGACTCTCTCAGTAATCTTTGGCATCTGCAGGTGGATGGACCTTTGCAGCCACTGGAGTTTCTGTCCCTGAAGCCTGCTCAGATCTGCTCCTCTCCATACCATGTGGCCAAGACAGGGCTGGGCTCTGCTCCAGTGTGCGATGGACCTTTGGTGTCAGTTTTTCAGGGCTCTCTGGAACAGAAATCTCCTCCACTCCGTTGTTCTGTGGCTTCTGCTGCTCCAGAATTTGTTGGGAGTTCTTCTTTACAGATATTTTATGGACTGTGGGTTAGGAGCTAGCATATATGAATCTATTATGCCATGTTGGCTCCTCCCCCAAAGATGATCTATTTTGAAAAACCTAGAAACTCTGATTAACAAAATAAGTGTCCAACAATTTCATTGAAGGGAGGAATAATACTATCAATTTCCAGATAGTCGATGAACTCAAAATACAGAATAAAACATATTTTCTATTCATTCTTTTTTTGGGAGAGATATATCAATTTGCTGTTTTGTGTGTGTGTGTGTGTGTGTGTGTGTGTGTGTGCATGTGTGTTGTGTATATGCATATTCTTGACTTCTCAATAAATAGGAAATAAAAAGAAGGGCATGAGAGAATTTGAAAGTGAAAATAAAACTGTATAATAAAAAAAGAGCTGGCAAAACTCCACCTGAGTATTTTCTCAATGCATTTTCCACTATAAATGATTGTGGCTTTAATACTGAATATTTGAAAATGCACTTAATTTTATTTTGTTCTAGTGGCAATGCTAGGAAGAGATTATATTGCAATGATCACTTGGTGATTCAATATCTGAAACAAAATAAGATAATCATTTAAATTTTCCTGAAAAAATTCATTCTGTGTATCACAAATTTAATAAAAATAAAACCAAGCTACAAACCATGGCTAAAAATATGAAATTTAAATTATTAAAATTAGTCAAGCACTGGGATCAAAATGTGCAGCAGGTATTTTATGAATTGTTATTGCTCTATGGCACATGTAATCTGCATTGTATGTTTATTTTTTCTTGTTCTTATTCCGGTTTGTCAAAAACATCCTCTAGGACTAAATTCTTTCATGGCCTTGCTTTGATGATTGGCATTCTTAAAGAGTTTTCATTATTTTCAGCTGTATAGCAATAATGATCAACTAAAATTCAGAAAGGCCAAAAATTAATCAAATGCACAATAAAAAGTACAAAAAATTGAAAGATTAGTACTGAAAAGCAAGAATCTTAAGCTGAAGATCTGATTAAGTCAGATAAGTTTAAAGATAGTCCATACAATAAAAATGATAAATGTAATTTTCCTATGAATAATTTCCTCGAAGAATATAATACACATGAGCATATATTTTATTGAACAGAAGAAAGCAATGAAATTATTTTAAATTTTAGGACCATATAATTGGCCTTATGAAGAATTATCTCTGTCCCAGTGTATCTTGTACAAAATGCACTGTATCATTTAATAGAAATTTTAAAACATGAATTTGATTTGAATGATTTTTTTGGATTTTGTTATGTAGAATCAAATAGTATTCCAATCTCTGCCACCAAACAAAAGCCTAAAAAGAAAATATGATTAAGATCAATAGTGATGAAACTGAAAGAAGTTTCCCTTTAATGAATGTAATTTGCACAAAAGTAGAACAGAGTTTAACAGTAAATAACAGATTCAATAATGATAATTTTACTGGGAAAAGAATTAGTGGATGGGGATGGGCTTCCATCTGTGAAATAATAATTGGATTGCGAACATAGATTGACTAAGGGATATAGGACTTTGGCAAAAATCAATGAAAGTATCTTGTGAGAAAAATAACTCTATGGATACTTATTTACTTATATGCTTATACACACACATACACAGAGACAAACACACCACACACACACACACACACACACACACATATATATGTATATACCATCCATTCATGCATACATATATAACGCACAGTTTATTTTTTTCTAGAGTTATTTGTTAAATATTTAGCAGCTAGTTGTTAAACATTTGTATTCATAAATGCATTAACATAGAGATGGAATAGAAGAGAGACATCAAATTTTGTTTTCTAGAAACTTTATTTTACATAAGGGTCTTAGACTAAAGGAGCAACCTGCATATTCTGATTCATGAATGGGAGAACAGAATTCTGAATATAATATAAGAAGAATAAGAAATTATTATTTGCATTTAGTGGTTCATTGATAGAATTCTCATGTCCCATATGGGAAATCAGGTTTGTTTAGAGACCAGTATATCTTTTTACTCTATGAACTGGTTATGTTTAACATGGAGAAAACATTTTGGGAGTGGGGTAGAGGAAGATAATGACATTCAAATATTTAAGGCCTGTCTTGTGGAAAAGGGGGAGGTTTACTTGATTTGTTATCCAAGGGGGGAAAAAAACAGGAACAAATGGTAGAATTTGCAATTAGGCCAATTTAGTCTTGATGCCGGAAGAGCAGGGGAGAATCAATTTTCTAATCATCAGAGCTGTACAAAACAGAATTGGCTGTCTTGAAAGGTTATTAGTGGGGATTCCTTGCATGTATGGGTTGGATTAGGCTGAGGCCCTTTCCAACTCTGAATTTCTGTTATTTTATGAAATTTTGTAATTTTGTGAAATAACAAAAATAAACTGATTCTTATTCAAAAAAGGTGCTAGAAAAATGTTAGGTAAATTATTGTGTTTTTCAGGAGGGGTAGAAAGAAGGAGGGTTTTTTTTTTTAACAAGTGAGAGAGACAAATCAGAAAATAAGTAATAAGAGTGATAATTGAACACTTTCAAGTAGGATATAGTGGATATGTGATAATTGCAGGAGGGTGAATGAAAAAATTAGTATTAAATTAATTTAGATAAAATTACTTATAGGGACACAATACTGATTTTAAAAGAAAGGGATAAAAAGCAGTGCAAAAGAGAAAAAAAGAGAAAACACAAATCTACACTTACATGTGACCAAATTAGAAAGTGTAATGAAATAAGTTGAAAGGATAAGAAAATATACTTAAATGATATTCTTCTAATAAGCCACAGAAATAAAAAAAATAGTAAATGCAGAATGAAAAGATAGGATTTAGCAAGATTTATTATGGGTCAGGTAACTTTCAAAAAAAGCAGAAGTTGAAACCATTCAATTAAAGAAAAATTAAAATTGAATATGTCAAGAGAAATAGATAGGAAAGGTACTATATGCTTGAAGGGACAACATAAAATGAAAGACATCATTATAAAATGTATGTTCACTAAATATCAGTACCCGATTTCATAAAGAAAATGCTTGCTGGGTTACAAAGAAGACTTAATACAATTATGATAAGAGATTTCAGCTTCTCCTCTCAGGGGTGAATAAATGTAATAGAAAAATAAATAAAATAGAAATGCAAACAAAAAAAAAACCCAATACAAATTAAAATGAAAACAAAAATAATTGAACAGACTATGAAAAAATATATTTGAAAGCTATAAGGAGTGGGAAATCTACAGCTTCAAGGCCACATATTGTTCTCTAGGTCCTCAAATGTGGTCCTTTGACTGAATCCAAACTTCATAGAATAAATCCCTTAAATAAAGGGAATTGTTCTGTAAAACTTGGACTCAGTCAAAAGGTCATACCCAAGGACCTGGAAGACTACACGTGGCCTCAAGGGTGCAGGTTCCTTACCCCTGACATAGACCATTTTCTGAGTGTGAATGTTACACACTATTTTTATTTTCCAAATCATGTGGTACTGTTTTAAATAAATGTCTATTTGTGTACAAAATTTTTTTCAAAAGGTAAATATGCAGAAATGTTAAATGCTACCTTTATAGACAATTTTACTCAGAAAAATAACACTTAATATTGGGAACACAAGCATATACTTAAGTGGAGACTTGATAATAGGAATAATGTGGAATAATTTTTAGGAGCCCAAAGTTCATGGAATACCTCTTTTTAAGCAATCTGAAGATGGTAACAACAACAACCACAACAAAAATTGGCTAGAAAACTTTAAGGCAAACCTGTAGATTAATTCTTTAGTGTCTGGTTAATGTTTTCATAGATATATGATAAAATTATGTCCGCAATAAGCAATTATGGGAAATAGAATTATAACACTGAAAAAAAATGCCCAAATTTGGGGGATTAAGGTAATCTTCAGGAGAAAAAATTTATACACACCCACCCACCCACCCACACACACACACACACACACACACATAGATGTATGTGTATATCTATATATCTATGTATCTGTATGTGTGTGTGTCGCTAAAGACATACTGATACCAGCCAAGTAGTGAAACTCAGCTCCCAATAATGACCTGAACAAAATTTTCATATCACCCTCACACTGAATAATGATGAGAAACAAAAGGAGAAATGCCAGTGTATCATCTATTAGACACCACATCACAAATTCAAACCACAAGAAATTGAATAGGCACAAACTATGCAATGGAAGGAGAATGGCATTGTGATACCAGACCTACCAGACCTTGAGAGCAGAAAGGGGAGACTAGGATCTTGTACCCAGTGTGCAAGTCCCTGGGCTTATAATTCTGTCAGTCTTACCTTGATAAGTTGACCTTGGATTTAACTGCTGGTAAAATACGACTCCAGCACTGTTACTCTGAACTGAGGGTTGATAGGATGATCTAAGACTTAACTCCTGAGCTCAGGAGCCACAGGGTTTTCTGTGTTGTCTATCTAACCCAGTAGAAGATGTCTCCGAGCCAGACCAGGACCAAAAACTGAGATGAAACTCTGCCCCATTGACCACAGCAGTAGATCTTTTTGATAAAGACCTACTTGGTAAACGGTCATCTTTTTGGTAAAAAAATGAACCAAGGCCATAAAAGAACAGGACAATGCTTTTAGGAGCCTGTGGACACTAACACTAGCCTCACACAAAATCTCGTTATGTAATTGACTAATGAATTTTTTTAGAAAGTTAAAAAGTATTGTGATGGTGCTTATTGTTGCTTGTCTTTCATTCTTGAAGAGGAACATGCCATCAGAAAGATGGTGCCATGACTTTCAAATGAAGTGGATGTATGTGAAAGAGGGCTGTGCAAAGACACCAGTTTCACTTTCTCTTGTACGGTGATTTGGATTCAGTGGCAAAATACAGATTGGGTAACTGGAGATGGCCCAAGTGTAGTGGAAGGCTTGGGCCTTTTTAAGTTAAGATCTTTCCCAGGTCTCAGTTTTCCTGAGGCAATGTTCATTCAGTGATTAATGTTAGGTGAGAAATGAGGCAAAGAAAGGCCTCTTTTATCTAGTAAAAAAAAATCAATTTCGAAGGGGAGATTCTCAGGGTTTCTGGTCAAAACAGAAACAATTACTTTTTATATTCACTCTGAGCCCTCAGGGCCCAAACAATGAGGAGGTGAGGCTTGGACTACCTATTGGTGGCCAATCAATGAGAACTAGAGTGATTTGGATTTAAGGCATGGTCCTTAAGAGAGAAACCCATATGGTAAACTCCATGATATTTTGTGAGATTTTATTTTATTTTTTAAATTTATTTATTTATTTAACTTTTTACATTAATTTTCACAAAATTTTGGGTTGCAAATTTTCTCCCCATTTATTCCCTCCCCCTACCCCAATACACCAAGCATTCTAATTTTCCCTATCACCAATCTGCCCTCTCTTCTATCATCTCTCCCTTCTCTTGTCCCCATCTTCTCTTTTTGTCCTGTAGGGCCAGATGACTTTCTATTCCCCATTAACTGTATTTCTTATTTCCTAGTAGCAAGAACAATACTGAACACTTGTTCCTAAAACTTTGAGTTCCAAATTCTCCCCATGCCTCCCTCCCCACCCATTCCTTTTGGGAAGGCAGACAATTCAATATAGACCATATCTGTGTAGTTTTGCAAATGACTTCGATAACAGTTGTGTTGTATAAGACTAACTGTATTTCCCTCCATCCTATTCTGCACCTCATTGTTTCTATTCTGTCTTTTTATCCTGTCCCTCCCCAAGACTGTTGACCTCAAATTGCTCCCTTATTCCATTCCCCTTCCTTCCATCATCCCTCCCTCCCTGCTTATCTTCTTCTTCCCCATTTTTCTGTACTGTAAGATAGGTTTTCATACCAAAATGAGTGTGCATTTTACTCTTTCCTTTAGTTGAATGTGATGAGGGTAAACTTCATGTTTTTTCTCAGCTATCCTCTTTTTCCCTCCACTAAAAAGTTTCCTGCTTGCCTCTTGAATGAGAGATAATTTACCCCATTCCATTTCACCCTCTCTCCTCCCACTACATTTCTCTCTCACCATTTACCTTAATTTCTTTTAAGATATGGTCCCATCCTATTCAATTCACTCTGTGCTCTCTGTATGTGTGTGCATGTGTGTATGTGTGTGTCCGTGCATGCATGTACATGTGTGTGTGCATCTGTGTGTATACATCAGCGTGTGGTCCCACCAACTACCCAGATGCTGAAAAGTTTTAAGAGTTACAAATATTGTCTTTCCATGTAAGAATGTAAACAGTTCACCTTTGGTAAGTCCCTTATGACTTCCCTTTGCTGTTTACTATTTCATGCTTCTTCTCATTCTTGTGTTTGAAAGTCAAATTTTCTTTTCAGCTCTGGTTTTTTCATCAAGAATGCTTGAAAGTCCTCAATTTCATTGAAAGAGCATATTTTCCCCTGAAGTATTATACTCACTTTTGCTGGGTAGGTGATTCTTGGTTTGAGTCCTACTTCCTTTGACTTCTGGAATATCCTATTCCACACCCTTTGATCCCTTAATGTAAAAGCTGCTAGATCTTGTGTTATCCTGATTTTATTTCCACAGTACTGGAATTGTTTCTTTCTAGCTGCTTGCAAGATTTTCTCCTTGACCTGGGAACTCTGGAAATTGGCCACAATGTTCCTAGGAGTTTCTCTTTTTGCATCTCTTTCAGGTGGTGATCGATGGATTACTTCAATACTTATTTTGCCTTCTGCTTCTAGAATCTCAGGGCAGTTTTCCTTGATAATTTCATGAAAGATGATGTGTGGGCTCTTTTTTTTGATCATGACTTTCAGGTAGTCCCATAATTTTTAAATCATCTCTCCTGGATCTATTTTCCTGGTCAGTTGTTTTTCCAATGAAATATTTCACATTCTCTTCCATTTATTCATTTTTTTGGTTTTGTTTTATGATTTCTTGGTTTCTCAGAAAGTCATTAGACTCCATCTGTTCCATTCTAATCTTGAGAGAACTATTTTCTTCAGTGAGCTTTTGAACCTCTTTTTCCATTTGGCTAATTTTGCTTTTGAAAGCATTCTTCTCCTCATTGGCTTTTTGAACCTCTTTTGCCAATTGAGTGAGCCTATTTTTCAAGGTGTTCTTTTCTTCAGCATTTTTTTGGGTCTCCTTTAGCAGGGCATTCACCCGTTTTTCATGCTTTTCTTGCATCTCTCTCATTTCTCTTCCCAGTTTTTCCTCCACCTGTCTAACTTGATTTTCAAAATCCTTTTTGAGTTCTTCCATGTCCTGAGCCCACCGGACATCCACCTCGGATGTCCGGGATAGAGAGGCCCTGACCTCCACGTCTTTCTCCGATGTCAGGCATTGTACTTCATCATTAGAAATGAAGGGGAGAAGGAACATCTTTTCCCCAATAAAGTAGCTCTCTATGGTCTTATTCTGTTTCCTTTTTCTGGGCATTTTCCCAGCCAGTTACCTGACTTCTGAGATTCCTATCCACCCCTGCCTAGATCTGCTCAGCTAGTGCTTGGCGTCTGAGATTCAAATGCTGCTTCCTAGTCTCACGGCTATCTGTGGTGGGAGCGGCTGCTATTGAATATGAGCTTAAGTTCTGGTGCTGGGGTGGGGGCAGGGGTGCCTCCCAGGCTCAGTTCCCTCAGGGGCTTTATGCAGAGACCTGAACTTCTGCCGGCTTGGGAAGTCCTGGAGCCGCTGCCGCTGCCTCTGCTGCTGCCTCTACAGCTCCCTCCGCCTGCTTCCTCCCGAGGGGGCCCGAGCCACGGAGACACCCCGCTCCCCTCTCGGCCAGCCCAGATGTCTCTCTCACTGACCTGTAGTGTCTGTGAGTGGAGGGACCCTCGCAGCCACCGGAGGTTCTGTCCCTGAAGCCTGCTTGCATCTGCTCCTCTGGGGCAGTGGCCTGCATAGCGCTGGGGTGGGCTCTGCTTTCTGGGGTGTGACAGACCCCTGGGGACCCCTCTCCAGGGCTCTCTGGAATGGAGATAGTTTCCACCATGTTTCTGTGTGCCTTGCAGTGATCCAGAATTTGTGGGGAGTTCTTCTTGCAGGAAATATATGGGCTGTCTTGTGAGATTTTAGTAATCAAAATTTATATTCCTTTGTGGAGAATATCTGCAGGTAAGGACATAATGCCTCATGTGGACAGAGGGAGAAGAGGGAGGGAGGGAGAGAGAGAAGGAAGGAACAAGGAAGGGAGAGAGGGAAGTAAGAAAGAAAAAAGGAGGAAAGGAAGAAAAGAAGGAAGGAAGAAAAGAAGGAAGGAAGAATGGAAGGAAAAAATGAATAAAGGAGCTACATTGCCCACCTGGAACTGGACAGTTGGTTCCCTAGTGGGCAGTTACTACTATTCACAGTCTGTTGTTTTTCTTTCATCCTCAAAGAGGAACATGACATCAGGAAAGTGATGTCATGACTTGCGAATGACATAAATATAAGTCAGAGATGGCTATGCAAACTTACCATGATGGTAGGGATGCCCAGAAGAAGAGAATAACTCTCAAATATTCATGAGCAAATGCTCAAATAAAAACACAGTTTGGACCAACTGGATCAATTACACTTCCTATCAGAAATGAAGTGGGGGAGGGGAAGAGCCAAGACAGCAGAGTAAAAACAGGGACTTACTAGAACTCTCCTTCCCAGACACCTCTAAATACCTATAAAAATGATTCTGAATAAATCAAGATCTGCAGAACGCCCAAAATGATGGAGTCAAACAAATCTCCAGCCCAAGACAGCTTGAAATGTCAAAAATAAACATCTATCAGTCTAGGCAGGGAGAAGCTGAGGGCAGTCTAGTATGGACCATGTCCAAACAGATGAGGCTGGAGCAGGAATCAGGGGACCCAATCATGGGTAGCTGTGGCAATTTCCAGACTCCTCAATCCACAAACATTAAATACAGCATGGAAAATCAGTGGGAAAACTCTATGGATCCTGATCTGGCTGAGGTCTGGCCCAGTCCAGGGATGGTGAAGGAGGAGAAGACTGTTCCAAGAGTAGCACTACCAGTAATGGCAGTGGCAGCAGCAGCAGAGGGTGCTGCAGTGGCTGCTTCCTGAGCTCCTGGACCATGGATGGTTGGGGATTGAGCAGTTGATACAAAACTCCTGACATCTAGGATAGTATACCTACCTCAACTTCCACCCCCACTGAAAGCAAAATCTTACCTTGGCAAAGAGCAAAAAAGTCAAGTATTTGGTTGGGAAAGTGAGGATACAGCATAGAAGATTCAGACTATAGAATCTTACTTTAGTGACAAAGAAGATCAAAATATACAAGAAAAAGACAAGAAAGTCAAAGATTCTATATCAAAAGTCTTCAAGAAAAGTGTGAATTGGTCTAAGGTAATGGAAGAACTCAGAAAAGATTTTAAAAATCAAATAAGAGAACTATAAGAAAAATTGGGAAGAGAAATTAGAGTGATGCAAGAAAATCATGGGAGATGGAGACAAGATGGCAGAGTAGAAAGATGCACATACCACAGCTCTTCCCCCACAGCCCATAAAATACCTGTAAAAATTACTTTAAACAAATTCTAGAGCAGTAGAGGCCACAGAATAACAGACTGAAAGAGATTTCTAACCAAAACTAATCTGGAAGGCTGACAGGAAAGTCTATTCCATGGGACACTGAGTGGAGTGGAGCCCACCCCTGGCCATGCAGCCGCAAGAGGAAGAGGACTGGAAGTGGCTTGTGGGGCAGAATCCCCAGCTGTGAGGGTCTCAGATGCCTCAACTCACAAGCACCAAAGAAATCTTCAAAGGTTAGTGAGAGTGCTATCCCAGCTGGGTGAGAGGGGACCAGGGGCCTCCCCAGCACTGACTCCAGGTCATGGCAGCAACAGCACCAGCAACAGCTGGGAGGCAGCACTGCCTGGCAGTGGCCGAGTCAGGTGGCAACTTCTCTTGTGGGAGCAGCTCAGGTTAAAGCCCCTGGGGGAATTGAGCAGCTGATCCAATTCCAGTCCTGAGCATGGTCCTGGGTTGAGGAGGAGCACTAGGACCCTCCTCTTGACAAAGAATTCAGAAGTCAAATACCTGGCTGGGGAAATACCCCAAAAAGGGAAAAAACAAGAGCATAGAAGGTTACTTTCTTGGTGAACAGGTATTTCCTTCCATCCTTTCAAATGAGGAAGAACAATGCATACTGTCAGAGTACTGCATCCAGTACCTCCAAAATGAATATGCAATGGGCTCAGGCCATGGAACAGTTTGAAAAACAAGTCAGCAACTTACTACAGGAGACCCCCCAAAAAATGCTGAAGAAAATAACACTTTTAAAAGTAGTCTAACTCAAATGGAAAAAGCCAAAAACCCAACAAGGAGAAGAAGGCTTTTAAAAAACAGAATCAGCCAAGTGGAAAAGGAGTTTCAAAAGCTCACTGAAGAAAATAGTTCTTTAAAAATAAGGGAAGCTAATAATTATATGATAACTATAACTATATAGTAAACCAAGAAATTACAAAACAAAACCAAAAGAATGAAAAAATAGAAGATAATGTGAAATATCTCATTGGAAATACAACTGACCTGGAAAATAGATCCAGCAAAGACAATTTAAAAATTATGGGACAACCTGAAAGCCATGATCAAAAAAATAGCCTAGATATTATCTTTTCTGAAATTATCAAGGAAAATTGCTCTGATATTTTAGAACCAGAGAGCAAAATAAATATTGAAAGAATTCACTGATCACCTCCTGAAAGAGATCCAAAAAGAGAAGCTCCTGGAATATTGTGGCCAAATTCCAGATTTCTCAGGTCAAGGAGAAAATATTGCAAGTTGCTAGAAAGAAACAATTCAAGTGTTGTGAAAATGCAAACAGGATAACACAAGTTCTAGCAGCTTCTATATTAAGGTATTGAAGGGCTTGGAATATGATATTCCAGAAGTCAAAGGAACTGGGATTAAAACCAAGAATCACCTACCCAGCAAAACCGAGTGTAATACTTCAAGGGAAAAAATGGTCATTCAATCATATAGAGGACTTTCAAGCATTGTTGATGAAAAAACCAGAACTGAAGAAAAAATTTGACTGTCAAACACAAGAATCAAGAGAAGTATGAAATGATAAACAGGAAAGAGAAATCATAAAGGATTTTCTAAAGCTGTACCATTTACATTCCTACATGGAAAGATAATATTTATGACTCTTGAGACTTTTCTCAGTATTTGGATAGGTGGAGGGATTATACACACACACAGACACACACACATACACATATAGACAGAGAGCACAGGTTGAGTTGATTCAGAAGGGATGACATCTATAAAAAATAAAATTAAGGAGTGAAAAAGGAATTTTGGGAGGAGAAAGAGAGAAATGGAATGGGATAAATTATCACTCATAAGAGATAAGAAACATCTTTTTCAATGGATGAGAAAAGGGAGGATGTGAGAAGGGAAAAGTGAAGCTTATTCTCTTCACATATGGCTTAAGGAGGGAATAACAAGCTCACTAAATTTGGTGTGGTAATCTATCTTACACTACAGGAAAGTAGGGGAGAAGGGGACAACTAGGATGAGGGGGATGATAGGGAGGTCAAATGGGGGAAGGGAGTTACTAGAAGTAAACACTTTTGGGAAGGTACAAGATCAAATGAGAGAATAGAGTAAAAGGGAAACAGGGTAGGCTGGAGGGCAATAAGTTAACTGGGCAATACAACATGACTATTATGGAAGTCTTTTGTAAAATGACACATATATAGCCTGTATTGAATTGCTTGCCTTCTCAGTGAGAATGTGTGCAGAGGGAGGAAGGGAGAGAAGTTGGAATGCAAAGTACTAGAAATGACACAGGCAATGGGGTATAGAAATCTATCTTGCTCTAAAAAGAAAAGTGAGAAAATGGAGATAAGGGAAGGATAGAGTGTGATAGAAGGGAGGACATATTGAGGGAAGGGGTAATCAGAATGCAAAGTGTTATGGGGTTGGGGGAGGGAAAAGAACAGAAGAAAACTTGGAATTCAAAATTTTGTGGAAATGAATGTTGTAATCTAAAAATAAATAAATAAATACATGAAAATCATGAAAAACAAGTCAACCACTTGCTAAAAGAAGCCCCCAGAAATACTCAAGAAATTTACCCCTTCAAATTAGACTTGTGTGTTTGTCATTTGTTGCCAAAGAAGACCATAACATCAGAGAAATGATGACATGACTTGTACTTGACTTTGTTTTGAGAGAGGGAGGGCTGAAAAATAGAGTTACTCAAAAGGTAAAGAGGCCCAAAAATCTAAGGAAGAGAAGAATGGCCTAAAAAGCAATATTGGCCAAAATCCTGGAAAAGGAGGTCCAAAAGCTCACTGAAGAAAATAATTTATTTCATATTAGAATGGAACTAATGAAAGTTAATGACTTCATGAGAAATCAAGGAATTATAAAGCAGAACCAAAAGAATAAAAAAAAAATAGAAGACAACATGAAATATCTCACTGGGAAAACCACTGACCTGGAAAGCAGATCCAGGAGAGATAATTTAAAAATTATTGGACTATATGAAAGCCGTGATAAAAAAAAAAGGAGCCTAGATATCATCTTTCAAGAAATTATGAAGGAAAACTTCCATGATTCCAGAACCAGGGGCTAAAACAGAAATTGAAAGAATCCACTGATCACTTCTGGGAGAGCCTAAAAGTAAAACTCCTAGGAATATTGTAGCCAAATTCCAGAGCAACTAGGTCAAGGAGAAAATACTGCAAGCAACCAGAAAGAAAAAATCCAAGTGTTGTGGAAGCACAATTAAGATAACAAAAAATCTAGCAACTTCTATGTCAAAGGATCTAAATGCTTGGAATATGATATTCTGGAGGGCAGAGCAGCTAAGATTGCAATGAAGAATCATCTACCCAGCAAAACTGAGTCTGATGCTTCAGGGGTAAAATGGTCATTCAATGAAATAGAGGCCTTTTAAGCATTTTTGCTGAAAAGACAAGAGTTGAATCAAAAATTTGACTTTCAGTTAAAAGAATCAAGAGAATCATAAAAAGGTAAACAGAAAAGAGAAATCATAAGGGAATTGTTAAAATTGAACTGTTTACATTTCTACATGGAAAGATGATATTTGCAACTCATAAGACCTTACTTAGTATTAAGGTAATTGGAGGAAATATAGAAAGATAGACAGATAAATAGATACATAGATACATAGATAGATAGCCCAGGTTGAGTTAAAAATGAATGGATGATACCTAAAAAAATAAATTTTAGGGTTGTAAGAGGAATCTATTGGAAGTAGGTGAATGGGAGAGATAGAATGGGGTAAATTATCTCACATAAAAGAGGCAAGAAAAAGCCTTTTAATGGAGGAGAAAAGGGAGGAGGTGACAGGGAATGAGTGAGCCTTACTCTCTTCAGGTTTGGGGTAAGGAGGGAATAACATACACAATCAACTGAGTATCATATCCTATAGGAAAGTAAGGGAGAATGGGATAAGATGGGGTGGGAATAGAAGGAAGTAGAGATTGGGCTCAGGGGGTAGTCAGAAGCAAGCACTTTTGAAAAGGGACAGGGTCAAAGGAGAAAATAGAATAAATAGGGGGCTGGGATAGGATAGATGAAAATATAGTTAGTCTTTCACAACATAACTATTATGGAAGTGTTTTGTATAACTACATGTCTATAATCTATATTGAATTATTTGCCTTCTCAATGAGAGTGGGTGGGGAGGGAAGAAGGAAGAGAATTTTGAACTTAAAGTTTTAAAAAAAATGTTAAAAATTGTTCTTATACGTAACTGGGAATTAAAATGTATAGGAAATGGGGTATAGAAATCTATACTACCCTACAAGAAAGTAAGGGGATAAGCAATGTGTAATAAAAGGGAGGGCAACATGGGGGAAGGGGTAAAATGAATGCATGCTATATTGGGAATGGTGGAGGGGAGAGATGAGGGGAAAATTTGTAGAAATAAATATTAAAATATTGAAAACTAAAAACAAATAAAATTTTTAAAAAAGAACTAAAAATGTGGAAAACAGAACTACTGGCCTTGTCTAATTTCAAATTGTTACGTGTTTTTTTTTTTATAAAAATGGTTTGTTTATATAAGAAGGTATACTTAATAAAAATGCAAAAGGAGAAAGCAAACGAAGCCAGGGTTTTAAAAAGTGTATAAAATATTTTAAATATAATGAGAATATTAGAGGAAAGAATTTTTAAGAAAATGAAATATATGGAGAGAATTAACAACCTAGCATAGAGGCACAAAATGTTAACTAAATAAAAAGACTTACTAAAAATTAGAGTGGATCAAAGAAATTAATGACTTCATGAGAAATCATGAAATATTCAAACAAAGTCAAAAGATTACAAAAAAGCTGGAAAAAATTTAACTGCAATCCCAAAATTTTTTTTCAAGTACCTTCGTAACATGGGCAGAACTACACAAGATTTGGCAGGTTCTATTTTAAAAGAGTAGAGGACATGACACATGATAGTTCAAAAGGCAAAAGTTATAGGCCTATGAGATAAATATTAGAAGTGAACAATTAAGTATCATAAATATAATTTTAATAAAGTTAGGATACAGTAGATCTCTGGTGATTATTGAATGGGACATTAAGGTTAAGATGTTCTTCAGGTGCCTGCAGGCCTTCTAAGAGTGGTTGGAATTCAAGAAATAGAACTGGAATCATAGAATTAAATAATATTTAAAGCCATGGAGAAAATGAGATTTGTAAGAGCATTGAAAAGAGGAGAGTGAGGGCTATGGATGTACATTTAAAACTTTCTTTCTAGCTTAACTGAAAATACTAAGAAATTATATTTTCCCTAGCTTAAAACCCTTTCCAGATTTTTCCTTTGGCTGTGGGGGAAAAAAAAAGCTAAGACCTTTCTTTAAAATAGATTGAGGGTGATGACTAAAGCAGTGCCCTCTTTTCTATTCTGTGCCTATATCTCTCTCTATCTCACTGTCTCTGCCTTTTTCTCTGTCTCTGTGTCTGTCTCTTTCTCTCCATACACACACACACACACACACACACACACACACACACACACACATATATACACACACACATATGCACGTGCACGCGCATACACACACACACACAAAACATCATAGTATTCACATTCAGTCGTTGAGTGTAGAGGTCAATAGAAGGAATTGAGGAGTGTCTATTATGAAATGTTAAGTCCAAACTATACTTTCAACTATTGCAATTTTTTCCTGTTCAAGATACTTTAAATTGTCACTTCAAATCATCTTGATAGTAAAACAGTAGCTATCTGAGTGCATAAAGGTTATTATGCAATTTCAGATATTTCTCTCATGAAATTATAAATATTTGCATTAAAATGGTTTTAAGTTAAATACAAATTTTCTGACAATCTTGTGCCTAAAATGCAGAGAAATATATGTGTGTGCATGTAATATATGCACATTTGTATAAATATATCTGTATGGGTATGTATATAGATGCATATATGTATACACACATGCACATGTACACACAAACATATACATACATATATACACATATATATTCTTTAAATGGATCAACAATTAACAAGCCTCCTTATAGAGCTAAGAAGGAAGTAAGAAAAGAGATAAAGAAATATAGTAGTTTTCAGTAAGGAGGAGAAAAATTAGGAGACTATGATATCTCTGAAGTTAAAGGAAGAATAAATATCTAGTAAGATGGACAGTTTAGACTTCCAAAATCTGTAACTATATTGAAAAGACCGACAGCTGAAGTAAAATTTTTGACTTGACAATTTGGAGTTCATTTAGTGATGATTGGGAGAGCACTTTTCAAAGACTGATGTGGACAGAAACCAGATTGAAAAGGGTCTAGGAGATAGTGTATAGTGAGGAAGCAGGGATATGTGTATGTGTGCTTTCATTAGTCTGCATGCTTTTTTTTTAAAAAGTGAATGTTTTTGAGTTTCTATCAGATCATAGAACTACAGATGACAGGGACTTAAACGAATATCTAGTTCAGTAATGTCAAACTCAAAGTTTGACTATCCATTTCAATGCCATATATAGTGGCCATATATATGTGATCCCTGGAGGCTGCATATTGACTTCAAATGTAATAGTATTTATGTTTTATTACATTTTTATTTATTTTATTAAATAGTTCCAATTACATTTTATTTTGGGTTGGGTAGCATGAGGGAGACAGGCTGTGTGAACAAAAGAACAAAAGAAAAAAAAAACAAAACAAGGCCCAGAGAGGTTGTTTGCCCAAGATCACAAAAGGTAAGCATGAGAAATGAGATTTGAAAGTGTATTCTAAGATTACACAGTAAATACTCTTTAAATTTTAAAGACATCAGCTTTATAAACCCAAGAAACTAAAATAACACATTTTTATTGTTTTAAATAAGACTTAAATGTTATTTAAAATATAAACTTAATGTGGCACAAAATACAGAATTATTTTTGAGGGTTTCTTAACTTTTTGTGCATGTGCCATGGACTTCTTTTAAAGTCTATGGAGTCTATGGTTAATTCTTAGAATAATATTTTTTTAATTCATAAAATAAAATAATCAGAAAAATAAAATCAATTAAATTGAAATATTATTATCAAAATATAGTAAGAAAAAAACTAGTATACATATCCTAGGTTAAGGACTCCTACATTAGGAGGGATACACCTGCATACCCTGTATGTACTTTTGTGAATACTAATTTGTAAATTTTCAGAAAGTGTAACAATGATGAGAAACAGAGATAGAATAATAGTTGAATGGGGAAGAAAAATAAGAGGAGGGGGCAGACCCAAGATGATTGAGTAGAAGGAAGCAATGATGCTGAGCTACCATCTGTAACTCCTCCAAATAGATCCACAAATCTTAATGGAAAAATCCAGAAAAAGTCACAACAAATCCTCTGTTAGGCCCAGTTTGGCATAGAAAGGGAATTCTGAAGACATTGGAGTCAAGAGTATGCACTGTGTTGATCATTTCAGTGCCCAGGGAGAGCCTTAGTATTAGCACACAAGGAGGTCCCAGAGCCAAATAAGGTACCCCTATGCCCACATTGGGATGCTGAGATAGGGACTGGCATCTCTGTCACCTACTGCCCAGTTCTGGGAGGATGAGAAGTAGTCCTGCTCAGAGAGTGGTGGACTCTCTGAGCAGGCTACTGAGAAAGGAGAAAGTTCAGAAGCCAAAAACATCAGTAGCAACAGTGTGAGTCAGACCTCAGGCACAAAGTAATGTTTCACTTCCAAAATAGCCTGGATTGTAGAAAAATTATCACAAGAGGAAACCTGGACCAATGGGGAGCATACAATTCTGCCACTTTGAATGAAAATTTCTTTCCAGTTGACAGGGGGTGCAGACTCTAGCAGCAGTCTAGTGTATTCCAGACCCAAACCCAGGTCAGAAACTTTGCCCTAGATTTTACTCTTTTGGGAGCACTGGAAATGTGCAAATCCCCTGAGATACAGAACAGCACAAGATTTAATATCCCAAGAAAGCATCAAGAGAATCAGTCCAGACCTTCCCTCCAGAAATATGGCAGAGCCAAGCCCTAACACCAAGTTCAAAATCAGCAAGCAGGCTGGAATTATGGGAAAGCAAAAAAAAAGAATCACCCTATTATGAGCTATTATGGTGACATAAACAAACCAAGCAACAAAATTTACAATACTAAAGTAGTGAGAAAGAGTTCAAGTACCACTAAGCAACATTTAGGAAAGCACATAATTTAGAAGTTAATACTATAGAGTAAGGGAGAACTTCAAAAACAATACTCCAGAAGGCAAAGGATATGGGCTTATAGCTTAGAAAAACTTAGCCAGCAAAACTGAGTATTGTACTATAGTGGGAAAAATTCATCTTTAATGAAATAGAGAACTTCCAAACATTCCTGATGAAAAGATCACTGCTTCAGGGAAAGTTTGAAGTTCAAACACAGGAGCACAAGAAGCATAAAAAGATAAACCTGAAGGAACAATGATAAGAGACTAAACAAGGATAAACTGCTTACATTCAAATGTGGGGAAATGATGCATGTGCACCCTCTGATTCCTGCCAGAATACACCGTGGGAGAATGGTAGAGAAGGAGAAAGGAAAATTAGGGAAAATTATCTCATATAATCAGTGTACACAAGTAGATAACTATAAAGACAAGGAAGAGAAGTTGGCTGACAGCTGAACCTTACTCTCATCTGAACAAGTCAAAGGAAGAATACAAATACATTCAAACAGTTGAGTGAAGACATGTTTTACTCAGCAGGAAAATAGGAGGGAAGGGGAGAAGGAATTAGTGGGAGGGTAGATTAAGAGAAGGGATCTGTATTAAGCAAAACAAACATATGTATAAGTCTTTCTGAAGTGTCAATGAAAAGGAATCTGAGGGCCTGCCCATAATTTGGAGAATGGGTGAACAAGTTATTATATATAAGCTATATATACTAGAATACTATTGTGTATCTTAATATGATGACCAATCAGGAATCCAGAGGATTAATGAGGTAGCCTGCTACTCCCCTCCTGAAAGAAAGGTGAGGAACTAAGAATGTAACTTTTTATTATTATTATTATTTTCTACTGACCAAAGTGAAAATTCCTTTTGATACGTGTTTCTAATAAACTTTATTTTTCTCATGTTCTCAATGTTGGGGGTGATAAAGGCTAATATTAGTTGATTAAAACAAATTAAATATTTTTAAAGGAAGGTAAAGAGAATGATTACTTTTTAGGACTAAGGAACTTTTTGAACATGTTTGTGGACAAAAAGAAGAAGCCATTGGTGAGGGAAACCTCAGCTGAAGTTTTGTGAGAGTTGGTTGGTTGGTTGGTCGGTTGTTGTCCTTCGTTCTCAAAGATGACCAAGATGACATCACCATGATAAAGTGAAGTTTCAGTGTGTACATCTGGGACTGATCAGACCAATATGAGCTCAGAATACTCTACCACAGATTTGGCACAGATAGTCCATGTGAGCATTTGAGGTGGTTACTACAAATTTGTACATCCTATGTTTCCTTTGTGCTGTTTCAATTCTGCTTTGCTCATAGAACACAGTACCTTTTCTGATGTGGGCATGCCATGATGGGCAGTCCTCTGCAAGTGTCTCCCATGTTGTACAATAAAATCTGAAGTTCTTGAGAAAGACCTTGAGAGTGTCCTTGAATCACTTCTTCTGACCACCATGTGATCACCTGCCGTAGGTGAGTTCTCTGTAAAATAGTCATTTTGGCAAGAGTGCATTTTGCATTTGAATAACGTGGTTGGCACATCTTAATTGTGTTCTCTGAAGCAAAGTTTGAATGTTTGACAGTTTATTTCGAGCAAGGACTTTAGAGTCTGGTACCTTATGCTGTCATTTTCAGATTCTTCCTAAGACAGTTCAAATGGAAGCAATTCAGTTTCCTGGCATGGCACTGGTAGACTGTCCATGTTTCACAGGCATACAACAATGAGGTCAGCACAATGGCTCTGTAGACCTTCAGTGTGGTACTCAGTCTAATACCTCTTCTCTCCCAAACTTTTCTTCAGAGCCTCCCAAACATTGAGTTAGCTCTGGCAATGCATGACTCAACCTCATTGTCAATGTGCACATCCTTGGAAAAGTACACTACCAAGGTGAGTGAACTTATCCACAGCACTCAAGACTTCTCCATTTGTTGTAGTCGATGGTTCCACATATGGATGGTGTGGTGGTGGCTGATGGAGCACCAGTGTTTTCTTGGTGTTAATGGTTAGGCAAAAAATAGCACAGACAACAGAGAATTAATCCATACTTGGTTGCATCTCAGCTTCAGAGGCAGCATTGAGTGCACAATAATCAGCAAACAGAAAATCACGCACCAACACTCCCTCCTTGTCTTGGCTTGTAGCCTTTTCAAATTGAAGAACTTATCATCAATATGGCAGTTGACCTCGATTCCATGTTCATTCTCATTGAAAGCATTTGACAACATAAGTGAAAACATCATGTGAAAAAGCATGGGAGCAAGCACACAGTCCTGTTTCACTCCATCGGTGACTGAGAAACCATAAGACTATTGTCCACTATCCATAACCCAGGCATACATGCCATCATGAAATTGACATACAATATTGATGAACTAATCCATGCAACCAAATTTTGACGTAGTTTTCCATAAGCTTGCATGATTAACAGTGCCTTGGTCAGATCTACAAACATTGTGTACAGACCTCTGTTCTGCTCTTGGCATTTCTCTTGGAGTTGTCAGGCAGCAAACACCATATCAATTGTTTCTTGGTCCTTTTGGAAGCTACACTGAATCTCAGGTATATGACCATTTTCCAGGTCAAGGATCAGCCTATTAAGGAGGACTCTAGTAAGAAACTTGCTAGCAATGACTAAGAAAGAGACCCACCTGTGATCATTGCAGGAGAATGGATTCCCTTTTCCTTTTATAGAGATGGACAATAGAGATATCCTTGAACTCCTAGGGGATAACCTTCTCTTGCCATATAACCTGCAAAATTTCAGTTAGATTTTGTATGAGGAATGATCCCCCTACCTTGTAAATCTCAGCTGGAATAGAATCAGTACTGGGCGCTTTGCCACATGAAAGGAGTCTAAAGGCACTCAAAAGCTCTTCTTCAGTTGGAAGTCTAGCTAAGGAAGGATGGACTTTCATCTGTAGTAAACAGTTAATGGTCTTAGAATAGATTGATGGTGGTCTGTTGAAAACACTATGGAAGTGTTCAGTCCATCTCTCTAGGATCATGTCCTTATGACTAATCAATGTGACTCCATCAGCACTGAATAGTTGTGAGGTACCATGGGTTTTTGGTCTATAAATAGCTTTCATGGAATCACAAAAACACTTTGGATTGTTACTATCAGCATAAAACTGAATTTCATCTGCCTTCTTACTGAGCCAGGATCCTGCATCTCTCTAAGCTTTTCTTGTACTTTACTTTTGATGGAATTAAATGCTTTCTTCTTAGAAATGGATGAACTATCCTGCTGGTAAATCTTGTGGAGTTATCATTTTTCATTTAGCAACTTCTGGATTTCCCCATCACTTTTATCAAACCAGTCTTGGTGTTTGTGAGTGTTCTGACTCAGATGAGCAAATGCAGTGCTGTACACCAAATCTCCGAAAGCTGCCCACTCCTTTTCTGCTCCACTGTGACCAACTGTGTTGTTGCCTCAACTTTTCCTCCAAGTTAGCAACAAAGTGTTCACACTCATAGAAGAGTTCAAATTTGTTGATATTAATTCTTCTGGTAGTCATTTTTCCTTGGGGATGGCATTTTTGATAAATGCTGATATATAGCTTGGAGAAGATAAGTTTATCATCAGTCCATCACTCAGTACCAGAAATTGCCTTTGTCACTCTCACATCTTGTCTGTCTCTTCTCCTTACAATCACTTAGACTATTAGATGCCAATGTTTGCTGCAAGGTTGCATCCATGAAATTTTATTGCATTTAGGTAAACAGAAAACAGTGTTGGTGATGAGAAAGTCATGCAATGCCCAAGTCTTCAGTAGTAAATGATTATTGTTATTGCTGTTTCCAACTCCATCCCTCCCTAAGATTCCCTGCCAAGTCTGATAATCTAAGCCTACTCCAGTGTTAAAGTCACCCAGAATTATAAGCCTGTCCTCTTTTGGCACATTGATGGTAAGGGTCTCTCGGTGTCCATAAAATTACTCTTTGAACTCTTCAAGCTTCATCATGGTGGGAGCATAGGCACTGATGATGGTGGTATGGTGTTTTCCTGTGGGTGATAATCATATGGTTGTGAGCCTATCACTCACTCCTTTGGACAGGCATAAGAGCTTGCTCAATTAGTTTTGATTGCAAAACCTATGTCAGCTTAATGGCACTCCCCTTCACTGTGGTTACTGCAGAAAAAATATGTGTCCAGCTCCAACTACATTAATCCAGCCTACATTTGACAATCTTGTTTCCCTAAGGGCTGCTATTTGGATGTGATACACTTGCAACAAGAGCAGTTCATTTTTCAAGTCTACTGGATTTTGTGTTGTCTATACGTGTGCTCATGTTGAGTGGAATCACCTTTGCAGATTTTTCTGTACATTTTGTCTATTTCTTTGTGTTTCAGCTGCATAGTGGGATTCCCTGCCTGCCATGGTAATCAGGCCAGAATTGGGTAAGCAAACAATCTTTAGGGCACCCTTTCTAGCCCCCTTCATCACACCAGGAGGTGAGCAGTGTGATCCTTAAAAGGCTGCTCAGACACCCAGAGGACTGCTGAGTCCCACTGATGCTTCCAGTGAGAAACTTCCCTATGGCCTGGGCCACCTATGTGTAGGGCTGTGACTACAGCTCCCTGTGTATCTGCACTTGCTACTTCATCACTTGCCTGTCGCCACAGGACTTTGAGGTATAATAGTAAAATAGCATAGGTGATGTCTTCTGATTCATGTGTAAGCTGGATTTAAGTGAGGCAGAGTTTCCCAAAGTCGTCAGCCTTACTCTCTCCTCCAGAGTCATCATAGTTCAGTGACAGAACAGAGTCAAGACAGCTGGTGATGGCCTAGGATGCAGTGGATGACCTTGGTGTCTTCAGTGTCTAACCAAGCTCTAAGCACTCCACATCATCTGCTTCAGCTGCCTTCATGGACATTGGAGCAAATTGTTCTCATCTGCCCAATCCACCAGAAAATGTCTTCACATGCTTGGGGTTGTCTACCCCCCTTAACTCACCAATGAGTTTGAGACCCTGTGGTTACCCTCAATCTGGTTTGGCCTGTCTGCTGCAATGTTTTCTTGAGGTGTGACCACTGAGCTTGCTATATCTTCTTGGAGCCATGGGTGAGAATTGAGTGGAACAGGTGGACACAAAAGGTGCAAAAAGCCTTGAAATGGACTTGGCAGCTATCACACCAAAGTTACTGGTCTTCCCTGAACACATTGCTGAGGGAGATCTCAGCTGAAATTTTGCAAGAGTGAATGACTTCTAGAGGAAGGTCTTGGTAGAAAAGATAGGTAATGATATCAAACTCTCAAACAGCAAGATTGACCTTGGTGAGGAATAGGGATATTTCTTATTCTGTGACAATAGTGATGGATTAAAGTATTGGAGATAATTCCAATAATTTTTTTATGGATTAGAGGAATTGCTCAAAGACAAAGTGCCTAAGAGAAGGGATCTAAGAGGAATAAATTAAATGCCATTATTCAAAATTTAACTTTCCTTCTCAAGGACCTCAAACAACACTTTATCCATTGTTATAAAATACTATATTCAAAACATATTTATATGCATTTTATACATAGGTATACACTCATAAATCATCTAATCTTTACTAAGTTTTAAAGTCTATGAGATCAGGGATTATGTCTTGCTTCTGAATTATCTCCTCTGTTTAATCCAATATACTGGCTGTAGGAATGGCATTGGATTCAGGAAAATCTAGATTGAAGTCATAACTGGGACTCATCCTGACTATGTGATCCTGGTCAACTGTGATCACTTTACTTCTCAGTGTTAATCTAGACAACTCACTGAGATCATAATGTGCTGACCTAGCTTGCTCATTCAGTAGTTCATTTACCAATAAAAACATGGGCCAGTCACTAACCCTTTCTACTTAAGAGGAAGACAAAAGTGGCATTCCATAGACTAGTCATTTAAAAATAAACATTTGTTGAAGTTTAAAGATGGACTATGCCTTCTAAAAATCCCATCAGGATCCATATTATGATGCCATTTAATAACCCTTCCCAGGTCATTAAATTGTTGGTTAGCTTTACTCAGTTCTTAAAAAAGAGGGATAATAGAATTGTAACTTTGGGTTAGTAAAATAAACTCCATTGATTTTTACAGACATTAAAGGATAAATTTGAAACTTCAAAGTATAGGTATTATTCCAGAAAGAAAAAAGCCAAATCTTGACCCACTGGGTTGTGTTTGGAAGTGAAAAAAGTGTCTTTTGAAAAGTTCCTACAAAATTTTACAATGAAGCATCTTTGTCATAAAAGACTTGGTTTACCATTGAAGCAAAATCTTCCAAAGATTTTTATCTCTTGCATTGGATAATAATTCAAATGAACAGTTTTATAGTTTTGGTTAAGATGAAGCTCCTTTCATAGTTTATATTAAATTTAGTATTAAAACTGTTAAAATAATATAATTTGACCACTACTCATTTTTAAATATTCTTTCTTCTATGATTTTTTTTTCTGCAGGATATTTAGCCTATACTTTTTTCCTAACATTCAAAAGCAAAGTTGGTGAGAATTTTAGTTGGTAATTCTGAGTAAATTCTGGGTAACTCTAATATTTCAAAGAGAACACGCTTTGCAAAATCTTGCAAAAGCAGCCTTCTTCTAATTAACAATTCTTGTCTTACTCATACCACATGAATCACAAAATGATAGAACTAATGGGGGAAGAATACTGTTTCCTGTTTAAATATTTCCTATTCTCTTAAGTCACAAGAAATATCATTAAAGAGTTTACAAATAACCTGCAGTCAAGCTCTCAGATGCCAACAATTCCAAAAGGAAATCCTTGATGCTACAAAACAGACAAGAACAATCTAAGTTTTGTTAAAAAAGATTGAAAAGGAATTGAAAATAACTGGTTCCTTAGGATCCATGTCTCTCCTGAGCATCCCCGAGTTTTATTCTAACCCAGAGTTTAATTGTATTTTCTGGAATAGTCACTGGAGGACAACGATGACAACCTAAGCACTTTTGTTATTCAATCATATTTATAAATTGAATATGACTTGGCACTCGTAGAAATAAATGTCAACAGAAACAAGGATGGGGAAGTATGAAGAGCTAAATGCCAGCTTCTGAAATTTTATCAGTGTGTTTCCAAATCCACTAATTATATCCAGCCAAATAATTCCATATGATAAGGAAATTGTAACAGACCTCAAACCTCCTCCCATCCCCATAATATACTCCTACAGGACACAGTAAATGGAATTGACTATTGCTGGTGTAAGCAGGTGAAGAGTAGATTTCATGCTGCAAAATTCATCCAGCTTTTGAAAAGGAAGCAGACATGCTTAATATAACTAGATAAATCTCAAATATTGGATTTTTAAAATATGTTTCAATCAATCTGTATTCCTGATGTAATGCAGTCAAATGCTTCAAACAGCTGACTATTCAGAAAGGGTGCCTATTTTCAACTCCTAGACAACTGATTAAAAATTCTTTTCCATTGAATCCATAAAGCTGTATTAAAGGCACTTGCTTTTTCTGCAGGGAGTGACAGGGATGGTCTAAAGTAAGTTCTTTTATTTCCTATTGTATTTTTCTGAATTCATGAATGAATTATGGTTTGGACAGCAAGCTAGTTTTTATAAGTCTCCCTGATGATTACCCCCAAGTTAATGTGCAGCAAACTATGACTGTGCATTCTTATTTGGTAAATTATGCAATTTTGTCACTTTTTTTGTTTTCAGTTTGCAGTTTATACTTGAATATTTAAGACAATCCTGGTTATATTATAGGAGGAATTGATATGCTAGAATTTATGGCAAAAGTCAGTATGAAGTACAAGAGTGGTGTCTTTAATTTGAGCTCAAAGGGCTGTGAAATTTAGAATGCATGAAATGTGAGATTTGAAATGCAACAAAACACACTCCACCATGCCTAGTTTTCCAAATGAAGAAACATCATCGTGATCATTTAGAGGGCAACATAGGAAACAAATCAAAAAACATTAATGTTGTTGGTGTTTCTTTATAACCTAGTTAAAAGCATGTGATATGATCACTGTGGTCATCAGACATCTTAATGGCCAATCTGAAAGCCCATGTGATTAGTTTAATAAACTGATTGTCTATTGATTTATATCTACCAACATTATAGAGTTATGATGATCAGTCCATATCTCCCTCAAATAAACTTCTGTCTTTCTTAATGTTTGAGTTCTTGAATCCCCAGCATGAAATCTTATTCTGTCAGTATGGGTTGTGTTGGAATAACGTTCAATAATTTATTTACTTCATCACCTGGATTTTGCCCTTTCTCTGTCTGCAGCTTGATTGCTAGCATTCAAGTAAAAATAAATTGGCATGAAGTTTAATAAATCAACACATATGCACTAAGAAAATACTTCAAACAATATGGTTTCATGAATGCAAGCTTTAAAACTGGTCATAGCTCTACAGATTCCCATGAAGCTAGTCAAAAGCAGTGCAATCTGCTTCCCATTTATTCAATTCTCCATTTGTGAATATGTAAGGCAAGAGAGTAACTAGGAAATATTACATATGAGACCTACCAACTCCTCCGAAAGAAACAAACACTCAGAGGAAAGAAGAGAAGAAAAGTCAACGCAAGACAGCCTCACCACTGTTGCGTCTCTGAAATTCAAATGATCAGTGGTAGGTTCTGGGATTTTTTCTCTAGATTTCTAGTGCCTTTCTCTTTCATGGACAACAATGATGGCAGAATTTAGCATTATAGACTTTCCTAGTTATGCTTTATTGACTCTAAACTACATCATTCTCTACACAGCTGTCAGTCTGTTAGTTCATTCTTTTTCTTCTTTCTTTCTCCATCTCTTGCTCATTTTTTCCCAACCCATCAGTCACCTTCAGAGACAAGGTTGAACAAAAAGAATTCTGTGTCTAGGAGTGTTCTTATATATGTTTTGTAATTAGCCTTCTGGAAGAAAACATGTACAGAAGACACACTCAAATTTAATCATCGTTGTTTTTGTTGTTCAGCCCTCAGTCGTGTCTCACACTTTGTAATGTATATATATATATATTATATATATATATAATATATATATAATATATATATATTTATATATATATATATATATATATATAGTTTGTTTGCAAATGTATTAGAGTGCTTTGCTATTTCCTTCTCCAGTGAATTAAGGCAAAAGGGGTTAAATGACTTAATCTGGTCACACAGCTAGTGAGTGCTTGAAACAATATTTGAACTCAGACCTTCCTGACTCCAGGCTCAGCACTCTCAGCACTGAGCAATCTCACTGCCTCATTGATCTTCATTATTAATATTTTTACCCATAATATTCTTAAATTTAGAAATTAACAAATCAGTAAATCAAGCTCTGATTTATAGCTTTCACTAATTACCTATGTATAAATGTTCACACTAAAAACAACAATTGACTCTTGTAAGCTGATTCAAGTATACCCTTATCTAGGTCATTTGTCTTGAAGAAAAATTGGGAACTTCTTAAAGATTGGAGAAGGGCTTAGGTGGTCACAGGTATCTCTGTCCTTGTCTTCCTCTCCTGTGAATCCAATTTTATTAAGGAGTTCAAAATGTTTACTACATTCTTTGTCAAGGCTAATTCATTTTTTAGTCCTCTGAAAAATAAGATATGGTGGGGGGTTGGAGGAGTGGAGCAAAGATGGCAGAGTAACAGTGCAGACTTGCTAGTGCTGTCCCACCAAATGCAGCAAAATAACTGTAGAAAGTAACTAAACAGATTCTGGAGCTGTAGAACCCACAGAATGATGGAATGAAGTAAATCTCCAGCCCAAGACAGCCTGGAAGGGGACTGGGAAGCGTTTATTTCATCACATTGGGAGCAGAGCACAGTCCATTGTGGGCCATGCCAGCAGAGACAGGGCTTGAGAAGGCCTTAGGGGTACTGAATCTCAGGCACCTGAGGCAGTTTCTAAAGTTCACAACTTCAAAACATTGAGGACAAATTAGTAGGTCAGTGGAAAAAAAACCTGTGGGACTTGTGTGACAGGGTAGAGTGGTCTGGCCCTAGTCCCAGGGTGGTGGGGGTTGGAGGAACCTGCAGAGGAAGAGCCCAGAGTAACAGCAACAGAAGGGTCAGGGGCAGCAACAACAGCAGGAACAGTGGCAGCAATGGTTTCTGGAGTTCTAGGTCCACAGATTGTGGGGGCATCAAGTGGCTGATAGCACAACCCCATCCCAACTAGAAGTAGAGAACAACCTTGACAAAGAGTTCAACAGTCAAGTAAATAGCTGGGAAAATGAGTAAAAACCAGAAAAAGAATCAGACTATAGAATCTTACTTTTGTAACAAGGAAGACAAAATATACAAACAGAAGATGACAACAAAGTCAAAACTCCTTTATCCAAAGCCTTCAAGAAAAATATTCACTGGTCTCAGGTCATGAAAGAGCTGAAAATGGATTTTGAAAATCAAGTAAGAGAAGTAGAGCAAAAATTGGGAAGATAAATGTGAGTGATGCAAGAAAATCATGAAAAATGAGTCAATTGCTTGCTTAAGGAGACCCCTAAAAAATGTTGAAGAAAATAGCACACTAAAAAATAGACTAACCCAAATGGCAAAAGAGATCCAAAAAAATCAATGAGGAGAACAACCCCCTAAAAAGCAGAATTTGCCAGATAGGAAAAGAGATCCAAAAGTTCACTGAAGAACATAATTTCATAAAGATTAGGATGGAGCATTAGCTTCATGACCTCAAAATGCTGAAGAAGTAATATTCTAAGTATTAGCTTCCATAAAGTAAATCACTTAATGAAAAATCAAGAAATTATACAACACAATCAAAGGAATGAAAAAAAATAGACAATGCTACATCTCATTAGAAAAATGACTAACCTGGAAAATACATCCAGGAGAGAAAATTTAAAAATTATTGGAATACTTGAAAGCCAAGACTAAAAAAAGAGCTTAGATGTTATTTTTAAAGAAATTATCATGGAAAACTTCCCTGACATTGTAGAACCAGATGGTAAAACAGATATTGAAAGAATTAGCCAACCATCTTTTGAAAGCGATCCCAAAAAGAAAACTCCTAGAAATATTGTAGCCAAATTCCAGAGCTCCCAGGTAAAGGAAAAAATATTGCAAGCAGCCAAATGTGAGTATTGTGGAAATGTCATCAGGATAACTCAATATCTAGCAGCTTCTACATCAAGGGATTGAAGGGCTTGGATTATGATCTCATAGAGGACAAAGGAGCTAGGGATTAAAACCAAGAATCACTTACCCAGCAAAAATGAGTGTAATACTTCAGAGGAAAAAAATGTCATTCAATGCAACAGAGGACTTTCAAGCCTTCTTGCTGAAAAGACCGGAGCTGAATGGAAAATTTGTGTTTCAGACACAAGAATCAAGAGAAGTATGTAAAGGCAAACAGGAAAGAGAAATCATAAGAGACTTACTAAAGTTGAACTGTTTACCTTCCTACATAAAAGATAATATTTGTAACTTTTGAGACTTTTCTCAGTATTAGGGTAGTTGGAGAGAATTATATACATATAGACAGAGGGCACAGGGTGAGTTGAATAGGTAAGAATAGCATCTAAAAATTAAAATTAAGGGGTGATAGAGGAATATGTTAGGAGGAGAAATAGAATAGGGTAAATTTTCTCACATAAAAGAGGCAAGGAAAAGTTTTTACAATGAAAAGGAAGGGTGGAGGTGAGAGGCAAAGAGTGAATCTTATTTTCATTGCTTTTGGCTTAAGAAGGAAATAACATGCACACAATTTGGTATGAAAATCTATCTTACAGATTGGTTTAAGTGGTAATTATAATGCACACTGTCTTGGGGTTGACAGAGGGGAGAGATGGGAGGAAAATTTGCAACTCAAAATCTTGTAGAAGTGTCTGTTGAAAGCTAAAAGTAAATAAGTAAATTTTAAAAAAAGATTTGTAAAGACAATCTTAACTGGTATTCATAATCCTAGGAGGTTGTTATTATTATCATCATCACTCTACTTATGAGGAAACTGAGGAATTAAGGTTAAGTGACTTACATAATGTCATATAATGAATTGATATCAGAATGTCAGATATCTGATATCAGAATTTGAACTCAGAATTTTGACTATACCACATTATTTTTTATATAACATTTTTTCTTATGTTGTCTTTTGTTGCCTTTTGGGGAAGATACTTTAATTTTTGATTAAAAAATCTTTTAAAAAGAAATCTTTATTAAAATTAAAATATCTTTTAAAAAGTTATGTCCAATAGACTTGACATCTACTAGACTACTCAACAAGTAGCAAAATAAACATCTGCATCTAAAAGAACAATGATCCGTATCCTAGATAATCATCTTAAGGTGCCATTCTCAGCATAGATGCAAAAATGGTACAAAGAAAAAAGCACTGAATAGTGTATAGAATCATTTAGCATGCTGCTTTATTGATGACTTTTTAAAACTATGTGCAGAGCATGTACCTATGATGCCAGTATTTGCTTATCCATAGAAACTGATGATGAAAATAATGATGATAGCTAACATTTATATAGCACTTAAAATGTGCTAAACACTTCATAATTATTATTCCATTTGATTCCTACAACAACTTGGAAGGTAAATACTATTATCATCCCCATTTTACAGATGAAGACATTGAGCTAAATAGAAGTTCAGTGAATTGCTCAGGGTCACAGAACTAGTAAGTGTCTGAGACTGGGTGAATTCAAATATTCCTGATTCCAGGCTCAGAAACTTTTTAAATATATAAAATAAAATACATTTGATTACAAAATATATCAATTATATTGAAGTAGATTTTCTTTCTTTTTCCTTTTTCTTTCTTTCCCTTCCTTCTTTCTCTTTTTTCTTTTTCTCTCTTCCTACCTGTTAGTTCTCCTTCCTTCCTTCCTTCCTTCCTTCCTTCCTTCCTTCCTTCCTTCCTTCCTTCCTTCCTTCCTTCCTTCCTTCCTTCCTTCCTTCCTTCCTTCCTTCCTTCCTTCCTTCTTTCTTTCTTTTCTTTCATGACATTCCATTCAGATTCCTTCTCATCTTCCCCAGCAGGAGGAGTATTTTTTTTTCCAATGAATATTCCTGTTTGGGATTTCTATCTCTCTGCTCTGAGATGTCTAGTCTTAGTCCTCTCCACAAGTGAGGTATTCAGTTATCTAGCCCTTATCTTAGCTGCAGGTGATACTATTCCAAAAAACTCAGGGGAATTAGTCTATACTTAGTGAACAAATGGTACTCCTTTCTATGCGCTTTTTGTATGAAGTTTTTAATCTGGGACCACAGATCCTTGGATTTAAGGGTATGTATTAATTTAGATGAAGAAGAAACTATATCTTTCAATATCATTACTTTTATGATAATTTTTAATATGTATTTTATCTGTCTAAAAACATTATTCTGGGAAGGAGTCCTCAAGATTCACAAGACATCAGAATGATTACTCTCTCTCTCTCTCTTTCTCTCTCTCTCTCGCTCTCTCTCTCTCTCTCTCTTTCACACACACACACACACACACACACACAGATATACATACTCATTAAGAACTTCTTATCTAGAGGAACTAGGCCTTGCCTTATTCACAGGTGGAGCCTTTTTTTTCTGTCATGGAGAATATAGATATGGCTGTACTCATGGATAAAACATTTATTTCTAGTAGAATCTTGTCCAAGCTTCCTCTATATTTGGGGTTTCTATTTAGCTCTAAGGCAACCATATCCCCTTTGTACTGGAACACCCTCCCGCCTTGTTCATTAATACTTAAAATTTTTTGAGGCTCCCTCTAAATGAAAGTTTGTGAGCCAAAATCCAGGTACCCTGCCCCTTTCTGGGATATTATCAGTTATTTTTGAGTGATCAAATGGCTCTAATAATTCATAGATTTATAATAATTCATGGATTCATCTATACTAGTCCTACTATATATTATTTTATAATTCCCTAACTCTTTTACTGTTTCCTTCAGTGTTCTTTTACAAAATATAATCAAGGTCTACTCCAAATATTGGTGGTCTCTTAGGAATCTTAATGCCCATTACAACCAAACATTGTACATGCAGTTTCAATTTATTGAAAAGATAGATCCATAAAGACAGTATTTAAGTACCCACTAAAACAACTTTAAGCATTAGACATGCATTAGTTGTATGCACTAAAACAGTGGAGCATTGAATTAAAATGCACATTTATCACATAAGCCATAAAATATGAGTGCCATAAATAGTGACACAAGATCACAGTCAAATAGCAACAACTGGAATATAGATAGCCATATAATTAAAATAGGAATCCAATTAGCAGAAGCATATAGGTTTATCAAATATGAATGTGTGATACTGTTAGCAGCATTAATTAATAAGCTTTCATATTTATCTTCATCATGAATACTTTGGATTGAATACAGCTGAGGGAAATATCCACAGAAGATTTGAAGACAAATCTAGGACAAAAAAAACCAACCAGAAACAGGGTTTTCAAAATTAGACAGTAAATTTCAATGATAAAAGAACAAAAACATCTGAAAGGAAATCATATATCAAATTGATGAAATTCAAAGATCACTTCTAAAATAAAATAGAATGAAAAGTCAAGTTAACTTTAGCTCAATCAACAGAAAGTTTCCAAAAAAAATAAAACTAGCAACTATTATGTGAATATACATATATATTTTTTATTTATACATATGCACATGCATATATCTATAGATATATATTTATATCTAGCTATATTTGAATGAAAGTATTGCTGAGGCAAAACTTAAAGGCTTATTGACAATATAAAGAAAATAACTAGATATACTTCCCAGGTAAAACCACCACATGCCACTGTCTCATGAAAGTGACTGAACTGTCAGTCATCCACTGAGGTAGGAACCAATTGAGCATGCTCACATAACCCCTTTCCACTTTTCTTCAAGTCATTTTAATCTAGCCTGAGAATTCAAGATAAAAGGTCAAGATAGAAGCCCCATCCTGCGTAATTAAGACCTAGTAGATATAGAATTCCCATGTGCTAGAGATACCAGTGCAGAAGAAAAATCATTCCCTTTCTCTCAGATAAAATATGCTGTCTCTTATTGCATACCTGTTTTTCTACCTACCAGCCTCTTTTAAGGTAAAAGTCAAATGAGCAAACAAACCACACAGGTACTTTGTCCACCGGTAAAGTTTACAATCCATTAGGGAGTACTTCCTTCATGTCTAAGTCCAATTTAAGGAACTTCAAAAAAAAAGTCAATTATACCTTGAATATATTCAATAGATATTTTCAGTAGTCCTGAAATGCTTCAGTGTGCAAAGCAGAGTGTCAAGTACTTTTTACGAACCAATTTTGAAAATAACACCCAATGAGAATATTTTATGGTCCACTTCACATCATCACAATGCAAAACACAAAGTAATTACTCTAAAGATGGAAAGGTAAAGCTATTCCCTTTGGTAACAAACATAATTTATTTATTATTTTTTTCACAGCTCAATCTTCTGATATGATATAAGATTTGAAACTTTTTAGGGTTTTCTCATTTCAATAGTTTTAAAAAGAAGAAATAAAATTATAACCATGGACAATAAAGCATTTCCTGTCTGAGTCTTCATTGCTCACAAACGATTAAAACAAGCCTTAAGTGCCTTTTACTTTTTAAATATTACTGTTGCAAAATATATTTATAACTTTCACTAAAATATAACTTGCCATTTGGATTATAGAAAGTCATAACATAAAATAACAGCAGGTGATTGATATTCTGAATATAAATGACATAAACAAACTCAAGAAAACTCATCATCACCTCTTGTACAGATGCAAAACAACCTGTTCCAAAATTGCCAGAGTAATAACAAGTGATTGGAATTTACACTCAGAGTGGGATGGGGTATGGAGAAGGGGAAATACAGCAACTTGGAATAATTTATTTCTAAAGAATTTTGCTGCTTTATAAAATTGCTAATATCAGGACTTTTTATTTGATGGAGTGGCCAATTTTAGAAGGCTGCAACAACATGATCTTAACTAGAATATTTAAATAAACCAGGCTAGAGCATACATCTATTCATTGAGACTTTGAGATAATGATCCTATTCAAAGTCATTCAGATGCCTTTCTATTTTGTTATTTATTTCAGACCTGCAGTATCTTCCTTTGGAAATGATGGGAAAGCAAAGATGGAAACATATTAAAAACTTAATAGGCCCCCAAAGCTGTTTCTATAGAACCGTGAAATAGGCAGTCCACACTGTTGATTAGAATCGTCAGTTTCAGAGTATTTCAACTAATAACATCTCATGGAAGGGACATAGTCCAACCATTACATATATAGAAATTTCTCTAAAATATCTTGAACTAGTGGTCATCTTTCTTTTACTTCAAGGCCTTCAAACATTTTGAATTATACTACTCTGCACATTCAGGTATCTTATTTTTTATTGAATTCAGTTGAATTGACTTCCTCGAGGAAGAGAGAATCCATTTATTCTTAGCCAAACAATTCTACTTTTGTATACTTTTAATCATTATAACGTTGTCCTTTCTATTTCTACCAAAAAAAAGTACTTTTAGCATTTCTTTTTGTGGTGGCAAATAATTAGAAAGTAGAGGAATGCTCATCAGTTGGGGAATGGCTGCACAAGTTGTTTGTTGTGTTTGTCCTTTGTTCTCAAAGAAGACCATGACATCAAGATGATGACATGACTTGCAGTTGACTTTGATTTGAGCGAGGGAGGGCTGTGCAAGGTCACCAGCTTCACTTCCTCCTCCAGAGCCATCTGGATCCAGTGGCCTGATATTCATCAGGAAGTCTGGAGATGAGCCAGGATGCAATGTGAAACCCTGATCCTTTCAGGCTAAAGTTTTATAGCATTCTCACTTTGAGCGAGATACACTCATTCAGTGAATAATAGTTGCTCAAGGGATGGCTCCCTTTAATAAAAAATCAAACTGGGAGGGGAAGACCCTCAGGGTTCCTGGGTGAAAGAGAAACAATTACTATTTAAATTCACTCTGTGCTAGGTGGGTGGCTCTAGAGTGGCTCTAGAGTGAATTGGGTTTGAGGCTCATCCTTGAGTAAGAAATGTAGGCAGTAAACCCAGAGAAAATAAGGCAACTTTTGTGATTATACTGGAACATTATTGTACTATATAATAAGAAATCATGACAGAGACAATTTCAGAAACACCGGGGAAGATATACAAATTGAGGCAAAGTGACAAGAGTAGAACCAGCAGCACATTGTACATTTACAGCAATATTGTAGGGGTGATTAATTATGAAAGACTTGCTACTTTCATCAAGACAAGATCCAAGACAGTTCCAAAGGACAGATGATGAAAAGTGCTATTTATCACCAGAGAGATAATTGATGAACTGTGAGTGCAGATTTAAGCATACCTTTTTTCTTTCTTCAGTGTGAATATGTGTGTATATTCTTTTGCAACAAAGCTAATATGCTAATATGTGTTGCATGACTTTACATGTATAGCTGATATGTTGTTTATCTTCTTAAGGGATGAGGAAAGATAGGGAAAGAGAATTTGGAACTCAACATTTTTTAAAAATGATTTGATTTTTAAAAATTTCTTCTAATTAATTAATTAAACTATATTAATTTAATTTACTGAGAATATTTAACAAAATAGTTTAAAAAGAAAAGTTGTTTCCACATAAAAACTAAATCTATCTATATATGTAGGATCATAGAATTATAAATTTAAAGATGGAAGAGACCTTAGAGATAATGTACCTAACTCCTTCATTTTAACAGAAGAAGAAACTGAGTTTCAGAGAGAGGTTAAGTGACTTCCTCAAGATCATACTGGTAATAATTGGTAAAGGTGGAATTGAACTCAAGTCCTCTGACATCAAATTCAATATTCTTCCCAGTGTACCATTGTTTCTAATTTAGTCATTTGGGGAAAATCAGAATAAGTAATATATTATAGCAAAGCATGGCATGGCATAGCATATCTAAGATTAAAGAACTGCTGCTGGGTCGGCACAGGGTTGGAGGCACTGTTCTGTATCCAGGCACAGGATTTTTTGGGTTCACTCCTGGAGATTCTGGACTCTAATGAGGGGAAACTCTTTTTTTCTCATACTCCTTTATTCATTACTAGAGACCGTTTAACTTGTGACTCATATGTAGGATCTCTTCAAAATGGAGAGAGTAAAAAGGTGCTCTGTGTACGATACGAATTAGACATTGGACAAGTAATTGATTCCTGTACACAAAAGGGATGCTAAAGTACTCATCTAATTCAGCAAATTCACTTATAACTACTGTTGCAGTCTGCTGGAAGGCCGATGTTTAAATCTCAATACATTGTAAAGCAAATTGCAAGACAGTTAATCAGGCATTTTTACTTTATTTTGGCTCTGTACTCTTGGATCAATTCCTGGTACACAGTTCAAGAAAAACAGCAGGCCAAGCCTCATGGCTGTATTCCCTAGTGCAGAAGCTTCACTGTCATGAACCAGCTTCAAATTTACAAAATCTACAGTTTCCATATGGTTCAAATTTGCAAGACTGTCTCCAAGTCTTAACCTGGGAAGTATGTGTGATCTATTACAAGAAAAAGAAGCATAAAGAAGAAATGACTGGGAGGATCCCAAGAACAAACTTAACTAATTCTTTGCATGTGAATAGAAGTAGGGTAGTGATAGTACCCCAATTCCCTGATGCCATAACAGGTTGAGGGATAAACCAAGAAACCACTTGGGTTAACACACAATGCTTAGAGTACTTTCAGCACTGGATAGCCACATAGCTAGACGCAAGATTCAGTGTATCTTCTATTGTTCACTAGAATTAGGAAAGGCAATTACAAGCATGAGTCATGGGAGGGTCCCTATAGGTCAATTCAACATTGTTACATATAAATTATAAGAGATTTAGAGGCAAAAGGTACCTTAGAGGTATTTCAGTCCAAGAACTGAGGTATGAAGTAACTTGTCCAAGGTTCCTTAGGCAGTAGGTGGCAAAACCAGGATATAAACTTAATTCATCTCACTATGGATCTAGTGTTCTTTCCATTGTGCCATGTTTTCTCTCATGTCTAATCCTTCCTCCAGAGGAGAGCCTTTCAAAGATTTGAAGGCAGCTCTGATATCATCCCTAAGTCTTCTCTTCTACAGGATAAAGTCTAATTCTTTCAACTAATCCTTGTGTGACATGATTACATGGCCTTTCACTAATTTGGGCCATCTTGAAGGTTCTACTCATTTTCCCAATTAACTATATGATATTGATAAAATGTATTGTCTAAAAGTGAACATAGTACTCCAGAAATAACTAAACCATAGCATCATAGAAGTTATCTATTGAAATGAATTGAATTATTTATGAAATATGAGGTTTCATCTGCTTTTTGGTAGCCATATCAGGCTGGTGACTAATACTGGGTTAGTTGTCTGCTAAAACCCTTAGTTTTTTTTCAGATAATCAGCTGAAATAACTAGATACTTCTTTTAGAAAGTTTCTCCCCCTTTATTTTATGAATAAGAACACTGAGATCCTTAGGTGGAGTAAATAGATAGAATAAATGTTCAATGTTACTCAAATGGTTAATGACAGAGCCAGAACTACAACCCAGATTTTCTAATTTCTTTCCATCTTTATCACTCTTGTAGGCAATGGCTTAATTCAAGAAGAAAAATCAAATAAATTATTGAAGACAAGATGAAAAGAACTCTTTTCTCTCTTTTTATCCCCATCACTCAATATAACACAGTGTCTCAAACACAAAAGTACTTAAAAAATGTTTATCGAGTTGAATTATTTCAATAAATCACCTAGTTGATCAGTTAGGCCTGTGTGGTCTATAGCCTTTTCTAAACACCCAAACCATTTTTTTTGCTTGTAAATAGGCAAATAACATAATTGTAAACTCCTCAAGGAGAGGGATAGTTCCAATTTGGCCATCATATTACCTAAATACAATCCTTAACATATAATAAATTCATATTGGTTGGTTGATTGTTATGGACAAATAGCTTATCCTTTCTATTTTCTTATCAATAAAATGAGAGTTGACCTTCAAAGTCCTTTCTATTCTAAATACAATATCCTAGCATCAAATTTTCCAGTTTTTAATGATTCAATGATTATCAGATAGATAGAACACAGGAGAGTAGGATTGAAAACAATACATTGGATGTAAGATTTAAGATGTAAAATATCTTGACCTGTTAAAATACCTAAACAATAAGATGAAATTTAATAAGTTTAAATATGTAAAATTGGTTCAAAAATCAATTCTCTAAATAGGGGAATCATGACTAGGCAGAAATTCTTCCAACAATAATACAAGAAAGAAAGAAGAAAAGACATGTAGATTTTAGGGAATGCAGGTTCAGTTTAAATCAATAGTACCCCCAAAAGCTAATGTGATTTTAGAATGCACTAAATGAGGTGTAATGTTAAGAACTAGGGAGGTGATAGTTCCACTATTTTCTGCTGGAAAGACCACATCTGCAATATATATTTAGTTGTGGACACTAGTTATTATGAAGGACATTGATGCACTGATGATTATCAGAAGTAAGCAAGATGGTGAAGATCTTTGAGATAATGCCATATGAGAATCTGTTGAAGAAACTGAGGGTGTTTATCTTGGAGAAGAGAAAACTTAGGACATCACAACACTGTCTTCATGTGTTTGGAAGTCCATCATGTGAAGGGAGAATTAGGAGTATAGTGGTATATACCTGTAATTCTTGCTACTGGGGAGGCTGAGGCTGGTGAATGGTCTGAATCCCAGAGTTCTGAGTTACAGTAGGGCTAAAGACAATTGGGTGTCTGTCATAAGTCTGACACCAGGAGTGAACCAACGCTTGACAGGAATGGAACAAGTCAAAACTTCTATACCAAACAGCAGTGAGATTAAGCCCATCAATCAGTACCATACTTCCAATGTTATCAAACTAGGAAGACTCAATCTAAGAAATTTGTAAAAGCTGCAAAGAAGCATACTTAAACTTGATGGAAAAAAAATATTTCCCAACAATTAGAATAATCCTGAAGTGAAATTATCTGCCTCTTTCACTGACATTTTCAATATATTGATGTTCATTTCCAAGTGATATAAATGAGATTTGTTCAAACAGTAGATGAATGAACAGTACTCATATTCCTTCTGCCTTAGATATACGTAGTCAAACATTCAGCTATTTTGTAAACACATTGTTGAGTTATATGCAATAACTTTTTTAGTAACTATTTCTTTCTTAAATAGCCATTTCAATTAAATTAAATCCTTTGTTCTTGACCCAAATTGACCTTTCTTTTACAAAGACACAGATGTAAGCAATCATAGTAAGGGGTACAGGAAAGAAAGACTTTTCAAATGATAGCTTTTACTTCTAATTTTAGCATGGATATGTCAGTTATTCTTGGGTACTCCTTAATCAGTTCTGCACTATGGAACTAAGTACATAATCCCAACCATCCTTAAAAACAAATTACCCCCCCAAAAGAAAAAGAAGAAAAAGGAGGTTTCCTGTTGTTGAAAACACATGAAATGAGACTTGAAAGAAGATGGGAATTCTCAAGGGCAAAAGTTAGGAGGGAATGAATGCATTGTAATCATTGGATTTTTGCAAAGGGACAATGTCAGGAGATTCTTCGATCTGGAGAATAAGATGGTTAGTGGGAATATAGAGCATATGAAAAAGAATTATATTCAATATGTCTGGAAAAGTAGGTTGAACTCAGTTATGAATGCTAAATCCTATTGTTAGTAGGGAACCACTAAAGATCTGTAAAAAAGTGATTGATATGGTCATATCTTTCCCTTAGTAAGATATTAGGCCAAACAAAGTAGAATCTTTTGCTGTTTTTGTTTTGCTATAAACAAGTGCCTCTGATTGAATCTTGCCTTATCAACCAAGATTTACAAGAGTAAAGTATAGAAACAAGAGTTTCTTTAACTAGAAACAGTACCTATATTTGTATTATTAATGTGATGAAAGCTCTTCCCCACCCATTAATGGACCTGCCCATTAAAGGGAGTTTGATTAGTGAAGATATGTAAGAAGGCCCACACTGTTTGTTAATGAGGTAATGGTTTTCAAAAGTTGGAATGTCCTCTTCTCTAAAAAAGATATAAATCCTCTGAAGGTGAGGTTTTGCTTTGGGGCTTAGATTTTGGAAAAGAGATTTATGAGCCAGATGAGACTGACAAACTGCTAAGGAGCCCCCCAGCTTTGAAAATCCAGAAGTTGGTGCTTGACTTGTTGGCAACTATAATCAGACAATTGGACCTATCTTTTGATTTGTGTTATACGTTTTGCTTATGTCAGACAGTTTGGAAGTACTGTCTGTTGATTTCCTGAACTAAGTGAATTGATTATGTGCTTGATTAAAGGAGATTGTTAACCCCTCAAAAGTTACCTTTCCTTTTATAAAAATAGGTCAAAGAACCTGTGATAGCAGGCCTGCCTGTGTATGTCAGGTTGCTTACTGATATATTATGGCATAGTCGGCAGGATCTGCATAAATTAAAAGGAATGTATGTGGTTTTGTGGAACTGGGATAATTATCTTCTTTGGGGGAAAACTAGGTTATAATTTAGCAACATCCCATTTCAATTGGTTTCTTCATTACACTTATGACCTGTGAAAAGAAATTCAGGAAGACAGTCAAGTGATTGCATCATACATTACAAGAGCACTGAGTCTTCAATTTCTTAAGTGGACTCGAAGGTACCTGACTCTGGGATTGCTTAGTACCTGAAGAATGGTTGATCCAGAAGTTTAGCATGAGGTCAGCATGTTCTTATTACATAAGTGGGATATGGAATGTACCTGAGGAGCAACTCACAAAATCCTGCTCAGAACTATTGGTCATTCCAGAAAAGATCTATGAAAATTCCAATCTTTGATACCTTAGGGATCATCAAAAAATTCCTTTGATTAATGAAATTATCATTGATTTCAACTGCTTATGTGCCTTATCTATACTGTCATCATGTATTGCTGAAGATACTTCAATGTCAACAAAATAGTGAAAAGTAAGGGAAGAATTCTACTATTTCCCCAAAGAAAAAGAAGTTTATTACATCTGGGATTATTTATTAGGCAGCCAGTAGTTCTGAAATTGAATTTGAGCAGTGATTATGAAGGTGTAGCAAGACAAGGACAAGATTTCTTTACTCATCTTCTCAACTTAGATTTAGCAGTTTGAGCACATGCCACATGCCATTTCAGGAACACTGGCCCATACCAAAGAATGATGGGGAAAAAATGTAGTTGGAGACATGAATTATCTGAAACTGTTGGCATACTTTGATGACATCATTGCTTTTGGGAAGATTATAAGGAAAGTATTCTTGACTTTGCCACATTCGAAGACCATTTGAGATCTGTGAATTTTTCTAAGATTTAATGTTTATAATCAAATTTGTGAGATACAATTCACAATTGCCTAACTAGTAAATGCCTCACTTTGGCAATCATCACTGAAGGGGAACAGTAACAGAAGGGAAGTAAATGCAAAGTGGTCTTAAAAACCAAAAAAGCTTTTTTAATAGAGGTGGAAAGAAATTAACACGCTTAAAAATTTGGCCAATTGTCTCTCACATATACTAATATTAGTCTGGGGAGACACAAATAAGCCTTTTACCCTCCATGCCAGGTTTTGTGAGGCTGTATTTAACCGTGAAGAGAAGCTTCTCCCTGGAAGTTTGAGGGTTTGCCACAAGGTATGACTTTTCTTATCTGACCACACCTTTTCCTCTCACTGGTAACTCAGAGGGTATATTCTTTCCTGTGCCCAGATTTCCACTCCATCCCTTGGGCAGGTGGGTGGATAGAGTACCAGTGCAGGAGTGAGGAGGACCTGAGTTCAAATCTCACCTCACTACCTGTGTGACCTTGGACAAGTCACTTAACTCCAATTGCCTCATCCTGGGTCATTTCCAGTCCTCCTGATGAATATCTGGTCACTGATTCAGATGGCTCTGAAGAAGTGAGGCTGGTGACCTGCACAGCCCTCCCTCACTCAAAACAAAGTCAAGTGCAAGTCATGTCATTATTTCTCTGATGGCATGGTCTTCTTCAGCAATGAAGGATGAACACACATTCTACCCCTCACTCTGAAGGTGTGGATTTATTGAATTCTGAAGTCTGATTGCTCAATACACTATTGAATAGGATTAAAATGGTCCTGAAGCCTGCGATCCATCCATTTTTTTTGATATTTAGGAGTTTATGAGAGATATTAATACAATAAAAATCATAATATTTCATACTGAGCTAATCTCTTGCCTGTGGGCAGACGGGGAAAATATTTTTCCCTGCTAGCCTAGATAATCAAATGAAGAAGGAACATTCAGTCTCTCTGTATTTCTATCACAAGCTATTCACTCTCTTGCTTCATTTTAATCCTCTTTGTCTGTAATTAATATACAGGCATGAGTCACAAAGAAGTTATGATTGATGATATTTTTACGTGAAATAAATTAGGAATTAGAAATAGCTTAAAGAAAAATTGTATGGGAATTCCTTTAAGCTGCCAACATCAGGAAAGGAGGAGGGAATTTAAATGTCTATTGTCTTTCACTGATTTCAAAAGTGGCAACAGCCAGCAGTGCCAGTCTATTGAAGTCATTTCCCCTCAGAATTGTGTGCTCTTGAGCAGAGGCTGTGGACACTAGTGCTCAGAATATTTTTGTATTAATCAAAAATGCTTTGAGTACTTTCTCTTACTCTATCTCCCTGTTCCTATGTCTCTGTCTCCATCTGTCTCTGTCTGACTCTTTGTCTACTCCCATTTGTTTCTCTCTAGGACTGTTTATGTCTGTTTTCCACTGTCTGTCTATCTCTCCCCCCACCCCCTGTCCCCCCACGTTTGCTGTTCCTCTGAACTCAACCCTGGCATGTGGCTGAAATACACTAAAACAAACAAAATCAAAAAACTTGTTGAAGCAGAAATCCATCCTTGATTCACAACTTGCGATAGTGTCAATCACTCCCAGTCTCATTTTCTCCTCTGTCCAGGAGGAAAACTACCAGGGTTCACACAGTTAATTTTAAAACATTTTTTTTTGTCTATAAGGAGATCAGGATGGTTGCAAATATATGAATGAATTTACTCCAAGTCACGCAGAAGGCAAAAATATCTTAGCATTCATATCCTATTGAGAGTGTGTCTGCAATGCAATGCTGACTTTATCTACTACATATAATTCACTCTTATTACTGATAATAACTAAAGTACATCTATTGTAATTTCCCCAAAATGTCTGCATCCAGTACCAGGACCATTGGTAAATTCTCTTTGGTCATTAATTCTCCAATGGAATGAGGAACTCCACCTATATATATGTATGTATGCATATGTATATATATATATATATATGTATATATATATATATACATATACACACACATATATACATATATACACACACACATATATACATATATACACATACACACACATATATATGTATATGTATATATACATATATATGTGTATATAACTCCTTATAGGTCTTCAAATAGAAATTAGATCACCATTTGTCTCTTATCTTGCATAGAGAATTCTTTTTTATTCATTTATGGACTAGTTGACCTTTAAATTACCTTTCACCTCTGAAAATAGGAGATCCATTTCTTTCCACCTGGTGTGTCAAAGGCTCAGAATAACTACGAGGAGAATCCATGAATCCTACTAAAGAAGAGATAGGAAAAACTGGGAGTAGCCTATGAATCCTAAAGACTTGTAGAGCTGATCTCTCAAGCTGTATAAACTTTTTAAATCACTGCTATTAGTTTCTATTAAAATCATCATGTCAAAAGTTTTCAGATAAGTGTTCAATTTTATGCTTCTTACTGGTGTTAGGCAGAAAGCAGACATGTGGAAGATACTGAAAGGGAAAAAACGGCACACAAGAAATAGGAAAAAAATGAATAAAAGTGGTTTCTCCTCCCATATGCCTCATTTCATCCCACCAAAAAATTATTATAGATCAAAATGATAGCAACTGAGTTATTTGTTTGATTCTGTTCCTTCCCACCACTTCAAAGTGTTGTATTAAATCGAATGAAAACTGACCCCACAAAAATATTGAAGGAGGATGACTTTTTTTTTTAAATCTGCAGTCACAGGATCAAAGACAATTCTGAAATTAATATAACTGTCCCTTGTTGGGGTTGCTTATAGGTTAACTAAAAAGGGGAAGTAGACATGTTTTCAGACTGGTAGAAAAAGCCATATCCTCCAGAAGTTAAGTTCCAAATGGATAGATGGGAAATGAAGTCATGGCCTAAATGGGAAAGAGTATCCAGGAATTAAGATCAGCCTGACCCACCTCAAACACACACACACACACACACACACACACACACACACATGCACACACATGCACACACACATGCACATGCATGCACGTAAACACACATTATGAATAGAAACTCCAGTAAGAGCGTTAGGACAGTTTAGGAAGCCCAGGAAGATTTATCAGGGACAAAATTGTGAGCCCTTTTGGTTAATATCAGTTTGTTAGGACTTTGTCAGGGTGTTCCTGAGAACACAAGAAGACTCTTTGATAACTTCTTTTCATTTTCGTGCTCATACTTGGTTTTACTTTCATAAGTTACTTTTTTTACTGTTGTGAAAACTGCTTTCATGAAGAAATATATATATATATATATATATATATATATATATACACACACACCTATATGACCCTCTGACCTGACTAGCTACTTCTAAAGTAGACCTTTGGTTTAGGCATTTAGAAGAAATTGTTTCCATCTGGGTGTGGCAGTTATTTTATCCAATAAGAAGCTCGTTTAAAAGGAAAACTGGTACTAAATGTGTATGTGTGTGTGTGTGTGTGTGTGTGTGATTCTGATCAATTCTTCATTTCAACTACTTCCTAGGGACACTGGAAAATAATAGAAACATTTGATGAAATGCACAGAGCACTATATCAATACCCTACTCTGGAGAAGTAGAAGTTAACATAGACTCACAGAGTTAAAAATACACAATTCCATTTCTTGTATTTTATTCACTAGAAGATAAATACTGTTTTCTTTACTTTAGTTGTTAAGAACAGATTTGATATCTAATTCAACATTCATACCTATTCATTGGGAGAAAATGAATAAGGATGATGAAGCATCAATTTTGTAAGTTGATTTTCCCCAAGGGATCTTTTTCAGGAAACTGAATAAGAGAGGCAATGTAGAATAAAAGAGAAAATATTTCACCTCTGCACTCAAAGCACCTTTCTTATAAATTATTTTAAGTGGTATATGCTTTTTTAATTTGAATTTTTTTGTCCATTTGAAATTTAAGGAAAGTGAAGTGCAGGGACTTTCTATAATTTGGCCATGGTTGTACAGCTGGAAATTTTTCAGAGCCAGGATTCTGTTACCTATAATATGTCAACAATAGATATTTAATGTTTTTCACAAGGGCACATGCCTTGATATGGGCAACACTAGACTGAAATTTCTTAAATTGAGAGAAAAAGAAGTATTTGCTTCTGTACTGGGACATGTAGTGTAGAGCTAAAAGCAATCCAATTTTTCCCCCACCTTTTCCCATGTTCAAAAAAATTAGTTTTTTGAAAACTTGAAAGGAAACTTGACGGAATTTTCTATCTAGTGGCAGAATATCTATCTACTTATACTGTACCTGAATGCAATTCTAGGCATGTAACCAAGAAACTGGCATAGCAAAATAAGTTAACTACTTTCTTTGGAGAATGGGACATTTGAGTGGATTGAATTTTCAGATAATTCAATATTGGCCAAAACAAATATTATTTAAAATCTTTCTAGCATTTCCAGTGTGCTTTCTTGACTTAATAATTATCCCAAATAACTTTATGTTTTGGGTAAATTATTTGTCTTTTAGTAATTTAACATTATTGTTCCCAATATCAAACTATATTGTACAGTGCTATCAATGGTGTTGAATGATGTCCTTCCCAAGCAAGAGATATATGACTGTAATTAAAAATGCGTAAGAAAGAGAAAGATAACTCTCTTCTAGAATGAAAAGTATTGTCTTCATTAGTAGGTACAAACTTAAAAAAAGCTAGATTGGGTCAGTAGTAGGGTTTCCTCTAAATGCCTAAACCAAAGGTCTATTTTAGAAGTAGCTAATCAGGTCAGAGGGTCAATACCAGCTGAGAATGCAAGATCCAAAGTGAACCAGAACTCAACAGCTCACTGATGCAAACTCTGTCTAAACAGTATTTTTAAATATATAATATTTCATATAAAAATCAAATTCTTTTCCTATTTCTGATATTAATCAATACAGATTGACTTCTTATTAACTTAATTATAGGAAGTTGCCTGGTACAGATGCATACATAAGTAAATAGTTAGTAAACATATGCAAAATGAATATGAAGTAATATTTTGGGGGATTGAGAAGACAATGGTAGTCAAGTAGATGATAAAAATTCTCTTCTAGTATATCACCAGCTCACTCAATAGGACTTGAGTTTTGAAAGCAACTGAGTATTCTTTTTTTTCTTAAAAATATTCATTCCTTTAATTATTTTTTATCTTTAAATTCATTTAAAATTTTTGAGTTCTAAATGCTTTCTCTTCCTTCCTCACAAATTGAGAGAAGGTAAGCAATATGATATATATGTAACATAGAGGAAAATTATAATTATATGTGTGAAATCATGTAAAACAATTAAACATTATCCATGTTGCAAAAACAACAAACAACCAAACAATTTAAAAAGCAAAAAATAAAAACATAAAGAGAAAAAAGTGCGATTTAATGTACACTCTGAATTCGTCATTTTTTTTTCCTCTGCAGATAGGTAGTATTTTTCATCATGGACCTTTGGAACTGTTTTGAAATTTTTTCTTGATAGGAGCAACTGTATTTCACAGTTGATCATCACTGAAATGTTGCTGTAACTATGTGCAGTGCTCTATTGGATCTGCTCTCTTCACTTGGTATCAGTTTATATGTTTCCAATGACTTTTCTGAAACTGTCCTCTTTATAGTTTCTTATAATACAATAGTATTTCATTGCAATCATATAACACAACTTATTCAATCATGCCTTAACTAATGAATATATGCTCAATGTACAGTTTTTTTGACCACACAAAAAGTTGCTATGAATAATATATATATATACACATATACATACATATATATACATATATGTGTGTGTATATATATATGTATATGTATATATACATATATATATATATATATGTCCTTTTCCTCTTTCTTTTATCTCTTTGGGACAGAGATCTAATAATAATATTACTAGATCAAAAAGTGTGCATTGTCATATCCTTTTGGGCACAGTTCCAAATTGTTCTCTAGAATGCTTGTATTAGTTCACAGCTCTACAAACAATGCATTAGTGTGCCTATTTTTCACATTCCTTTAGTATTATTTTTTCTTTTTTGTCTTGTTAGCCAATCTGATTGATGTGATGCAATAACTCTGAGTTGTTTTAATTTCTATTTCTCTAATCAGTAGTGATTTAGAGTATTTTTTAAATATAATTTACCAATTTTCAGTTTTCAACATTAACCTCCATAAGATTTTGAATTCTAAATTTTCTTTCCATCTCTCCTCTTAACTGACCCCAGGATAGCATGCCCCACATCCTCCACTTTCCTCAATCTTTCACGTGTCCTTCTCTCATCTTTCTCCTCATTATTTTCCGGGTCAAGATAGATTTCTATACCCCATTGCCGGTACAACTTATTTCTCAGTTGCATGAAAAAACAATTTTTAACATTCATTTTTTAAAGCTTTGAGTTCCACATTCTCTCTCTTTCTTCCTCCCAACTCATCCTCATTGAGAAAGTAGGCAATTTGATATAGGTCATACATGTGTAACCATGCAAGACGCTTCCACAACATGTTGTGAAAGATGAACCACATTTCATTCTATCCTGTTCTGCCCTTCATTTATTCTATTCTCTCCCCTGACCTGTCCCCACACAATAATGTTTGCTTCTGATTACTCCTTCCCCTAACCTGTCCTCCCTTCTATTATCCTCTCTCTCCTATCCCCTTTCTGCCTGTGTTCCTGCAGGGTAAGACATATTTCCATACCCAGTTGAATGGGTGTTATTTCCTTCTTAAGCCAAATCTGATGGGAGTAAGGGTCACTTATTCCCTCTCACCTCCTCCCCCTCTTCCTTTCCATTATAAATGATCTTTCTTACTTCTTTTGTGTGAGATGATTTATTGCATTCTATATTTCCCTTTCTCTTTCTCCCAGTACATTCCTCTCAACACAATTTTATTTTTTAAGCAAACTCCCTTCATATTCTGGTCATCCAGTGCCCTCTGTCTCTTTGTCTCTATCTACACACACACACACACACACACACACACACACACACACACACACACACACACATATTTTCTCCAACTATCCTGATACTGAGAAGGTCTCATGAATTATATATATCATCTTTCCATGTAGGAATACAAACAGTTCAACTGCCATAAGTCCCTTATGGTTTCTCCTCCCTGTTAACTTTTTCATGTTTGTCTTGATTCTCATATTTGAAAGTAAAATTTTTTATTCAGGTCTGGCCTTTTAAACAAGAATGCTTAGAAGTCCTCTATTTCACTGAAATTCCATTTTCCCCCTGAAGTATGATACTCTGTTTTTCTGGATAGGAGATTACTGATTGCAATCCTAGCTCCTTTGAGCTCTGGAATATTGTATTCCAAGTCATCCCATCCCTTAGTGTAGAAGTTACTAAATCCTTTGTTATCCTGATTGTATTTCCACCATATTTGAAGTGTTTCTTCTTGGCTACTTGTAATATTTTCTCCTTGACCTGGGAACTCTGGAATTTTGCTATGATATTCCTAGGAGTTTTCATTTTGAGATCTCTTTCAGGAGGTGACTGGTGAATTCTTTCCATTTCTATTTTACCCTCTGGTTCTAGGATATCAGGGCAGTTTTCCTTGATAATTTCTTGAAAGATGATGTGAAGCTCTTTTTTTAAATCATGACTTTTAGGTAGTCCAACAATGTAAAAATTATCTCTCCTGCATCCATTTTCCATGTCAGTTGCTTTTTTTTTTCCAGTGAGATACTTCACCCTGTCTTCTATTTTTTTTTTTATATAACTTTTCGATTTCTCATGCATACAAATTTTTAAAGAATTATTTTCCTTAGTGAGTTTTTGGATCTCTTTTTCCAGTTGGCCCATTCTGCCTTTTAAGGCATTTTCCTCATTGGCTTTTTGAACCTCTTTTTTCATTTGGATGAGTCTAATTTTAAAGCTGTTATTTTCTTCAGCATTTTTTGAGTTTCCTTTAGCAAGCTGACTCTGTTTTTCATGATTGTTTTGCTTCACTCACATTTCTCTTCCTAATTTTTCCTCTACTTCTGTTACTTGATTTTCAAAATTCTTTTTGAGCTCTTCCATGGCCTGAAATCAATTCATACTTTTCTTTGTGGTTTAGGATGCAGGAGATTTGACTTTGTTGTCTTTTTCTGGCTGTATATTTTGATCTTACCAAAGATGTAAGAGAAAGTAAGAATCTATAGTCTGTTTCTTTCACCTTATTTGTTCAATTTTCCCTGCCAATTACTAGACTTTTGAACTTTGTTAAGTGTAGGTCTCCAGAAGCAATCTCCATTTCAGTTGTGTCTGCAGCTGCTGTGTGTCTGGGGCTGGGGTTGGAGCCACACCATACTCCCCTTTCAGAAAGATGAGAGATCCTTCCTACTGACCTTTGAAGCTGTCTTTAGCATTTGCAGGTTGAGAAGTCTTGGACTGGCAATTTGCTTTAGTCTGTCATTTTGTGGCTTTTTCTGATCTAGAATTTGTTTATAATCATTTTTATAAGTTTTTTGATTGTTTTTGGGAAAGTTCTAGCTCAACTCTGCTTCTACTACACCATCTTGCTTCCACCCTGATAATTTCTTGAAAGATGATGTCTGGGATCCTTTTTTGATCATGATCTTCAGGTAGATCAATAATTTTTAGATTTTCTCTCTGGGATCTGTTTTCCAGGTCAGTTGATTTTTCCAGCAAGACATTTCACATTCTCTTCAATTTTTTCATTCTTTTTGTTTTGTTTGATAATTTCTTGATTTCTCATAAAGTCATTGACTTACATTTGCTCCCATTCTAATTTTTAAGTAATTATTTTCTTCAATAAACTTTTGGACCTCTTTTTCTATCTGGCTCATTCATCTTTTTAAGGCATTCTCCTCATTGACTTTTTGGAACTATTCTGCCATTTGGATTAGTCTATTTTTAAAGGTATTATTTTCTTCAGCATTTTTTGGGGGAATCTCCTTTAGCAAACTGTTGACTCTTTTTTATGTTTTTCTTGCATTGCTCTTATTTCTCCTCCCAATTTTTCCTCTACTTCTCTTACTTGATTTTCAAAATCCTTCTTGAGCTCTTCCATGGCCTAAGACCATTTCATATTTTTCTTGGAGGCTTTGGATGTAGAAACCTTGACCTTACTGTATTCCTCCAGTTGTAAACTTTGATCTTCTTTGTCATAAGAAAATACCTTTTCACCAAGAAAGTAACCTTCTGTAGTCTTATGTTTTTCCCCTTTTTGGTCATTTCCTCAGTCATTTACTTGACTTTTGAGCTCTGTGTTTAGTGGAGGGTATAATGCCCCAGATTTCATGGGATTTGTGCAATTGTTTTTAGAGATGTTTCTAGGGACCTGTAATTACAAGTTCCTACAAAGTGGTATGATCAAAGGATAGGTGTTTGCTCCTCTCCTGGCCTGCATTGTGTTCTGTGAGCATCCATAAGGACTCTTTTGTCTCTTGAAACTATGCATAAGATTCCTTCTTCATAGCCACCACCATTTCTACCATACCAGCATTCCTTTTCACCCCAGGAACACCACCCAGAACTGTGACTCAGATCAATTGCTTGATTTCCCCACTATCTGTAGTCCAAGAATTCCAGAAGCATCTGCTGTTACTGTAGCAGTGACTGCTGCTGCACTGGAGCTGGGCCTAAACCAGGTTCCTCTCTCTCTCTGAGATGAGAGAGCTTTTCCACTTACCCTTGAAGTTGTATTTGGCTTTTGTGGGTTGATAAATCTGGAAATGCTATCCTTCTAGTAATTTGGCATTCTGAGGTCTGCTAGAGCCCCATCTGTACTGGTATGGCTCATACTTGACTGCACTGTGTGCTGAGCCAGTGCCAAGACCCTTTCTGTTAGCCTTCCAGATTGCCTTGGGATAGAAATATGTTTCACTCTCCCATTTTGTGACTTCTGCTGCTCTAGAATTTGTTTAGAATCATTTATTACAGGTATTTTGAGGAGTTTGGGGGGAGAGTTCATGTGGGTCCCTTCTTCTACTCCACCATCATGGTCCTTGATTTAGAGTATTTTTTTATGTGATCATTGGTTGCTTTGGCTTCTTCTTCTGAACATTGCCTGTTATCATCCTTTGATCATTTATCAACTGAGGAATCTTTCATTTATATGAACCATTCCTCAACTATATATATATATATATATATATGTATGTATATATATGTATGTATATATGTATATATATATATATATATATATATATATATATATATATATACTTGTCTCAATTCTTCAAGTATTTAAGAAATTAGTACTTTATCAGAGGAATTTGCTGCAAAAGTATTTTCCCAGTTTCCTCCTAATTTTGACAACATTGATTTTGTCTTTTTAACTGCATATAATCAGTTATCCATTTTATTTCTTTTGATCTTCTCTAGTCATAAAATTTTCCCATATCCATACATTTGACAGGTAAAATTTCCCTTTCTTCTATAATTTGCTTATGATATCGTCCTTTCCATCTTCAGTATGTACTGATTTTGACCTTACCTTGGCATAGATCGTCAGTTCTTCTAGAATATGATTAGGCAAAATAACTGCTAATGATAACTTTGACTTAATTTTCATTGGTGTTGCATTCACCCATTTCATTTTTGATATTGATAATTTGATTTTCTTCTTTTTAAAATCAAATTAATACTTTATTTAATTTTTCATAAAGCAAGATCCTAGTTTTATTTTGTTCAATTATTTTTAATTTTGATTTTCATTACTTTCTCCTTTGATTTTCAGGATCTCCATTTTGTTTTTAATTGGGTATTTAAATTTGTTCTTTTTTACTTTGTTTTAAGTTACATACTCAGTTTATTGATCTGTTATTTCTCTTTTCTTGATTTATATGTTAAAAGATGAAATAATTTCATTTAGGTTCCTTTTGATTTTCATTCCACAAATTTGTTATGTTGCCTCAGTGTTGTCATTGTCTTGAATGACATTGTTTTGTAAAAAGTAAGATTTATTCTTTCATTTATTCTTTGGTATTAGACTATTAATTAGATTAGTAAAACAATTAATTTTGATCTATGCTTTCATGACCCTTCATGCAATAAAATTTTTATTGCATTATGATATGAAAATAGCAAATTTAATCTTTCTGCATTTGTTTGCAAAGTTTTTATGCCCTTATAATTGGTCAATATTTGTGAAGGTGCAATACACAGCTGAAAAGAGGTATATTCCTTTTATTTCCATTTAGTCTACTCCAGAAATCTATCATATCTAACTTTTTACCAATTCTATTTATCTCCTCAACTGCTTTCTTATTTATTTGATCATTAAACTCATCCAGTTCTGAGCAAAGATAGTTGAAGTCCTTGACTTGTATGGTTTTATCATTTTCTCCTATGCCTTATTTAGCTTTTCTTTAAAGAATTTGGAAACTATATCATTTGATAGATAGATGGTTAATATTGATGGTACTACATTGTATACTATGTTGCCTTCTTTTTTTTTTTTTTTAGCAAGATGCACTTTTCCTGCTTTTCTTTTAAATTAGTTTTATTTTTGCTTTTACTTTTTCTAAGATCATCATTGCAACCCCTAATGTTTTTACTTCAGCTGAGGCAAAATAGATTCTGCTCCAGCTTATCATTTTTCTCTTTTTGTGTCTCTCTGTTTCAAATGTGTTTCTTCTAAAACTCATAGTTTTAGATTCTGGTTTCTTTTTTTTTTTTTTAATGCTTTAAAATCATTTCCTTAAAGTTAAGATTTTATCCCCCCCACCCTTCCCCCTCTGCCCCCCTCCCTCCCCATGAGAGCATACAATTCTGTATAGGTTCTACATATACTTTCCTATTAGCACATTTTCACTATAGTCATGCTATGTAGTCGAACTAAAATAAATGGAAGAAATCATATAACAAATCAAAACATAATACACTGAAACCCACTCACACACAAACATGATCTGCTACATTCTGCGAATGACTTCCATATTTCTTTCTTTGACTGTGGAAGGCATTTTGCCTTAGAAGACCGATTCTGGTTTCTAATCCATTCTAATCCATTCCAATTTGTGGATGAGTTCATCCTATTCACATTCATAGTTACTAACTGTGCATTTCCCTCCATCCTATTTTCTTCTGTTTATTTTCTCTCTTTTTAACCTGCCCCTCCTCAAAAGTCTGTTTTGCTTTTGACAATTGCTTCTTTTTAATTACTCTGTTCTTTCTTTTCTCTACTTACTCTCTTACTTTGCTGTTGGGTAGGATAGATTTCTATACATCGATTTGAGGGAATATATGTATGCATGTGTGTATAAATGTATATGTATATATAATGTTTGTGTGTATGTGATATATTTATATATGTATATACACATATAATTTTCTCTTTCAACAAATTCAGATCAGAGTGAGCTTCAAGCATTGCCTCTTTCCCCTCCCACTGTAAAAAGTAAATCCATTCGTATCTCTTTTTTGTGTGAGATAATTCCCCCCTGCCATTCTTTCTCTCCCTTCATCCTCTTTTCTATACATCCCTCTTTCTCATTTACCACATTTTTGGGAAATGAGATCATCCTGAACTAATTGTCTCACTCTTTTGTCCTATGTTTATGTAGAGTCCTTCTAACTGCCTTGATGATAATAAAATTTTATTGGGTCTTACGTGTATCTTTTTTCCATATAGATATATAGTTAATTGAGTTCCTTATGATTTCTCTTTCATGTTTACATTTTTATGCTTCTCTATTTGAAAGCAAAATTTTCTTTTCATCTCTGTCTTATTAGAAGTGCTTGAAATTCCTCTATTTCATTAAAGATCCATTTTTTCCCCATAAATTTTATACTGTTTTGCTGGGTAAATTATTCTTGGTTATAATCCTAGTTCCTTTGCCTTCTAGAATATCATATTTCAAGTCTTCCATTCCTTTAGTAATTGCTAAATCTTGTGTGATCCTAACAGTGGCTCGATATTATTTGAATGGTTTTCTTCTGCTTCTTAGGAAAACATAATTCATCAAAATTGAATATTATTTTGTTTTTATCTCATTATTTTCTTACTGCAGGAAACAACATGTTGACATTCTTTCTTAAAATGTTCCAATGCTATTGAGATCTAAAGAAATAGGAACATAGAAAGAAAGTTCGGGAGTACACCTATACATGACCTTCATAAAGAAGCCCTGAGTCACAAAGATGATTAAATTAGGAGAGAAAAATGCCAACACCACAAACTGTCCTTGAATAATAGCAAACCAAGGACACAGACTTGATAGAACGAGGTCTTCAATAGTTCCCCATACTTAAGGTTATTAATGATTCTGAAGATTTTCATATATATCTGGGCCCAAATGAAGCATTTGTATATTGTTTCTGTCCTTTGAATAAAACTTTATTCTGAACTATTTTGAACCAAGTGCCTGAAACTGAGGGTGGGGGGATGGTGGAGCAGTCAGTCTCAATATTCTTGGTAGAGGGATAGGTATATGATGTGTGGATTGTCCCACATTTTCTAGATAGAGGCTGTAGAGTGATAAAATCTCACACAGTAGACACATGCCTTTCCTGTCATAAGATAATATTTAACATGTGAGTTGCAAAAGCTTTAAAGCAGCAATTCTTAACATTATTATTATTATTGTTATTATTTTGTATCATGGACTCCTTGATCAGGCTGGCGAAACCTATGAATCCATACTCAGAATCATGTTTTCAAATGTATAAAGTAAATTACATAGGATTGAAAAGGAACCTATTTTTTTATCAAAATTTTTTAGATGATTTCATTGACCCAGGACTAAGAAACACTGCTTTAGAGTCTAAAGCTTAGATACCATGCTTTTTGAAGGATTAACACGACTTACTTCAACTACCCTCAGTGTTTGCCTTGAAATTTCCTTCTTCTATAGTACAAATTAATTGGGACCTTGAACTGACAATATTTGGTGGACAGGATGGAAAGGATATTGCACTTCTAAAAAAATCTCTGGCATCAGTTTGTTTGTTATGATTTTTGTCTTTTCATTAAAAGTGGAATTTTGGGAAGGGACAAGAAAAGCAATGAATAGTTTTAATAGGCTGATTATTTCAGTTGTGTGTTATTGACAACAACAGTCACTAGCATTTATATAGCTCTTTATGTTTTGCAAAGTGCTTTAAAAATGCTATCTTATTTTATTCCAACAAACCTGAGGGGTAGTTCCAATTAATACCTCAATTTTATAAACAAGTAAGCTGAAGCAGATACGTTGTGACTTGTTCAGGGTTATGAATGTAAAAGTATATGAAGGAGAATTTGAACTCTCTTCTTCATAACTTCAAATATGATACTGTCTACAGACTATATGACTTAGTGGCCTCTCTTTCTTGGAATAGAACATATTTATCTCATCCATTCAAGAACAGAAAAATAAGAGGCATAATCAAGTGGCAAAGATCCCATCCACCCATCCCATTTCTCTTTCAAACACATTAATAATTATTTCTCTATTAATAATTATTTCTCTATTAATAATTATTAATAACCAATTATGGGGGAGATCTATGTTTTTCCCCTGCCCTATTTCCTTGTTCAGTGCCCAGCCTTTGAAGGACATTAGTGACCTTTGCCAAATATTTGGTCTATCTAGTCCATCTTATCTAGGTGAATTCCTGCCCATTGTGTTTTACTCAAGTTTGGGTGTTGATAAATTCTTTAATTACATTACCCAAGTCTAGGAATGATTTGGAAGCAAATGACATGATTAAGTTACACTCTCCTATTATTAAAATAGATTCACGTTTCATTATAATATTAATTCTCTCAATTGTTAAACAATCAGAGTGGGTCACCATCCTCAGGAACACCTACTCTTCCAAGAGCATATAAGTGTTGAATTGGTTCCATGAGGGGTTCCATGAGGGGTTTTGGTCTATGTGAGGTGGCCAAATAATTATCCTTTTATTAATAATATACTAGCATTATTAATAAAATAATTAATAACCCACAAATTCACATGTACACAAATCAGAAAGACAAGGGTTATGACTAGTATATTTGTAGAGAGTGCTATGGTACAATGTAGAGATTTTTCCCTCTGTAACTTAAGGTTTTGTCTCTTTTGAGATTCCATAATTATATCCTGTAGAAAAGGTTCTGAAGCAATAAAACCGTCATAATGAAGATTGCTTGATACTTTCCTGACTGCAGAAACTAACAAAACTCTAACTTAAACTATCCCATGATTTTTTAATCCAATATTTAACTCATTTTCTTCATAGATGACTCCTAAATCTATATACTTACTAGTCATTATGTTTCCCTGTCACCAGTCAGTCTTATAGTACCAACTGCATGCTGGACATCCTCCAAGTAGATATCATATAATTGTCTCAAACTCAATATGTCTAAGCAGAGCTTTTTATATCTCCATCCCCAGTCTCTTGAATGCAGCACTTCCTAAATCCCCAACATTTGATTGAGGCTACCTCCATACATCTGGGCACTCAGGTTCAAAATGTCAGAATCTTCCCTGACTTCTATATCTCCTTCAAAGGATTTCCTTTAAGGAAATACATTCAGCTGATAGATCTTATTAATTCTATTTCTACAACAGCTCTCTCATCTGTTTGCTATTTTCACTAAAAAGTAGTCAGGTATGGGACCTGATTACTTTCTCTTGATCTACCAAAATAACCTCAAAATTGATCTCCCTGCTTCCAATATACCCCACCTTCCAGTCTATCCTCTATACCACAGAAAAAATAAAATTCATAAAACATACATTTTCTTTCCTTGCTCAAAAATCTTCAGTGATTTCATATTCAGTGGCTCCAAAAAAATTTTATCCTGGACTTCAAAGGCTTCTACGGATAGCTATCTTCTCCTTTTCCAGTTCCCTGAGTAAAATCTGTATAACTGGATGGAACCAATTCAAGACAACAAATATTTATTAAACACCTATGTGTTGGGTGATGGGGATACAAAATTTAGAAGTGCAATTTTTCTTGTCCTTGAGGATTTTACATTCTGTCTGGAAAATAAAATATGTATGTAGAAAAGTGTTATAAAAATGAGGGAGTTAAAGGAACAAAGAGATCAGATACAACAACTTCAAATTAAATTCAACACTTCAAAATATCCATGATTTCATCTATACAGATGTTCCTTGTAACCCAAAACTGGAGGACAAGTGTTTATTAAAGGACTGTTTTATGCAAAACAAAGGAACACAAAAACAAAATGAGGCTGACATAAGGCACACACTTTGCTATATGTTCTTCTTTAGTTGATGCGGCTAAAAATAAACAAAACAAAACAAAGAAACAGAAAAATCAACCCTCAACTTATCACCTGGTGGCAATTCATTTGCTTATGAACTCTTCTAAACTGAGCTAGGGTGGTCCTCAGTAGACTGGCACAGGCTCTGTTATGATCAAGGTCTGTCCTGGTAGTCTTTCCAGCTTGATAGATGCTCCCAAATGTTGTGTCCTGTTGACAAAGTTTTTGAGAGTTCTATTACATTCAACAAATATTCACTTCCCCGCCATGAGTTTTTCAAAACATAAATTTTGTGTAGAGTTGATAAACATTTCCTTTTACCCATTTCTAATTACACAAATTATGATAAAACTTTTAAAAAGCACAGGGAAATTATGTAGCAGCAGTCATGGAGTCACTGAAAAATACTGGTTCCTCACATGTCAGCTGTGTTCTCTTTTTTACTAGGAACTTCCTTGCATGGCCACCACCTGTTCAAGCTTTATTCTTGGCCTTCTGAGGATAAGGAATTCCCTTTGGTTCCTCTTTCTCTCTTTTGAATTGACAGCTGAGCTTGCCACTGTCTCTGCTGCCTTTAATTTAGATTAATCTATGTTGGACACAGAGAAGGCTTTGTAACACTCATACTGGATGGAAGTGCTGAACTGCTGTGTAGCTTGTCATTATACACTGACAAACTTCCCTCCAGGAAGTAAATAAATTGCCCTTCTACCTCTGATTTTGTAAGATCAGAAAGCCTTCCAGAAGAAGATTCACTTCCATTACAGTGAGGCTACATCAACCTGTAGGGAGCCTCACAAACCTTTTATAATAGAAGCCACTGGAATTCCAGTTCTTTGTCCAAATCTAAGATTTTTTTTGGGGGGGGAAGGGAAGAAAAAGGGATAGTTGTGGAGGAGGATGGATTTCACCCACTCTCATAAAGCACTTACACTAATGACAGGCTTTGTCTCTTTGTCAAAGCTAATCACAGGACGAACAGGCAAAATCAGCAGTTTCCCTTTGAAAACAATTAAAGGTAAATTTTGTATAATTTCATTTGTCACATTAATTTTAATATGATTCCACATTTGGAATGTCTCCTCCTGAGTGAGATGACAAGGATTCACATGGAGGACAACAACAGAGATGAGAAGAATGGCAATGCTCAGCTGAGAGCTGAATTAATGTAAAGTACAGCAGAAGTGGTAATTACCTTAGGGTTTTTGGGTTGGTTTTTTTTTTGGTGAAAAAAAGCAGTCTGGATGACAGAAATAGCAGAGCTAGTAAATTATCTATACAGTCAAACTTACCTTCATTAATGTCAAAATTAAGTGTTTTTTCTTTCTAAGAGACAAAGCCTAAACTCTGTATTTTATATGCATGACATGATTCTTTTCCTGTCTTCCTACTTCACCTTTCAGTAATGAGTCTATGAAATAAAGTTGAATTTCTTTGTGTTAAATTGTAGGGTCCATGGAAAGCATTATCTCTTGATTTAATTGACTAACCCATGCTGCCTTCCAGAGTCGTACATGAATGTGAAAATATTAAGGAAAATGAAATTGAAAATGAACAAATGCTTCTTCTTAGTAGTTCTCTATTTTTTTTTCATTTTCTTCACTTTATCCCCACCCCCACACTCCAGATAATTTGGCATATTTAACAAATAAGATAAAAAAAGATTTCTAATTTTAACTTCAATTCCAAAAAGAATAAAGTGGTGTTATTAGCAGTGAATGTTTGTATTCTCTCAGTCACAGAGGCCGGAATAATGGAACATTCTGGAGTATACTTATTTTGTGGAAGAGGAAAGGGAGAGATGAGAGGAGAATGAAAGAAAATTCCCTTCTATAACTTATTTTCATGCTCTAGCAAATTATTCAGCATCGTTAGAACTCCCAACTCTTCCACAGGGTATTTACCCTTAGAAGTGAAGGCAGCTTAAAGGGAAAGGAAGCAGAAGATGGCTGGTGAGGGATTAGAAAACAAAACTACATGGAAAATGCTTATATTTCCCTTGATTTTGTATTTAAATATTTACCTTTTCCCCTCCCCCATAACATAAACTCCTTTAAGACACTAACATCTATTTCTTTTTATACCAGTATATAGCAAAGTACACTACATTTAATAGGTATGTAATTAATACATCTTGAATTACCTTGCTTATTATATGTAAAGCCAATACTACTGAATTTCCCTTGAGGAGCTCCATCAGATTCATCAGAAAATGCACATAACTAGCTACACTTTTCACCAATATCTTTGGCTAGATAGATCAGCAGCTCCAGGAAATCAATTCTCCCATTCAGTGAAGGGGAGAAAGTGGTCAAGCTCTCCTTACTTCTGTTGTGTGGAAGGTATGGAGTACATTTTTGCACTAAAAAAGGGTTGAAACAACCTCAATGTGTTTGATAAATTTTTTAAAAAATCAATATATTTTGTTTGGATGAAACTGGAATTTGTTTCCATTTATTTTATTATTATAAATAATAGTGCCATAAATGTATGCAAATATATTTCTTTTACTGTTGCCAATAATCACCTTGGGAATTATCTCATGGAATTTCTAGGTCAAGGAATATTTTTTTCAAATTAGTAACTTTTAAGAAATGATTTCAAATCGTTTTCTAGAGTGGATGAATCAAATCAGATATCTACTAACAATAAATTTGCTTGTCTATATTCCCACCATATTTTGAAAATAATAAATACCCAGACTGACTGTAATGGATGCCTGAAAAAAGATGCTACCTGCATATAGAGGAAGAACTGAAGAATAGAAGTCTATATAGAATAGTTTTACATATTATATACACATATATGTACTTGTATGTATATACATACATGTGGGCATATGTATGTGTGTATACATACATATTTACATTTATGTATTTGTGTGTAATGGTAGCCATGTCTAGGGTAGGATGGTTGGGAGAGAAGAAAAAAAGAAATTTAATGATATTTTTAATATAAATTTTATATATTTATTTTTATTTATTTTTATATTTATTTATATTTATACATATATATTTCAATATAAATTTTGCTGTATATTTGAAAGAAAAAGCAAGTTATGCATAGCAGCTTTACATTTTCATATGCAATCATCTTTTTTATTGTACTGTTATTGAAGTACTTGTTATATTCCATAAATTAAAAATGAAATGAAAAAGGGATTTTTCTATTTTTGCTAAGAGGATTGGAATGAGGTAAAAACTTAGCACTATTTTAACTTGTACTTCGATGATTACGAGTGATTTTTTATGAGTAATTATCTATAGTTTGTATTTGTTTTGAAAACTTCATATGTTTTGAATGTTTTTCTCTTTAGTAGTTAATGGCTGTCACATAAATTTTGTGATCATTTACAATATATTTGTGATTTCATGTCTTTGTCAGATATATTTAATGTATTTTTTCCCAAATTGAGGCCATTTTTTCCAATTCCTCTACATCATTTATTTCAGTAAACACCTCCCCCCCATACACACACACACAAATGCACACACACACACACATTTACACAAACACGGAGAACATATGCATGCTAAATTCTCTTTGATGGTCTATGCCTCAAATCTTGCTGCATATTATTCTTCATTGATAGTATTGAAAGTTTTTACCTTCTGTTCCCTGAAATTTTTTATGATATGCTTTTAAAAAAACAGAAAGCTTTTATATTGAGAATTTCTTGATTTCTTTTTGTATATGGTATCTGCTGATGAACAGAAAACTTTTTTTTTGCTTTCTAATTTAACTAACTTTTTTCAAATTAAAAATCTATATTAGTTTGTGTCCTTGAACTTGTCAGATCGTAGCCTGAAAAATGTGTTTATTCTTTTATTTATTTGTAGTCTCCCTCCACTAATCATCTTATTTTTTTATTTTTCTTAAACCTGGGATCAGATGATTTTCATAATTTCCCTTCTATTCACATGACTTAAAGAGTTGAACTTTGGCATGATCTCTTAGTAAATAATTTAACTGAAACCTCTCAAAATGATTGTATTTAGTTTGTTATTAAAACACCCTGTTAATTAGACCAGAGTTGCATGATTTGTTCACTATATATATTCATGGAGATAGTATACAAATTTAGGTTATTGTTCAGAAGACTGTTTTCAAGAAATAGAGTAGAATGAGCGCAAATACAACACTAATGTCAGCTAGGTAGTACAATGTATAAAGCAGTCAGAAGAAACTGAATTTGAATCTGCTCTCAGTCACTAATTAACTGACAATGGGCAATTAATTCGCTCCACTTTTTCAGTTTCTTCATTTATAAAATGGTATAAGGATAAAATTTATTAATAAAGTACTTTACAGATCTTAAAGTGTTATGTAAAGACATTATTATTATTAATTCTGGACATTATTCAGAATGCATTTCTTAGTAAGGAAGATTTAGTAACAAATATATCTTTAAAACATAGCATGTCTTTAGTAGTCAGCATATTTTTATCCAATAGGCTACAGATGTGCTCAGTCAGGCATACAATAAAATGTACTTACATTATAAGATTAACTTTCAAAAAGAACCAATAAAACAATCCAAAAAAAGAAACACCATACATAGTAAGAACAAAAACCATTATTATTGTGGAATTAATCAATGTAAGAATGCATATGCTTATCTAAAGTCATCTATAAAAATAAAATCAATGGAATAAATGAATTTATTAAATGACCAGAGTAATATTCAATGGGCACAGATGTGTCAGAGTAATACAGTAGGACTGAAAACAATATCCAAATTAGCTTAAATATGAAAAAAATTTCATAATGAAATTTGTACAGAAAAACAAGCAGGAAAGAGTATCAAGGCATATACTTAACAGAAAAGGTGAGGAAGATAGTTTTATACTTCCAGACTTCAATGCAGTCATCATAAAAATTATTTCATGTTGTACAAAATAAAAATAAATTGATTAATTCAATGAAACTGATATGCCAGATATATTCTAAAGCACATAATGCAGATATGAGTCTTTGATAAAAGTATAGAAAATAAACACTTGGAAAAGCAATTATTACTTAATAAATATATTGGAGGAAAATTAGGACATAAGTGAAAACATGAATTATACCTCTGACTTACACAGTACAGTCAAACAAATTGCGGTTGGATAATATATTTGGAAATAATAACAATATTAATGACTACCAGAAGATGGAAGAAGTTGGTGGTAATGTGCTTCTTTTAATTATGAAGGAGAGATGAGGCTTTTTTGTCCATTCAGAAGTAAGGCAACAGTAGAGAAAATATAATTTGTTTGATTGAATGTTATACATTTGGCACAAAATAATATACTTAAAAATTTAAAGGATAGATGAGTAAATATATATTATGTAATAAATATTTATTACAGACATGAACAACTGAAAAAAATCTTAGCTAAAGTTTATAAATAAAAATTTCCAAAGTGTTAGAAGTCATTTGACTGATATGATGTGAAATGAGGAGAAAAGGATCATAAGTGAATAGCCTCCATTTTTCCCCCATTAAATATGAGGCAAGATTGTGAGTTGAAAGGGTGTAGGTAGATGAATTCCATGGAAGATTTGAGGACAGATTAAAAAGGTTTTGAAAAGTTGCTGCGGTAAGTGGGATAATGAATCATTTGGGAAATTGTAAATGGATTGTCTTGCTCTAGTAAGAGTCTAGTTGAGATTATGTAACCCAAATTTTTAGCGAACTCAGAACATTTTCATGATTTTTCTCCTACTTCATTCAGCAGAATAGAAATAGGAGAGAAAGCAATAGATGATGAGAGAAATCCAAAGGCTGAGGCTTGGCAGGACTAGATCAGCAATCAGTGAATAAGACTTTAGAGAAGAGGACAGTTTAGAATTAATCTGGTTCACTTAGTGGTGAGAATGAGGAAGGGAAGGCAACATAGGCAGTGTTGCAGAGATAGGCTACGAAGGAACTGAACGATAGAAGGATTGCAGGTTATAGTGAGGCTCAATAACTGGGTTGGGGTTATGGGATAGAAGGAGAGGTCTCACCAAAGTTTGACAAGAATTTATTTTAAGTTGATTTGGAGGAATATTTTATGCTGCTTGCAATGGATAGATTTTGCGAAACTTCCCCTACGGGCCAAAATTTTGGTTATGTTTCTATTTGGAACTTTAATTACTTTCATTTCTCCTGTCCAAAGTCTTCTATTAAATGAAGGGGACAGGGAAAATTGGACATAATTCCGACAGCTCAAGTATGATTTACAACACAACTTTTGCTTTGCTTAGCTCACTTTGATATAGATGTGCAAATGTACAGAGGAGAGAAATGAAATTGTGTGTGAAACAATGAAGAAACCATTTTTATTTGATGGAAAAGTGCATGAAGAAGAGAAATTCATAAACATCCATGAAAGTTGTTATAGGCTGTGATAATGCAGATTATGAATTCGTTAAATGACAAAGACAGGAGTTTGCATTTGATCCTAGAGGTAATTGTGAGCTGCTAGAATTTACTGGTCAGAGGAATGATATATTTAGACTGGTGTCCTATAAATAGTATAACAGCTATATGAATCATGGGTAGGAATGGAAGATGGAGAGAAAAAAAGCCCCTATTATGCTAGTTTCTGTGCTAAGTGATTTTTACAAATATTATTTGATTTGATTTTCATAATAACCTTTTAAGTTAGGTGGCATTATTGCTCACTCTACAGCTGAGGAGACTGAGTCACACAGAGAGTACGTGACTTATTGAGACAGTAAGTTACTTTGGTCTGATTTGAACTCAGGCCCAGTGCTCTCTTCATTAAGTTACCAGTTGTCTCACTATCAGCTGGAATGGGGAGGAATTAAAGGTGGGAAGACTGACTTTGGAGGATATTACTAGGGCCATAGAATAAAATACAAATTGCTTAGCCTGACATTTTTAGTAGCTTCACAATCTGACTAACAGTGTGTTATAATGGAAAGAGTACCCTATGTAGAGTCAGAGATATTGGATTTAAATCTCTTTTCTCCTATTTCAGAAAAATTTGCAAAGTCACTATGTGACTTTGGAAAAACTCACTTCACCAATCTGTGTTTCAGTTTCCTTATATACAAAATGAAATGATTACATTAGGATAGCTTCTAAGCTTCTAGCCTTGAATCTACAATCTTAAGTCTTCAGTCTACCTTGTTTCACCCTATTGCCTTTCCTCTTAATTTATCTCTTTTTTGGAGAACTAGTTATTCCCTGATCTCCTTCTGTGCTCACTCATATGTATACATTTACTACTTAGAATACATTCCATTCGAATCTCCACATGCTAGTTTGCCTCTTTTCCATCAAGGTCAAACTCAATTACTCTATGTTTCTGACCATACTTTTCTGACTCTCTCCCAAATGAAACTTGTCCTCCATGAATTTCCTTACAATAGTGTTACTGCATCCACCCCATCCATGTATTTCATTAAATATTACCATAAGGGAGAGGGAATTTGATTTCTTTCTGTCATCCTCAGTTCAGCTGTGTCAAGGTTTTGAGACTGTCTTTTCCAGAGTCAAGGTGCAGCAAGTAGTCTGTACCCTGAGCTTAGCATAACAACAACCTTTTGAGCACACTCACTGGATGACCTTACCCTCTGCAAAATATATTGCTTGGATCAGTACCAGGTGTTCACTAAGGGATTTATGATTTTCATATTAAACAATAACTATTTTGATTTTTTGTAGCTCACCTATTTCCCATGAGATCCTGGTCTGAAAGATGGAGCTAAATCTGACATATGGCAGCAGAAAATTGTCAATCAAATCTTTTGATACTCTGCATAATCTCCATGCTTATGACTGAATGAACCAAAAACAGATACTGCACTCCTATTCCCACTACATTAACTCTGATTCTGTACCCCACTGAACAAGACTTAACCACCCTTAAGACTTAAGATAATCACAAGATTCCATAATTCTAATAACTTGAGGACTATTCCCATAGGACCAAGAATGCCTATATTGTCTCATACTCTGGGAGCTATTTACTTAAGACAGTGCTGGGTCTCACCTTTTTGTGATCATGTATAAAAGCTCTACCCCTGCCACAAACCATAAACCCTCCTTCTCAGGGGGACTTTGGTTTGCAAATCTGTTTTCCTTACTTTAAAATTAAACTTCTGTTTGATTCCTTACTTTTCTGTCTCTAGCCTACTTTGTTCACTTCTGATCACTCATAGGTTGGAGACCAGCTGGCAGTTGTAATCATGCCTGAGAGGAGTTAAAGTATTAGCAAAGTATTGACACATGATATTACTTTTACAACACATGAACAACTTTCTCTAGTACATGAGAATGGACAAACCCTTTGGCTATTGAAAGATGACCACATTTCCAAATCGGTCTTAAAAGATGGTTCTAAAGTCAATTCCAAGTCAGTCTAGTATAGGAGACAGTAGCAGAGAAAGAATCCAAGACCCAAATTTGTAGTGGACTCAGTGAGCTCATCTGATCCTCTCTTTTGGAGAGAGAAAGACATTTTTCTCTCTTTGTTCCACTATCAATCACGACATTAAAAGTAAAGCTACTTGCACATAAGGAGACAGTTCATTCAGCAGTTGGAAAATTAATTCCAGAGAGTTTGAGGACAGTTAATACATACACCCTAGTAGATGTGAATCCAGAGAGACAGTTAGTTAAGGCTAGGAGAAACTAGAGAATATGACCCTTGGAAGCAAAGAAGATAACCAGTTATTACCTCTTAAAAGCTGATATATCTTGAAGATCATACTCTGGGGAATCAACAGAGCAATCTTTCCAATAGGCAAAGATGCTAGACCCTGGGGTAGAGTTTGGGTAGGATTCCAGTGGAGAAAAAAGACTTTGGGTTTTAGGAGTGTCAGAGTTGTAAGTTGTCTTGACCACATATGTTTCTTAAATGTGTCATTTTTATCCTTGAACTTGAGCTTGACCATTATGCTTGAAATTTGCTCTGACTCTTCCCATGAACTCTGTATGTATTTGTGGGAGAGAACATACCAGGTATATAGAGGGAATGTTTTATAAGAACTCTGCCATCTCAGTAAAAGAATTTGCTAAGAATTACTTGTCTTTTGACTGTTAATAGAAAATTCACTAACAGAATCCAAGGCACCAGCCCCTCCCAAACTACAAGCCTACAAGTGCAAGTTTGGTAGTAGTGGTACTGTTTTTGGTAGCTTTGCTAGGGTGCTATATTTGTATCACTCCTACTTTTATATAAATCTTATCATTCTACTCACCGTTAGATTGATTTTTCTTTGAAGGCTAGAGTTATGCAATTTTTCATCTTTGTTTCTTCAGTAGCTAACAGAATGCCTTGTACATAATAGGTACTTAGTAAATGTTTAACAGACTGCCCACTGAAGACTCTCACACTCAAATATCTTTGAAACCAAATGAGACAAGACAAAGCATAAATACATACCCCAGGAGTTAATATGTGCTGCTTCAGAAGATCCATTTTCCCCTGCCCTTTATGTTATGATGGGGCTTATTATAATGTGACACTAACCTGAGCATCAGTCTTTCCTTTGCTTCTTAGGTTTCTAAGACCATCTGATGAAAATTGCCTCTTACCTTGATTAAGGAAACCTTTTAGGACTTAAAATTGGTCTAATAAATATTCATTACCATTCCAAAAAGAGAAAAAGCTTGATCTTCTTGTATTTAATCATATTTTTCTTTTGACTTGAGAAATTGTATGTATTATTGTTTATATATGTTTGGATTCTTTTTTTTTTTTTTTAACATTCACAGTCCCATGCTTCGAATGGACACTGAGACTTACTTGGTTCTGACATTGCACTGCCTCTCCCTTTTGTAAACAACTTGGCCTCTATTATGCCTTCCTTAATTGGTTTCTTTTCAATCTGTATGGATGTGGTAAGGAAGATAGAAAGAAAAGCGTCATTGGGGACGTAATAGACTGTAGCCTCAACTCCACTCATTCAGGGTCCTTTCATTTTGCCAGGAGTTACTTAAAAAAGTCTATTCTTTAAACTCTCTATGGAAAAACCTGGTCGAGAATGAGGGAAACACTTTAACAGTGAATAAAGGGAAAGAGTAAGAAATCAACTGAATAAGTTGCCAGGTACTAAACACAAAAGAATTTTCTTTTTAAATTCAGGTGTTCTTTCATTTCCCGATCATCTTCAATTAAATTAGACAATGGAACAAAAGGACTTTTGGAAGCAAAAAATATGTTCACAATCACCTGATCCTCAGAAAAGTTTAGTGGTATAGTATAGGAGAGGACTGGGATTAACTCAGCGACTAAACCTGTGGTTTCACTGGAATGAGTAATTTCCAGATAATGAAACCCAATAACATATGAAGGTCATCCCCTTCTTTAAGTTATTACAAGATTGGAATGATGCTAAGAATCTTAAGTGGTACAGTACACGCAATATTTGACTTGGAATCTAGAAGACGAGTTCAAATTTTGCCTCAAACACTTGTTAGCTGAATACTCAGGGAAAAAAATCTCTTGACTTCTTTAAGATTCAATTTTTCATCAGTAAAATGGGGAAATTAACATCAGCTATTTCATAGGAGTGACATGAAGATGAAATAAAATAGCATGTGTATTTAAATTCTTTTGCAAACCTTAAGCATGTTACAAGTGCTAGTTATTCCCACAGAAATATATTGTATGCATTTAGGATTTCTTTTAGTTGTAAATAATAAATTTTAGTAAATATTTCCTATGTTTTGATGTAACTGTTTTTTTTTAATTTTTTAATTAAATTATTTTGTTTGTTCTCAGTGTTCAACAATCACTTCCACATATCCTGGATTTTTCTCCTTCCTTTCCTTCACTCCCCCTTCCCTCCTCACTCCCTCCCTGAGAAAGCATACAATCTTACATAGGTTCTACATGGGTGTTATTGTTTAGGTAAGTTTCACCATTAGGAAAAAAAATGAAGTCCATAAAAATTCAATCCAAGGCCAAAGATTTTCCTTGGATAAACTCAATTTAATACTGCCATGTACTCTTCCTTCTCATAGACTTGATTCTTTCTTCTGCTTTCCAAAAAACCATAATTACTATGTATTCAAATATCTATCTAGATCATTGGTATTATATCAATATATGAAAGCAAAACAGACTGGTGTTGTCAGTCTATTCACCACACCATCCATTTTTAAATAAATAAATATTTATTTTTAACATTAATTTAAAGATTTTTTTTTTGAGTTCCAGTTCTCTCCTCTTCTCTACCATCACCCATTAAGAAGGCAAGCAAAATGATATCAATTATGCATATGAAGTCTAGCAAAAGATATTTCCATATTTACCAAAGTACCAAAAAAAAGCAGGAAAATTAAAGAAAGTGAAGGAAAAAGTATGCTTCAGTCTCGACTGAATGCATCATTTCTCTCTCTGGAGATGACTAACATTTTTCATAATGGATCTTTTGGAATTTTCTTGAGTAGTCAGAGTAGCTAAGTCTTTCACAGTTCATAATTGTTACAATATTGATATTGCTATGTACAATGTTCTCCTGGGTCTACTAACTTCAATATCTATCAGTTCACACAAGATTTCCCAGGTTTTTCTTTAAACCAGCGTCCTCAATATTTCATATATCAAAATAGTGGAGGCCGTTGCCAGTCGTCCTGACACATCTTGCTGTTAAACTCTGATGATTCCAGAGGAGCCAGTGAGGTTGATGATGTTGCACAGCCCTGCCTCACTTAAATCCAATTCACATGCAAGTCAAGACAGCACACTTCTGATGTCATGGGTCCTCTTTGAGAAGGAAGGACAAACAATAATCTGTGAATAATAGTAGCTGCCTTCCCCACCCTCCTGGGACCCAAATGGCCAGTTCCAGGTGGACAATTCTACTATTTTCCCCTCCTTTTCCTTCTCCTACTCTTCTTCCTCTGTCCACAATATCCTTACATATGAGTGCTCTCTCCAAAGGAATATAAATTTTGATTGTTTATACTTCACAATATATCTTGGGTTTGGAGATTAGATTTTTTTTCTTCTTATTCTTTCATTCTATCTTTTTTTTTTAAACTTGGACAATTAACTCTTTTGTCTCATGTAGTTTTCATTTATAATTTCCTGAAATATAGCTCTGGAAAAGGAGCCTTGATAAAGTCCATGGAGATTTAAATGGAACCACTTTATTATGGTTTTAAACACAGATCATTCTGGTTTTCACTGATTGGTCAACAATAGGTGCCAACCAAAGCCTGATTTGTTCATTGTTTGGAATTTTATACCTCAGAGTGAGCGTAAATAGCAGTTATTTCTCTTCTGCCCAGAGACTCTGAGGGTCTTCTTCTCCTAGACTAATTCTTTTGTGAAGGCAAACTAGGCCATCTTTTGCCAAAATTTTTACCTAGCTTTTTGTTACTGAATGAGTGTTACCTCAGTCAAAATGGGACCTGGGCTTAGCTTAAAAATCCAAGGTCTCTAACTGCATTCTGGGCCATCACTAGTCACCTTGACTTATATCTTATTATTGGACTTAGGTGCCTCTGAGGAGAGAGTGAAACTGATGATTGTAAGCTCTACCTAACTTGATATCATTGGTCCTTTTTGTAACAGTAGACACCCAACATAAACTGGGGGTCCTGCTACCACAGGTTCTTAGGTCTGCATTCATAAAAGGAAAGGTGACTTTTGAGGGTTAACTATCACTTTAATCAAGCACATGTATCATTCACCAAATTCAGGGGAGTCAGCACCCTGAACTTCAAAAAAAATATAGAGAAATTAAAGATCAACAGACATGGCTTCCTCTGACTGAATTCAACAGACACTTCCAACTGTTTGACCATAGTTACCAGAGAGGTAAGCACTGACATCTGGGTTTTCAAAGCCAGGGGTTCCTTTAGTGGCTTTCCAGAGTCCTCCTCTGGCCAAACAAACACTTTCAGTCAGTAAGTCCAAAACTAATCAACAGACATGGCTTCTTCTGCCTGACCTTAATCCAGCCAAAAGGCACAACTGTCTGACCATAGTCACCAGGGAGGGAAGCACTGACGTATGGGTTTTCAAAGCTGGGGGTTGTGGTAGGGTTGGGGTGGGATGGTGCTCCTTAAAGTGGTTTCCCAGAGTCCTCATCTGGCCCTCAAACCTTCTTACAAAAACTAAGCCCCAAAGTAAAACCCACCTTCAGAGCATTTATACAGGTTTTAGGATCAGATTTCATAACTCTCTGACCTCAATAGAAAAACAAAAGGTACTTGGTACCCTCCTACAAAACAACTCCTCTAATCAAGCTTTCCACAATGGGCAGGCCCCTCAATGGGTGGGAAAGATGTTCTTCAATCACATTATTCTATCAGAGACACTTATAGTGAAATAAAAACAGTAAAAGATCCTAATTTGATTGCCATCTGACGCTCCACCCTTCCAGGATGTTTGGCCTTCCAATCTAAATGGCCATGGATCCTGGAACAAACAAAGACATTATACTTCTTGATTATACAAAAACAAAAACAACGAAAGATCCCACTTTGCTTGCCCTTACATTCTTTGAGAAAGAACAAGCAATAATAGCCATCAGCACAATAGCGTTCTCTCCCAATCATATGCCAAAATTTGCTTAGCCATTCCCTAATTGATGGACATTCCTTCACCTTCCAATTCTTTGGAGAGAGCTGTTATAAACACCTGCCCCCCCCCTTTTCCTTTGATCTTTTTTTGATACAGATTTAGTAGTGGTGTTTTTGGGTAAAGGAATATGCATAATTTCATAGCCCTTTGAGAGTAATTACAAATTATTCTCCAGAAGTTAGCCTAGTTCACAACTCTACTAAGAGTGCATTAGTGTATCTATTTTTCACCTGTCACTTCCAACAGTTATCATTTTTTTCTGTACTATTAAGCAATTTGACAGTTGTGAGGGTTAGACCTCAGATTTGTTTTAATTTGAATTTCAACAATTAATAGCATTTTTTCATGTGACTATTAAAAGATTTTATTTTTTCTTTTGAAAAGTGTCCTTCATATCCTTTAATCATTTATCAGTTTGGGAATGTTTTTTATTTTTATTAATTTGACTAAGTTCCCTATGTATTTGAGAAATGAGGACTTTATCAGAGAAACTTGCTACAAAATTTACTTTTTAGTTTCCCACTTTCCTTCTAATTCTGGATGCATTGGTTTGTTTGTGCAGAACCTTTTAATTTTAGGTAATAAAAATTATTTTATTTCCTATGATGCTCACTACACATATATATATATATATGACAGGTAACATATGATAGTTTTCTTTCCTACTTGTCTGAACTTATTCTTTCCACTTATTTTTCTTGTAACATTGAACCTAGTACATCTAATACAATATTGAATAATAGTGGTGATAATGGGCATTCTTGCTTCACTCATAATCTCTTTGGGAAGTCTTCTAGCTTATCTACACTAGAGATAATGCTTAATGTAAGAAACAGCTTATTGTAAGAAACAGCTCCTTTTATTCTAAAGGCTTTATTAAGAATTGTTATTGTGTTTCATGAAAGGGTTTTTCCATGTGTGTTGATATAATCATATTTTTTGGGTTTTTTATTGATGTGGTAAATTTTATTTAGAATTCCCATTTCGCATTTCTATTTCCCAGCATTGGGTTTGTCCTGCATTCTTGCTATAAATTCTAGCTGGTCACACTGTATGCTCATTTTGATATATTGCTGTAATCCCTTGCTAGTATTTTATAAAGATTTTTTCACCAATATTCACTAAGGAAATAGTGCAATTGTTTTTCTTTCCCTGTTTTTACTATTCCAGGTTTAAGTATGAAGATCATATTTATATCATGAAAGGAATTTGGTAGAATATTTTTTGTTTAGTTATTTTAGTTGTTTCTGTCTCTTCTTGAAAACCTTGTGGGTTTTCTCAGAAAAGATGCTTGACAAAGAGTGGTATACCTTTTCCTTTTCAAGCATATTTTACAGATGAGAAAACTGAGGCAGATGAGTAAATGACTTGCCCAAGGGCATAAAGTAAATTAGTGCCAGATTTGAACTCAGTTCTTCCTGACTGTAGGCCCAGAACTCTATTACTGCACCACCTAGTTACCCACTTCTTCTTTATCTATTTTTTTGAATAATTTATATAATATTGAAATGAATTGTTCTTTAAATGGTTTTATAGATTTCATTTCTAAACCCATCTGTTGCTGGGGGAATTTTTCTTAGGAAACCCATTAATGGGTTGTTCATTTTATTTTTGAAGCTATTATTTAAATGTCTATTTGGCTAATCTAGTCAATTTATATTCTTGCAACTATTCATCTATTTTACTTGGATTGTCAATTTTACAGTCCTATAATTGGGCAAAATAACCCTAATAACTGCTTTGATTTCATCTTCTTTGGTTGTGTATTCAACTTTTCTTTTTGGTTCTGGTAATTTGACTTTCTTATTTCTTTTTTTTAATCAAACTATTCAATGGTTTTTTTTATATCATTATATTTTTCAAAAAATTGACTCACTTCTATTTATTAGTTAACTTTTTGCTTTAAAATTTATTCATCTCTTCTTTGATGTTCAGAATGTTTATTTTATTTTATTTGTTCTTTTTATATGTTTTTTACTTGAATGTGTAATTCATCCATCTGCTTTTTCTTTCTTTTGTTAATGTACATGTTTAAACATATAACATTTCCCTTAGATCTTGCTTTGGCTGTATCTCACAAATTTTTAACATTTTGTCCTGTTGTTTCATTATTTTTATTGAAACCATTCATAGTTCCTAGGAATTGTTCTTTGACTCACTAATTAGTTAGGATTGGATTATGTAATGTCCAATTATTTTTATTCTATGTTTTGTGACCCCTTATTGGATGAATTTTCATTGTATTATGATCAAAAAAGGGAGAATGTAATATTTCTGCATTTATTGTTTGTGAGACTTTTATCTCCTAATCTATAGTCATTTTTTTTTCTGGAAGATGCCATATACAATGGAAGATAAAGGCATTTTTCTTAGTATTCCTATTCATATTTTTTCTCCAGAGGTCTATAATAGCTACCTTTTCTAAAATTCTATTCATTTCCTTAATTTCTTTCTTATTTTATGACTAGATTTTTCTAGTTCAGTGAGGGGAAATTTGAGTTTCCCCACTTGTATTGTTTTACTGTTTATTTCCTCCTACAACTCACTTAACTTTTCACTTAAGAATTTGGATGTTATGCAATTTGGTGCATATAAGTCTAATATTGTTATTATTTCATTTTCTATGGTACTTCTTGAGCAGTTCCCTTGCTTATCGCTTTTAATCAGACCGTTTTTTGTTTTTCTTTTGTCTGTTATCATGATTGTTACTTTTGCAATTTTTTACTTCATCTAAAGCATAATAGATTCTCTCCCATCCTTTTATTTTAATTCTTCATGTTTCTATTTCATATGTGTTTTGTGTTTCTAATCCATTCTGCTATTTGCTTCCATTTTATGGACAAACTCACATTCCCATTTCCAATTATAATGACTAAAGCTATATTTCCTTTTGTCCTGTTTTCTTCTGATTATTCTTCCCTTTCTCTTTAAACTGTCCTTCTTCAAGTCTTTTTTTTTTTTTTGGCTTCTGACCACTTCCTCCCTCTTGTTTTCTTCCCTCCTTGAATGAATTCAGATGAGAGGTTGAAATGTTGTGTCCCACACCATTTCCTCCTCCACTATTAAAACTCTTCCATGTGTGCCGCTTTTATGTGAGATATTTTCCCCCATTCTTCCTCTCCCTTCCCTCTTCTCCTAATGCATGTCTCATTCTCATCTTCCCAATTGTTATTCAGATCATCCCAGTGTAATTGACTCAAACTTGTGCCTTTGGTCTATGCACATTCCTTTTAACGGTCCTATGATAAAATTCTTAGGGATTGCATGTCATCTTCTCACACAGCAATATAAACTGTTTAGCTTCATTGTGTCTTGTAATTTCTCTTTTATGTCTACCTTTTAATGCTTCTCTTGAGCCTTAGATTTGAATGTCAAATTTTCTATTCATTTCTTGTCTTTTCATCATGAATCCTTGGAAATTCTCTCTTTCATTGAAGTTCTATTTCTCTTCCCTGAAGGATTATACTCAGTTTTGTTGGATTGACATTCTACCTCCTTTGATTTCTGGAATCCCAAGGCATCTGTTCTTTTAATGTAGTAGCTGCTGAATCTTGCTTGATCCTGACTATAACTTCATAGTACTTGAATGGTTCCTTTCTAACTGCTTTTAATATTTTCTCTTTGACCTAAGAACTCTGGAATTTGAATATAATATTTCTGGGAGTTTTCATTTAGGCATCTTTCAGGAATTGGATTTTTTGCTTTTTTATTAAGTTGTTAATTGCCTTTTAATAATATTAAGGTTGTTCTTATTTATTTTCCCAATTTCCCTTTACTACTTTTATTTTATTTTAAAAAAATATTTTTATCCAATTTGCATTTTTTTGAGGTTTTTCTTATAACTGCCTTGATGTGATTATCTTCTTTTGAGTTTCTGTCATGATCTTCACCGTGACCATGGTAGATTTTTATGATCCAGTTCTTTTTATTGTTTACTCATTTTTCATCTATTTCTTGTGTTTGAATTTAATATTAAATTTAATATTAAAGTTTGACTTTGAGTACTTGAGTGGAAGGTCATTGTCCTGAGCATAAAAATTTTTGTCACCCTGTTTCATATCTAGTTCTGGAGATTGGAAAATTTTCCATGCCTGCAAGGTGATATGATCCTGGGAGAAGTGTGATCACTGCTCTTCTATGATTTGTGTTCAGGTCCTTATGCAGGAGGAGCTCTCAACCCTTGTACCTGAAAGTGATAATTCTCCTCATGGCCCCTACTCTCTTTTGACCACAAACTCCCCTCTTCACACTGGATTTGTGACCCATTTGCTAAATAACTCCTAGTCCTGTTTTCAACACTGTGTTCCCCTATAATCCCTTTCTGATTAGTTTTCCAATTCCCTTTACTATCTCTTGGATTACAGCTAGAGAAGCTGCTCCTTCTCTTCTAGCTGCTATTTCCAAGGTTCTTATCTGGTGTTTCAGTCATATAAGCTCCAGGTCAACCCCAATGACATTAATCTGTTCTTCCAATCTCTGAAATTGTCTTGAGTTAGAAAAGAATGTCTCTCTGAGACTTTTTTTTTTACTCTGCTACTTCAGAATTTGAATTTAGGCATCATTTTAAAGGTATTTGAAGAGAAATATTGGAAGAACTGGGCTGTATTCTTCCTCTGTATGACATCTTCCACAAACTCAATTTTTAATGCAGTAAAGGTCAAACTTGCTTAAAGCAAATCTTGCAATTGAAAGTTCTGATTAAAAAAAAAACAAATTAGGATGTGATCAGCAATGTACTTAAGATATTATATATTTGATATTAATATGTATTATGGTATCCTTTCAAATGGCAATTTGCAGTACATATATATATATATGTATATATATATACACACACATATATATAATCAGTTTTAAAGAAAAGACTATAAAAAGGCATGCTTATAAAATTATTTAGCCTCAGTGATTACTATTATTACAATGAATGAATAAGTGACTGCTTGGATTCATTCATATGTGCCTGGCAATCCTTTTATTCATCTCTAATTGATTGGTATACAGACTTTCTTCAGAAGCTATTGCAAATAGTCTCTGTGCCTTTCAAGTTTTCGTCTTCACTTTCATTCCTTTCTCTCTCAGTGGTTTTACTTGCCACCATCTTTACTGAAAACTGTAGACTAAAGCCTCTTAAGAGTATTGATGACAAATAGTAAATAAAATGTTAACCAAGAGAGTATGACAATATTTTTAAAAAGACTATGTGCTATGGGTTAGATCAGATTTATATTAAGAATGTTTTTTCAATATTAAGAAAATTATAAACATAATTGACTGTATTAATAACAAATGCAATATATATATATATATCAATAGATGCCACTAAAGCTTTTGATAGTAAACATATTTATGTTTAAAGTACAAAACCTCATAGTTATTAATCAACTTTTCTTCAGAGCAGTAGTTATATTTATTTTTGTTCTGTATATATACAGTATATATATACAGTATTTATATATATATTCAGTATATATATTTTTGTTCTGTAGAACCTTTCACCAACAAAATGTATTGTGAAAACCCAGAACTATTTAATATACTACTTATGATATTATTTCATATTTATTTAGTGCATAAAATAATTGCAATAAAATTTATGCATCCTCAAAATTCCAAATTGAAATTTACATTATTCAAATATAATTATAAGATTTTATTCTTCCTGTAACTATAAAAATTAAATATAAATTGTGAAACTCTAGTTATAAAATAATTTCAAATATCCAGGACATTCTGAAAGAATTCAAAAAAGTAAGGGTGCAGCCAAGAGGACAAAATAAAAGCAGGGACTTGCTTGAGTTCTCCCCCCAAAAGCCTCCAAATGCCCATGGAATGACTCTAAACAAGTTCTAGAGCTACAGAACCCACAAAATGATGGAGTGAAATAAGTCTCCAGTCCAAGAGAGCTTGGAAAGTCTACAGGACAAGCCTATTGCACCAGACCAGAAGTGGAGTGCAGGCCAGCATAGGCTATGCCTGGCATAGACAGGACTGGAACAGTCCTCAGGGTACTGAATCACTGGCAGCTGTGGTGGTTTCCAGAGGTTTTGGTCCACAAATGCCAAACAAAGGATAGAATGTCAGTAGGAACACTCTGTCTGACCTGGGTGAGAGAGGGGGATCGTCCAGCCCCAGTTCAAGGGAGGTGGAGGTGGTGGTGGTAGAATAACACCAGCTGCAGCAGCAGTGGCTGTTTCTGGAACTCCTGGCCCACAACAAGTGTAGGGATCAAGGGGTTGATCAGAGAGTGATTACAAGGATCTCTTTGCAAGTGCTGAGGCAGAATTCTTTAGCTTTGCCCTTTTTGAATCTGGGTCCCAGTCATGAGTGGTGGTTCTGGGGTGAGGAGGAGCACTGTTGTTTCAGAGTTTGAGGCTGCATTGGAGAGAGAATCCTCCTCATAGTTCCAAGGCAGAAAATAGTGCTTGTGGTCACTTACAGACCAGAGCACAGGCCAGGAAAGGAGTGAATACGTATCACTTTAGAAGAACTGAATATTTACAGCCCCTAGAAGTATCTCTTGAAAGAGCTGTATAAAATCCCTGAAGTGTGGGACAGTGCATTGCACCTTCACTACTGGAAACAGAGTCCTACCTTGATAAAGAATTTATAAAGTCAAACATTTGGCTGGGAGAATGAGCAGACAACATAAACACACACACAACAATAGTCTATAGAATTTTACTTTGGTGAAGAAGAAGATCAAAACATACAACCAGAAGAAGACAACAAAGTCAAAGTTCCAACATCTAAAACCTCTAAGAAAAATATAAATTGGTCACAGGACATGGGAGAGCTCAAAAAGAATTTAAAAAATCAAGATAAGTAGATCAACAACTGGTATGAAAAAGGAGAGTAATGCAAGAAAATCATGAAAAATCAATCAACAGCTTGCTAAAGGAGACCCCCCAAATACTGAAGAATTAAATGACATAATCTTGAACAGCTTTTTGCATGCTGACTATCTGTAAGACTTCACATACTATAGATTTTGTTGAACATAATTAACATTTTTAATGAAATATGCATGTAAGTTGCTTAACATAATAATTATAAAAAAATTTTGATGTTGAACATTTTCATGTGGACAATGATTGGCCACATGTGATTTAATACTGGACAGTATTTTAAATTCTGTTCTGCATCAAATTTATTACTTCATTTTGATTTGAAACAAGAATAAAGGGAAAAACACAAATATGTGGTACAAAACGGTAAGAGAAAACTCTCTTGCTGAAGAATAAAAATGCTCTTTTTAGAAATTAGTCACCTACTCAATGAAAATGAATAAATCATTTCATCACAAAATATTTACTTTCCTTCCAACTAGTGACAAATGCTGTATTATCATATTTTACTGCATAATTTTTTCAGATTCAATGCCATTTTTGTAAATTAATTAATTAATTTTTAGTTTTCAATATTCACTTCTTTAAGTTTTAAATATTCCCCAATACCCTCCTCTCCACTTTCCCCAACATGGCATGTAACTGGATATATAGGTTCTGCATACACATTTTTATTAAACATATTTTCACATTAGTCATGTTGTATAGAAACTACAAGGAAGAAAAAATTTTAAAAAGAGAGCAAATAGTATGTTTCGATTTTCATTCAAATTCCATATTTGTTTCTTTGTATTAGTATGGCATTTTCCATCATGAGTCTTTTGAAGTTGTTTTAGGTCCTTGCATTTCTGAGAAAGGCGAAGTCTATTAAAGTCAATCATTCCACAATATAGCTGTTACTGTATACAATGTTCTCCTGGTTCTGTTCACTTCACTCAGCATCAGTTCATATAAGTCTTTCTAGGTTTTTCTGAAATCTTTCTGCTCATTTCTTATAGAACAATAGTATTCCATTACATCCACAATTGACAGATATCCCCTCAATTTCCAAATTTTGGCCACTACTAAAAGATTTGCTATAAATATTTTTGTACTTGTGGTTCTTTTCCTGTTTTTATGGTCTCTTTGTGGCACAGACCTAGAAGTGATATTTAACCCAGAAGCTGGGTTAAAGCATATGCAAATTTTATATCCCTTTGGGGATAGTTTCAAATTGCTCTCCAGAATCTCTCAGTTCACAACTTCACCAATAAGGAATTAGAGTTCCAATTTTCCCACATCTTCTTCAACATTTATCATTTTCCTGTTTTTTCATGTGAACCAATCTGATAGGTGTGATGTGGTACTTCGGAACTGTTTGGATTTGCATTTCTCTAATCGATAGTGACTTAGAACATTTTTTTCATATGAATATAGATAGCTTTAATTTCTTCTTCTGAAGACTTGCTTTTCATATCATTTAACCATTTATTAATTGGAGAATAATTGTATTCTTTTGAATTTGACTCAGTTCTCTATGTATTTTTGAAATGAGGCCTTTATCAGAGACACAGGTTATAAAAATTCTTTTCAAATTTTCTGCTTCTCTTGGTTGCATTGGATTTGTGCAAAAAATTTTCAATTTAATGTAATGACAATTACAAATTTTACATTTCATAATGTTTTCTATCACTTGTTTGGTCTTAATTTCTTCCATTCTCCATAAATCTTACAACAAACTATACCTTTCTATCCTAATTTTCTCACAATGTCAATCTTTATGTCTACGTTGTATACTCACTTGTACTCTATATGGTATAATACGTTGGTCTATGCCTGTTTCTGTCATGCTGTTTTCTTGTTTTCTTAGCAGTTTTTGTAAAAAAGTGAGTTCTTATCCTGGAAACAAGGGTCTTTGGGTTTATCAAACAACATTTTACTGTAGTCATTGACTACTGTATCTTGTGAGTCTAACCTATTCCCCTGATTCACCACTCTATTTCTTAGCCAGTACCAAGTGGTTTTTATGATTGCTGCTTTATTTCTGTCACCTTCTATAGCTTTTCTTCTTATTAATTCCCACGATATCATGGATGCTTTGTTCTTTCAGATGAATTTTAATTTTTTTCTAGGTCTATAAATTTTTTTGGTTGCTTAACTTTTTCTTTCTTATTTTGAGGTTAGATTTATCTAGTTCAGAGAGGGGGAGGTTGAGGTCTCCTACCATTATAGTTTTGCTATTTCTTCTTATACCTCTCAACCTCTCCTCCAAGAATCTGAATGCTATACCACTTGGTGCAAATATGTTTAGTAATGATATTAATTCATTGTCTGTTGTATGTTTTAGCAGGATATAGTATCCCTTATTATCTCTTTCTGTTTTTGCGTTGTCTGAGATTGGGATCACTTCTTCTGCTTTTCTTTTTTACACCAACTGAAGCATAATATATTCTACTGCAATCTTTTACCTTTACCCTGTGTGTATCTCCAGGTTTCAAATGTGTTTCTTAAAAACAACTATTATAAGATGATGGTTTTTAATCCATTCTGCTCTCTGCTTCTTTACTGGAGAATTCTTCACATTCACAATTATGATTACTATCTCTGTCTTCCTCTCCATCCTATTTCCCTCCCTTTTAATTCTTTTTTTCTCCCTCCTCCCTTTCTCTCCTCAAAAGTTTTGCATTTCACTTCCTTCAAACTTCCTTCCCTTCTATTAGCTCCTGCCTTTTCTTTCCCTCTCCCTTACTGCTTCTTCCTTCCCTTTTAACCTTCTCCCCTTTTCTGTCCTCTTTTCCTTCCTAATGCCTATAGAATAAGACAGATTTCTATACTTAACTTAGTGCATTATTGCCTCCTTGAACCAAATCCTATGAGAGTAAAGTTCAGACAATGCTCACCTACCTCTCTTCTTTCCCTCTACTGTAATATATTTTTGTACCTCTTCATGTATTGTAATTTCCCATTTTCAGACTCCCTTCCTCTCTCTCATTAAAATCCCTTTGCACATCTTAATAGTTTTTATCATCATATCAGTTAATTTGTAATCACACTCTCTGCCTATGTATATCCCTTTCAAATGTCATAACAAAGACACAATTCTCAACATTTACAAGTAATGTGCTCCCATGTAGGAATGTAAACTCTTTGCACTTATTGAATAGCATTCTTTTCCTTTGTTGTTTATCTTTTTATACTTCTTTTGAGCTTTATATTTGAAGATCAAATTCTCTGTTGTGAAGTCTCATTTCATTGAATATCCATCTTCTTGTCAGAAAGACAAATATTTCACTAGGTAGTTGATCCTTGGTTGTAGTACAAGCTCCTTTGCCTTGCAGAATATCATATTCCAAGCCTTGTGATCTTTTAGTGTAGAAGCTACAAAGTCCTGCATGATCTTGACTGTATTGCTATGATATTTAAATTGATCCTCTCTGGTTCCTAACAATATTTTCTCCTTTTTATGATAATTCTGGAATTTAGGTTTAATGGAGTATTCAATTTGTGTTCTCTTTCAGGAGGTGATCAATGGATCCTTTCAATGACTATTTTACCCTTTAGCTCTAGGACCTTGGGATAGTTTTCCTTGATGATTTCTTGGAAAATGCCTCCTAGGCTCTTTTTTACATCATGACTTTTAGGTAGACCAATAACTCTGAAATTATCTCTCCTGAATCTATTTTCTGGGATAGATTTTTTTTCCCAATGAGGTATTTTATGTTTTCTTCTAGTTTTTCATTCTTTTGAATTTTCTTTATTGATTCTTGATATCTCATAGAGTCATTACCTTCCATGTGCCCAATTCTAATTTTTAATGAATTGCTTTTTCCGTTACCTTTTGTATCTCCTTTTCCATTTTGTCAATTTGACTTTTTAAGGAGTTTTTTTCTTCAGTGCACTTTTTTATTCCATTTTTTGAATTGTATTTTAAATTTTTTTTCTATTTTTCTTCTACCTCTCTGACTTTTAAAATCCTTCTTGAGCTCTTTCAAAAAGGCTTAATGGTTTTGAGACCAATTGATATTCTCCTTTGAGATTTCATATGTGGGTATAGTGATAATTCTGTCCTTCTACTTTGATCTTCCCTGTCCCCATAACAAGAATTTACAGTCTTTTCTATGTTGCTTCTTGGTCATGGTATTTGTCTTTTTTTCTGACTTTTAAAGTTGATCTCTGCTTCTGGGGCCCAAGTGGCACTGTCCCATACTTCTTGTGCTAGGGGCTAGGGGCCTGGCTTTGTGTTCTGGGGCCTCAGGTTCTGCCATCTGGAAGCTATAGAATGGTACTTACATGGTACTGAACTGGAGCTGGTGGTGGTGGTTAGTGTGTACTGATAGCAATTGTGCTTTTACTGAATTTCCCCCATGTTACACTGAAGTTCACAGAGTGAAGTGAAGGGATGGGTTGCCTGAGTGCTAGAGATCACCTCCTTTCCATGGACTGCATTGGATCATGGGTTGGCTTAGTCACTGGTGAACATTCTTCTGTTGCACAAGTGGTGATTCTCCACACTTGCATCTGCTCATTACCCTAACTATGTGAAAGTGCCTGGGGTGCCCTGGTGTCCCTGGGGCACCACCATAGGGCTCAGGATCTCCTGCTGGTTTGCTGAGGTGAGACTTGCCAGGATTCCTTCCACGCTATGCTAGTCCCCTTCAGTCACAGCAAGAGGGCTCTTTCTTGTTAATTCCCCTAACCTTATGAGCTTAAAAACAAAACAAAACAAAACTGCCTCACCCTGTCTTTCTGCTGGCTCCACTATTCCAGAACTTTTCCTCGGGTGATATTTTCTGGGTTTTTCAAGGTCAATAAGGAAGAGTGAGAGTGACTAACTGTGTACTCTGCCATCATAGCTCCTTGAAGTCTATGCTATTTTTTCTTTTTCTTTTGCAAAAAACTGGATGCAACCATTATGTGATGCTTAAAGTTTGCACCAGTATTACTTATAAATCTTTTTTTACTAAACTGTATTGCTGTCAGACAAACTGTACAGTTTAGCTAGTGCAGGAAATTGCAACTCTTATCACATTACTTGAATTAGTCATAGCAGCTATGCCTGGCCACCCTCTTTTCTTGCACCTATGGCTCTTCATTGGGTTGAATGATAATATCATTATTGCTGCAGTGCTATAAACAAACCACTCAAGGCAGCTTTTGGAAATATACTGACAGCATGCATGCACTGAAAATTCTATACTTATGGTTCTCAATGCACAAGAGATAAAAGCTTATCCATATGCAACTGATGAATATGGTGCTACTCTGTTTCTCTGTTAAGCAGCATGATGAACAGAATTATCCCATGTGAAAATTGTGTGATATAAGGTTAAAAACCATTTTTGAACTGAAAAAAAGCAGGGTGCAATGATTATGTTATGGTGATGATTATGTGGTAAAATACACAAATGATATATGTGTTTAAAGTTCAATTGAATACATTAACTTATTGTAACAGTATATTTATCTTTGTAAGTGAAGAATTTCTTTAGATATGATTTTTTCCTCGACTACAACTACACTTTCACAGAAATCCTACTGAATCAATGTTGCTAACCAGTTTATTTGTAAATCTGTCATCACCCTACCATACTACTTTTATGAGAAAAAGGATAGACCTAATATGTAAACGATGAAGGATAAAACACAAGAGAACTATAGAAAATATTCATTAACATTACTGATTAAAATTTTAAATAAAATCTCATCAAACAAATTATAGGAATTGATAAAATTATCAGTTATCAACAAGCTGAATTCAAGTCACAAATGCAAGAATTGATCAATATCAGAAAAATAAAATAATCTTACATTTAATCACATAAGAAACAAAACATGTCAAAATAGAGGAACACCTTAATAGATGGTGAAAGAGCTTTTGACAAAATACAATGCTCATTTATTTAAAAAAAGAAAGAAAAACAAAACAAAAAAGCCAAACTTATCATGTAAAGGTATAGGTGGATCATCCTTTTTTTGTCATGAAAATTATCTAAGCCCAATACCAAGCACCATATGCAACAAAGATATACTTTTCTTTTTAAAAAAGTCATTTAATAAAGGATGTTCACTCTACCCATTGTTATTTGCTATACTTTTGAAAGTGCTAGCTATAAAAAAAAGAAATTAAAGTAATAAAGATTGCTAAAAGGTAGATAAGATTATGTTTGTTGGTGTTATGATGGTTTAACCTACAAAATCCGTGACACAGTAAAGATACTATGGAGACAATTATCTGAAATGTTGCACTCTAAAAAAAATAAATCCTTAAAATCAATAGTGTTACATATAAAAATAACACAATCTATGAGGCAATATTAGAAAGAGAAATATCATTTCAAATAGCTATAAATTTAAAGAATACTTGGGGATCAATCTACCAAAGCACATGCAAGGTGTATATGGTTTCAATTACAAAGTGTTCCTTAAAGAAATAAAGAACAATTTAAATAGAGAAATATTCAGTAGTCATATTTGGCAGTGGCAATGTAATGAAAATGACAATTATATCAAAGTTAATTTACAATTTTAATATTACACCAATCAAATCTTCAAAGGAATATATTATAGAACTCAATAAAATAGTAACAAAATTCATTTAGAAAATATAAAAGATCTAGAGTACCAAGGGAAATTACAAAATGAGGTAGAAATGAAGGGGAAATAATGTAACTTTCAGATTTCAAACTATTTTATAAAGCAGCAGTCATAATAACCATCTCCATTGATTAAAAAAGGAAGAGATAGAGTAATGGAACAGAATTGGCAAGGGAATATAAAAAAAAAAAACAGTGGAACTGAATAACTCAGCATTTGATGAAGTGAAAAACATAGATTACCTAGAAAAACATTCTGTATTTATTAAATATTCCCTGGAAAATTGGAAAGTACCGTGGCAGAAATTAGACTCAGGTAAACATCTTACACCTTATCCTACTATTCCATGATAAATGGATATGTGAACTTATTATTAAACTTTGGAAAGAGATAGAGACAGAGACAGAGAGAGAAAGAGAGAGAGAGAGAGAGAGAGAGAGAGAGAGAGAGAGAGAGAGAGAGAGAGAGAGACAGAGACAGAGAGAGAGACAGAGACAGAGACAGAGAGAGACAGAGACAGACATAGACAGAGACAGACATAGACAGAGAGGCAGAGAAAGAAAGGAGAAGAAGAAGAAGAAGAAGAAGAAGAAGAAGAAGAAGAAGAAGAAGAAGAAGAAGAAGAAGAAGAAGAAGAAGAAGAAGGAGAAGGAGAAGGAGAAGGAGAAGGAGAAGAAAAGCAGAACTTATAACATTCATAACTTATGGGTAGAAGGTATATTCTTAACCAAGAAGGGTTAGAAACAGTTCAAAATGCACAATGGGAAAAAACACACTAAGAATGTCCTTGGCCTTCACTACAATTAAATATACTAGAAATGTTAGTTAGAGCAATAATATTAAAACAGAAAAGAAACTGAAGTCATAAAGACGACAAAGGAGAAACAAAACTACACTTTTTACATATGATACGTTTTACATAGAAAGCTATATAGAGTCAACTGTAAGAAACAATAAACAATGATGTTAGTAGGAAAGTTAGATGAAAAATATCTACAATACGCATCTTTTCTGTATATTAACAAGCAAAATACAACTTAATGTAATGGCTGGAAAGTTTTCCCCCGATTTTTGGAGTGTTCAAGAACAGCTATTTGGCATGAGGTCACTTATTTACCAGACTCCTTTTGTAGCTGAGAATCTATGTCCAGTCTTTCATTGCCTCCTGATGCAAGCACTGCTATCAGCTGATCTGGGGGTACTTTTTGGAAATCACTGAAAAAAATGGAAACCCTAAATCCTCTAAACCATTTGAAGCTCATGCAATTTTCATTTGTCCAAATAGGGAAGAAGAAATCTTTCCAATGCCTGCTTTATAACATCTTCCCTACCAACTCTAAGTATTTCCTGTTCCCATAAGTTTACCTAGAATATCACACATTCCAGTTTCTGGAATTTCTAATTTCCGCTAACTTGATGATCTCAAACAAGACTTAGAGAGAATAATGACATAGTCTAGGTTATTGAACACACTTCTATAATTTTATTTCACCAAACTGCCCTTAAAAATTTTTCACATTTAATCTAAAGTCTATTATTGGGTACCTTATCACTTAATTTAAATGGGGTGAGGTTAATAAAACAACTGTAGCCTTCCACACTCTTTAAACAAAGGAAGATAAAACACTGAAGAGAAATTAATTTATCATGCTTCAGTCAAGCTAATATTAAAAGACTACATAAATTGCAATTACTACATAAATTAATGTGTGATGCTAATCAAACTACCAAATAATTGCATTAAAGAAATAGAGAAAACAAAAACAGAATTTTTCTTAAGAAAGAAAATAGTCAGTAAGTACAAGGGAAATAATAAAAAAATGTGAAAGGGGCTTAGCATTATCATGACTCAGACTATATAAATGAAAATATGAAGCAACAGTCTTCAAAATTATTTGGTATTGATTTTTGCAAGAGAATACTTGGTTCTGGTTTAAAATAGAAAAAAATAAAATAAGATAGAACAGAAGTTCAATGGATATATCCAGTTACATAAGATTCAGAAACAATTGAACAGAATAGTATCTTGTTTGATAAGCTCAAGGAAGTTAACTAATGGACAACGATTCTCTATAACAAAAAAAAAACTGCTGGGAAAATTGGAAAGAAGTCTGATAGAAACAAGGTTTGGACAGAAAACTTATATGCAACAATAAGCTTCAAATGGATTAAAAAAAACTTTGATAGAAAAATTATATCAAAAAGAATTTAGAGAAGTATGGTTGAAAATTTCATTCATATCTGTGGTTAAAGATGGGTTTTAGACCACAAAGGGATAAAATAGGTTATAAGAGATATAATGAAGAACTTTGATCATACGCAAATTTAAAACAGTTATCACAAATAAGATTTACTTATTTAGAATTAGAAGACAAATAGTCAACCTGAGAGTAGGTAAGAATATTTGTAACATATTTATCTAATATAATTCAAATATCCAAAATCCATTCCTCAATTTTTATGTGGTCAAAGGTTATGAATGATTGTCAGGAATGGAAATGCAAGCTATCAAAAACTGTATAAAATTCTCCAAATCACAAATAATAAGTTAAATGCAAATTTAAGCACTCTCAGATTCTGTCATGCCCAGCAGATTTCAAAAAATGGTTAAAGTGGGGAATAACTTTTGTTGAACATGAAGACAAGCATTATCACACTGATGGTTGGACTCTAAAATTTACCAACGTTTCCAGGACAGAATTTATAATCGTACCTCAAAAGTCAAGAAGAAAGAAAGTATATCTCTATATCTAAATATTTTCAGGGATTCATACAATATTTTATAGCCAAGTTTTTGAATAGTTAAGAATTTGAAGCTTTGCAGGTACTCATCAATTAGGAAATGACTGAAAAATTGATGGTCTATGAATGTATTGAAAGAATCATCCCTAGTAATAAATAATCAATCAATCAATCAATCAATACATAAATGAACAAATAAATAATAAAAAAGAATAGATTCTGAGAAACTTGAGGAAATTTTTGTGAATAGATGTTGACTAAAGTGGACTAATAGAATAATCGGTAAATTGATTACAAGGGTGTTAAGGTAAATTCTGAAAGTTTTAAGAACCATGATCAGTGTAATCAGCAGGCATAACTCTAGGATACTGATGATGAATCATGCTTTCTACTTTGTGGTGGAAGTATGATGGATAGCAGGTATAGAATGAGATATATGTTTTCAGGCATGATCAAGAGAATGTTTTTCTTTTTTCTAGATTGTTTGTTATTTAAGGGATCAATTCTATTTGGAGAGTTGAGAGGACTTGAGATATGGTGATAAAATTAAAAAAAAATAAAGGAAAGAAAGGAGCATCAAACAATGAATCAATACAGATGAGAATTGAAGGAATTTCAGAAAGGGACTAATACTCGAAAGACTGTATTGATGTACCATCTCTCTGTCTTTGCAGACATATTGTACATGTATGTATACACATCTCATATCCATATGGCATTTATATATAACATATAAACCATGTCATATATGAATATATTTTATATGATGGGTTCATGATTTCATTTCTGTTAATTTTTTTCTATCCCTTTGTATATAGGAATATTCATGTATGTTGATGGTCAAGTTCATCGTCATCATCATCATCATCACGATCATGATCATTATCATATTCTTCGTGAAAAAGAACAGATCTTGTAAGATTAACTTATTTCTTCAAATGACATGTTTTGTAAATTCAGATGAGGTGAACTCTATGGATATAATTTACTTAATATTAGGGACCATTTGATATAATATCTCATGCTATTCTGATATAAAAGGTGGAGAAGAGAGATAACACTAGAAGACAATAGAGCTAGATGCATTTGGAAGCTTCCATGCTGTTAAATGTTTTTATCAATGACTTGTATGAGGATATATTCATGAATTTTGCAAATAACAAATAGCTGATATACATATCTAAAATACTAGATGATAGAGTTAGGGTCCAAAATAGATTTTGACAGGCTAAAAAAAGAAGGTAATGTAACAAGATGAAATTAAATAATTGTTAATTTAAAATCTCACACACCTTTCAAAAAAATTCTTGAGTATATTTCATAGGTAGGCAACTATTTGCCTTAAAAACATAACTGAGTTAGTACTACATAGCAGAAGACATAGTTATGTTGTAGCATATTGGGCTGCATTTTGAGAGTCATAGTTTCTACAAATACACAAGTGATAATCTCTCTCTTTCCTCCTTAATCAGACCCCAGCTCACTTAGCATATTCAATTTCAGTTACATCAATTTATGGGAGGATATTAGTGAAACAGAGGGTTTCTAGGGGTAAGCAGTTAGGATCAAAAGTCTTGAATCCATGGCAAAAAGATAAATAATTGAAGAAATTCAATGTTTTGCATGAAAAAAGAGAAGGTTTAATGGAAAACATTAACTATATTCAAAAGATTTGGACACTTGACATATAAAGGAAAGAGTAAAATTTCTGATTCTATATTCCAAAGGACTAGAAGCAATGAGTAGAAGTTTAAAAAGAGATGAATTTAAGCTTCATGTTAGGAAATATTTCCTAAAATTGTTATTGGTCAGTCATTTCAGATGTGTCTGACTCTTTTTGACCCACTTTGGGACTTTCTTCACAAAGATATGGGAGTGGTTTATCAATTGTGACAAACAAGGTTATGTAATATATCTAGTAAGTGCCTGAGGCTACATTTGAACTCTGGTCTTCTGACTCCAGACCCAGCACTATCAATTGTGCCACCTAACTTTCTAAAATTAGAGTTATCCAAAAGTGAAATGAGTTCTTTTGGGAAGTTATGGGATCCCTTCAACAGAGGTCTTAAGCAGAGTCCGAATGATGGCTTTTTAGGCATGTTGTCATGGGAGGAGGGGTCCTGTAAAAGTGTGATTTGGTCTCTATAATTGTTGATGTCCCTTATGACTAAAAATTGTGTGATTTTTAAGTTTTGTGCTTATTTGTCATTAGTCAGTTTCTCCTTAAAAGTACACCTAAGAGTTATCTTTATTTTACATCTGATGAATTATTAGTGTCCTACTTTGAATATGTATGACCAATTTGATTTCTTTTGTATGAATAATTTCATTCCTCTCTCTCTCTTTCTCTCTCTGTCTCAACATACACACACACATATCCATAGAATTTCAATTGAAAGGTGCCTCACCAGTCATCTTGTACAATGATCCTTTCTTCCAATCACTGTGAGTAGAGTCATTTCAAGGCCATCTAAATATATTAGTATCTACTACACATCTCATCTTTTTTAAAGGAACAGTATGATTTAATTCTTTGCTAATACAAAACTTCTAGAGAGAAATTCAATAGTGCTTTAGAGGAAAGATTTTACAATTTAATCTGAATCTAGATAATTTCGTCTGAAGAAAAAATAAGATTAGTTTGATATGATCCAATTTTGCTTCTTCTTAGAAATCACTATCACTTTTTAAATGTTTTAGATTCTAGAATGAGGTTTCTTTAATGTGTGTGTGTGTGTGTGTGTGTGTGTGTGTGTGTGTGTGTGTGTGTGAAGGACCCTTTTGCCAGCCTGGATCTTTTTTTCAGAATAATGTTATTATTATGACATTTTATTATGTTATTATTTTATGTTATTAAGTAAACTACATAGAATTGCAAAAACAACCCAATTATTTTAAATGGAGATAAAATTTTATTTTAAAAAATACAAGCTCATAGAGTCCATGTTCAGAAACATTTAAAAAAAATTGGCAGAAATTGAAGTCAAGCTCTGTAACCTATATTTTGCAGAATCTATTCTCTTTCCTTTTTGTTGCAAAAGAGTACAGTACATGCCTTCAGCCTTTTAAATTACTGAACTTGTAGTGTCTCAGCAATCACATTTGCCAGTTCTTTCAGTACCCAAGGATATAATTTATCTGGTCCAGATGACTAAACTCTATCAAGCATGCTTTCTTACTGTCCTATTGCTATTGGTCTCAACTTCTCATTAGACAATTTTCTTTTTGTCCTTTCCATGCTAGAAGTCATTCTCTCTGTTTGAGGAAACAAAACAAAATACAAATTTGACTTTTGTACATTATTGGTTATCATTGGCACACATTCCCGTTTCAGTGCTCCTATCTTTTGAGCTTCTTCTTTCCCCATTGTAGTTAAAACAATGCAAATTAACATAATACTTTTTTTCTTTTCCTTTAGTCCTTCACTTCCTTTGCCAGCCTCAGATTATTCTGAGCTTTAGCACTTCTGATATTATTCTTAAAGTTCTATGCTATACTTTTGTTTTAATTCTCTGATATCCGTTCTTGCTTCCATATTTTATATACATACTGGTATATGTACACATTCATGTTTATGCATACATATTTATGTATACTTACACATGTGTAAGTATGTTTATCTATGTTTATGAATATTTTTTATCTAAGTTGGTTGATGACTTTTCCATATATCAACATTTTCAACCTCTGTACTTCCCTCTAATCACAATTGCTTCCTTGTGTCTTCAAATTTTCATTCTTGAGAGTTTCTCTTGCTTCTTGAACTGACCCCCTATGCAAAATTTTTGTCCATGTGATCCTGCCTACCCTTCCTCTGATTGTTTTGAAATATTTTCTCCCCAAATTTAGACTATAGTCAGACTAGACAATCACCAATCTTCCTTTCCTTCCCTGTTACAAACTTGAGAAAGTAGTAGTTGCTCCCCCTGCCAAAAGTTCACATGATTTCTGCACCAGCATCAAAGTACCCCCTGTTAATGAGGATCAGATCCATAAATGACCTCTCAGATAAGACAAGAAGTTATTAAATGAGTTGCTTGTGCACAGTGTGTGTTGTGTGTGTGTGTGTGTGTGTGTGTGAGAGAGAGAGAGAGAGAGAGAGAGAGAGAGAGAGAGAGAAACAGAGACAGAGACAGAGACAGAGAGAGTGAGCGAAAGACAGAGAGACAGAGAAGGACAGAAATACAGACAGGCAGGCAGCCAGAAACTGATATAGTTTGGATAATTAAAAATCTTCATCCCAACTATATATAACCTATCTATACAGATTTGTAATCTGTTTCGTTACTAAATCTTTTTTTCCTCTTTCTGCCCAGTTATCTATAATGTATATTAATGACTAAATCAATTCTTCCAATGATCTTCACTAAATATCTGGGTTTGGATTTCATTAGATAACTAAACCTTCTTAATACCCAGCATTGTCCTACCTTTGGCTTTTAGTACTTATTTCTTTTGAATAAGGCAGCTATACAGAACCAAATTACATTCGTTGGTTTAATCTCTCCAGATCTTTAGCTATGAAATCTTAGCTGCCTCCTTGAATTAAGACCTAAAGTTCAGGTTGCATGCTGCAGCTCAGATTCTCTTCTAGCTTTAGATGAGCTTCAAGGTAAATTCTCCTTAACCTGATATGGCTAGTGCTATGTGTTTTTCATTCAATTCTGCAGAAAAAATTTACGAAAATTCTTTAAGTAATAACATAATAAATTCCTATTACTTTTGAACTTAGAAATGATCAAGTCCAAGTCTTACATTTTACATTTGCAGACATTGAGGCAGAGAGGAGTTAAATGTCTTGCTCAAGATCACTTTCCTAGTAGATGAATGAGCATGGAAAAAAATACAATTCTTCTGAAAGCCAACCTAGGTGATGTTTATTCTACTAAATGCAGCTTATCCTCTTTTAATTGTTTACAGATTTCTTCACATAACATGTGAAATATATGCAAGTACACATTTTTAATAATTAAACATTTAAAGTGAAAAAATATAGAATATGAAAAATCTAAGTTTGCACTTTTTTACTTTCTATATTTTATAAAAAGTAATTTTTTGTGTTCCATGACTGACCTTTCACAAGTCTCTGGTGATTCTTACATCTTCCTCTTGTTTTTTCAGCTCAAGTTTCTTAGATATTTTTTTCAAATAGTATCAATAGATATTTACTATAAAACTTCTTTAGAAAATTCTGATTTCCATTTGAGGCTTTTCTACCTTCAGTTCTATCAAAGGGATTGCGTCTCAAGAAAAGTTCCAAGGAATAAACCGTGGATTTTGCTTTCATTAAGGGTTACTTGAGAGTGATATGTGCAAATCAAATGAGAAAATGAGAGAAAACTTTTAAAGTGCACAGATAAAGGAAATATATGTTTTTTTATAAAAAAGTATCAAGGTACAACTCAAAGGGAAAGGGAAAAGCATGGGCATATAAAGAAACTCTTCGTCACAAGTTAGTTTCATGCTTTCTGAAGGGAAGATTTTCTTGTTCAAAAGCCTGAAAAAGATATTGAAGATGGGAAACAGATTGAAAGAACGTCCAGAACAATATTTATTACTCTTTCCCTAAAGCAGCAAGATGGGTTCAGTGTAGTATATAAAACAATAAATAAATTATCTCTTAGAGCAGTTCTTAATTTGGTGGTTAAAATTTCAGATTGGTATGCATGCGTGTGTGTGTGTGAATTTTTAATAAAAATATACTAATATTTCCATCTAATTGCTTTCACTTGCTATAATATGCATTTTATCTTACATATTTTAAAACATTATTCTGTAAAGGTGTTCATAGGTTTCACCAGACTTCCAAAGGGGTCCATGACATCTACACAAAAAGCCAAAAAAGGAGTACTTTATAGATATAGGAAGAGAGCCAAATATTTACATTCATAGATTAGTAACCCCTTAAGAAAGGGATTTTAATAATTTGATTCATCAATGACTCTATTAATGTGCATACTCTATTCATTGTATTGATCATTATTGCTTCTTATCTTTTGTAATTCTTGTTCATGTTCTTTCATGATTCTTTATATAGATGCTCTATTTATCTAAATCTGAAAGAGGCATATTGAAGTCAACAATAATTACTGTCTTACTGTCTACATCTTATAACTGATTTAGCTATTTTTTGTACATAGGTCTGCAATTTTGGTACTCATTCATTTAATATTTATATTCCATTATCTATGAGATACATAGTAAGTAGAACTTAGAGATTTGGTCAAGGATGCAAAAGATCTGTTTTCAAGTGCTGCTTCTGACAAATATTGGGTGACTCCTGGTAAATCACTTAAACTCTCAGTACTCTAGTCAACTTTCAAAGATGATTTATGACAAAGGAAGGGTTGACCTGAATTGCTAGAGGAACTTTCTTCAACTGGGTGTTCCTTAAGGGCTGTTTTCTGGACCTCTTCTGGATAAAGAGTGATTATCAATTGTAACTTTTTCCCTTCCCTTCTAGCTTGATTTAATTACTTTTCTTTTGCTTATTACAGGGGTCACTCCCTGATTTCTTCTTAAACAGGTGTATTCACTGTTATGGGCCTTACCTCACTCTAAGTGAATACTTGAATAGGCCCAAGGCCAAACAAGTCAAGGTCTCCCATTGTATCCTGTGTCACATCCAGTCATCCTGATGAATATCTGGTCACTGGATCCAGATGGCTCAGGAGGAGAAAATGAGGCTGGTGACCTTGCAACAGCCCTCCCTCACTCAAAACAAAGTCAAGTGCAAGTCACATCATCATTTCTCTAATGTTGTGGTCCTCTTCAAAAACGAAGGACAAGTACAACAACAACAAATCTTTCTAGCCTTATCTATAGTTTCTTTACAAAAGATGTAGCTTCTATCCTTGTCCATCTAGATACAATTTTACAATTCCCATTTTTTTTTTGATTTAGGCAAGTCAAATGAATCCTATCCCTAAAATAATTTTAACTCTTTAAAGATTTGCATATCTTAAGTGTGTGTCATATTAAAAAAATCTAATCTGCTAACTTCTTTTATTTTATGAGGAATTTCATTGATTTATGTTCTCTATAAATCTTGTGATAATTTATCTCCTTAAAAAATGTTATCACCAATTATCTTCACTATATATTATTTAAAATAATCCAGTCATAGTTTCATCCCTTTCTTCTTTTTTGCCAAAATAAACCCAAGTCATTTGGTCTTCCTCTCTATTTTAAAATCAGTTCCAGTTTTCTATTTGTTTATTCATTTTTTTTTCTTGTGCCAAAGTCTTACCTTCACAGATCCTTCTTACCTTTTTCTCACCACCTGTGTCCCCTGGTTACTTTACTGTACTTCTACAGTATTAAAAAAAGAACTTCTTTAACCTGGTCCAGATAATGTTATTTGGTGATCATCAGTATTCCTACCTTCCTGCTTACACCTGTGTTTGAATGATTTTCACGTATGTGTCCTACCTCTAAGAAAGACAAAGTTCTTTCTTCCACTCCTTCCTCTCTCAGAAAGGTTCAGAAAGTTTTAATCTATTTCTTCCCTCAGAAAGCCTTAAAAGAAGGTGAAACTACAAAGAAACAATAAACTTATCTCTCCCTTTCATTCATCCATTTCAGGTGATGAAGCACATTACTTTTCTTAAATTTTATTTTCAAGTATCTGATCTATTCTGATTTTCTCAAAAAGTACATTTATCAAATGACCATTAGCTTTTATCACATAATATAGTCAACTTTTTAAAGATGTTGTTCTCTTATTCAAATCATTTTCTTTCAACTTTCATATTTTACTAAAATTTTTCTCTCCATTAAAACTCTGCCATTCTTACTTCAATCTCTTGCTATTTGTTCCATCTATAAGTTATATATAAACTTGTATGTTCTGGATCTTGTCAATCATGCCTTGAGTTAAGTATGAGATTCCTTTCTATCTTAATTCATACTTTGACTTCTGGATCCAATGCTTCTAGTCAATTTTCTCTTTTGATTTCTTAAAATGTACTATATAGAATTTTTTCCCTCTTGCTTTTTTGGGGGGGAAATCAATGGATCTTCAATCACCTATCTAACTCCTGTTTTACAGGAGAATTGTTCTTCACTGTCAGTATCTCATTTGGTCTCCCAAGTTTGTTACCTTTTCACTTTGATCTAATATTTATAGTTTTGTCATTGAAATTTTTGTTCCATCTCCTCTATTACTTTTTTCAATGTATACTCTGTGTTACTAAGTTTTCCAGTATCTGTTTTCATTTATAGATTGTCCTGTCAGGTTTCATTTTTTTTAAAAGATATTTTTACTTATTAATTATACTTTTATTTAATTTCAAATCTTTATTGCATTTTCCCCATTGTTCTTGGAGTACCTTTGTCAATTCCATTCTCTTTTCTAGGGATCTTGGTTATTTCATTCTCTTTTCTAAGGATCTAATTATATATATATATATATATATATATATATATATATATATATATATATTCCAAAAATAATTTCTTCTTCGGGACTTTCTTTCTGGCATTTCTTACCCTATGTTATCTCTTCATGAAATTACTACTTTTACTTTTATATATTTTTCTTCCTCTTTGTTCTTCTTTTTCTGCTTTTTTTGGTAAAATATTTCCAGAAATCTCTGTCCCTTTCTTCATCTTTTAGTTGTTTTTAGTTTACTTAATACATATCTTGCCATTTTTAGTCGATAATGACTTTACCAATCTCCCACGTAGAGGTTTCCCCAGATTTGTCTAAATGTGTACGTTTTGAATCCATATCCAGGATTATTTACACTATAGGACACACTCTCTATCTCTCTTTTTGTCTAGAAGTCAACCAGACACACATTTCCATGTTAAGTCTGTCTTTCTAATCTAAGCTTGTCTAGAATAGGTCTTTTGCTAAGACCTTCCCTCCATCCAATTTCCTCCTCTTCCATGTGAAGAAAAACACAAAAACGGCAAAAAAAACCCCAACAATTTGGAAAAAGAGGGCGTTTTACCAAAACAAAAATAAAAATCATATTCTTTTCTTCCTATACTTTTTTAATCATTCGTGTGACAATGATTTACAGGATTTCACTGTTTTAGAGATCTTTAGCATAATTTATCCTCAGAAGAAGATTGTTTTCAGTTCTATAAGACCCCTGATAACATTGCCTTGTTTATATTCTAATTCCCATTAGCCGTTCTTCCAAATATAGTTCTGAACTTTAAAAGAAAATTTAACTTACAAAAACCCAAACTTAAAAACTAAGAGTTTATATTTTATAATAAAAACTTTTTTAAAGAAAGAATCACAGGATGATTCTTCCACGCAGTTATTAATCAGTTAATCCCTAAAGGTTTCCACATATTAACTCATTCAGTTTATTCACTACACAAATATATATTAAATGTACTATGTCTCAAAAATTTTTCTATCAAGTCACATAATGTTTGTAAAGTGTTTAGCACAGTGCTTGACAGGTGCTAAATGGTAGCTACTTAACAAATACTTATTTTCTTCCTTGGCCTTTCTGTCTCTATGTGAGAAACACACAGAATAAAACACAATAGAGAAATGACAGAAACATATTATAAGATAGAATATAAATATCCCGCAAAAGAGGCAATCAGAGTTGTGAAAATTCAGATAAGGTACTTATTACCTTTGTAAACTCTTTTATATAAAGAGGGTCTACTGAGTGAGTCAGTCAGCAAGTCAGTCAATAACTGTTTATTAAACATCTACTACTACGTACCAAAATACTGGTTATTTAAGGTATACAAAAAGATGTAAAAGAAAGTTCCTTGCCCCAAAGATATCAAAATCTGAAGAGAGAGATAATGAGGGAACAAACATGTACAAACAATCTATACATAAGAAACCTTTGCAATCAAAAGAGAGAAGACATTAGATTTATGAAGCATTGGGATATGATTCTTATTGAAGATGGAATTTTAGTGAGTATTTAGGGAACATGTTTTATTCTGTTCATAGTCTTTTTATATCACATATAACTTTCATATATGAATATTATTCTTTAGAGTCACATACTCATATATATGTAAGTATGTGGGTATCTATCTTTTTAGATAAATATACTGAGAAATATGCATGTTTGTGCATATATATACATGAATACATATGCATGTATCTGTAGTTATATGGTGACAAATGCATGTTGTATGCAGATGCAATGCATCTGCTTATATTCACGTGAGTAAATATATGTATATATGTGTATATATATGCCTGTGTGGATAAATACTTATTATCATGCCACTCTAAAACCTAATAGACAGTCACTCAATTATTAAGGTATTGGGGATATATAGATAAAAATTAAATCTTAAAGGGATTTTTTAAATAACAACTGAGACTACATGCATGTTAATAAATATATGAAGAATAAATATGTATAGAATTAATGCAAAATAAATATGACAATAAAATACAAAGTAATTGGAAAGGGAAGACATTAACAAATTTTTGGGGCCAAGGAGATCGGGAAAGTTTTCATATAAGTAGAGGTCTTGAATTAGGACAGGTAGGTGGCACAGTGTGTGGAGTAATGGTCCTATAATTAGGAAAATATAAATTCAAATCCAGCTTCATATTCTTACAAGCTGTTGTCTTTGACAAATCATTTAACTTCAGTTTGCTTTTCAAGTATAATATAGGGATAAAAATATTGCCTACCTCTGTGAGATGTGAGGATTACTTGAGACAGTCTTTGTAAATGCTTAGCACAGTGCCTGGAATATCATAGGCACTATATAAATGTTATTATTTTAATTACTTGAGTCTAGAAGGAAATTAGGAATATCTTGAGACAGAATGAGGAAAAGCATTCCAAATAAGAAGTACACTAAAGCAAAGACAGAGGTCTGTGATGGAACTGCATTTATGAGGAAGAGAGAGAAGGTCAGCTTTTCTGTAGTGTAGACTGGTGGAGGGGTAAGTAAACTATAATGACACTGGAAAGTTAAATCATCTCTAGATTGTGACAGGCTATAAACTCCAGAGAGAATAATTTATATTTCATCCTAGAGGCAATAAGGAAGTACTGGATTTCGCTGAGTAGGGAAGTGAAATGGACAGTGCATGATTAAGGAAAATTACCTTAGTAGTTGTGTAGAGGATAATTTGGAATAGCGAGAGAATTGAGAAAGGGAGACAAATTAGTATAACATTGAAGTAGTTTAGATGACAGGTAAAAAGGAGATAAATAAAGTGGTGGCAGACTGGAAAAAAAGAGACAAATGTGAGAGATTGTATAGGGATAGAAATATCAAAATTTAGCTGCTGATTGCCAATGTTGTTGAGAATGATTGAGAAGTAGGAGACTATGTCAAGGGTATGAAAAGTATGGAATGTAGAAAAATGTTGCTGCTCTCAACAAAAAAAGGACCTTTTTTGAGAAATAGATTTTAGCAGGAAAAGGGAATATTTCTTTTTGTACATGCTTAATTTAAAATGTCTATAGGAAATCCACTTTGAAATGTATAGTATCCTATCAATGATGTAAGACCGGATTTTAGGAGAGTGACTGGAAGTGGATGCATCCAGAGAGAGAGAGGAGTTATCTGTATAGAAATAATGATTAAACCCAAGAGAGTTGAAAATATCACTGAGAGACAATGTATAGAGAGAAGAGTGCCATGGATGAAGTCTCAAAGGAAAAACAGTCAGGGGGCAAGATCTGGATGACAGGTCCCCAAACGAGATTGAAAAAAAAAAAACAGTCATGCACAGAGTGAGAGAACCAGGAGACAGTAGTTACATAAAAACCAATAAAAATAATATTTATGAAAAAATAGGTAGTCCACAGTCTGAAAAGCTTATGAGACATCAGACTGACAACTTTCAGTTGAATAAATTGAGAAGCCAGATTGAAGAGTGATTGAGTAGTCGGTGAGTTGATGGGAGATGGAAATAACAAGGGTAGATAACTTCTTATAGAACCTGGAAACTTGGACTTTAGCCAAGAAAGGCATGAGACATATAGAGTGATAATATGAAGAGTGGATAGAGTTTTAAGGATGGAGGAGGTTTGGGCATGTTTGAAGACATCCGTGTAGGTAGTACCTAGGGATATATTAAAGACAATAGAGAGGGAGGGTATTATTGAGGAGGCAATCTTCTAAAGAATACAAGATGCGAGAAGTTCAAGTAGTGGAAATAGCATAGAAAATGACCACATCTTTGTCTAAAACTAGAGAAAAGGTGAAGAGCATAATACTGAGAGTTTTGAGATGCAGACAACAGAAGATAAGGAACCAACCTCATGATGAACAGCTTCATTTTTTTCCAGTAAAGAGTGAAGTGCTCAGCTGAGTGAATATGAAGAAAGGATATATGGAAGGCATAAGGAAAGCAGGGATACCTAATAATTGGTATTGCTTTAGAATAAAAATGCAGCAGTAAAGTAATATCTGCCAATTCTACTGTACTTATGTTCTTGAAACTTCTTAATAAAATATATAACTATGGAATTTGGAAAATGAGATAAAAGAGTTTTATTTTTTCTTTCTTTTTTAAAATCCATGTATTTATTTATAGTTTTCAATACTCATGTCCACAAGATTTTGAGCGCCAAATTTTCTCCCCATCTCTCCCCTCCCCCCACCTCAAGACACTGTGCATTCTGATTACTCCTTCCTCCAATCTGCCCTTCTTTCTATCTCACCCCTACTTTCCCTTACTCCTTTCTTCTCTCTTTTCTTATAGGGCAAGACAGATTCCTATACCCCATTACCTTGTATCTTATTTTCCAGGTGCATGCAAAAGCAATTCTCAAAATTCCTTCCTAAAACTTTGACTCTCAACTTCTCTCTCTTCCTCTCCACCCATTCCCACTGAGAAGGCAAGCAATTCAATATAAGCCATATATCTATATATCTGTATCTATGTCTATATCTATATATAATTTATGCAAAAGACTTCCATAATTGTCATGTTGTAAAAGGCTAACCATATTTCCCTCCATCCTATCCTGTCCCTATTTATTCTGTTCTCTCTTCTGACCTTGTCCCTCCCCAAGTGTTTACTTGTAATTACTCCCTCCTCCCATGTGTCCTCCCTTTTATTATCTCCCCCACTCCCCACTTATCCCCTTTTCCCCTACTTTCCTGTAGTGTAAGACAGATTTTCATACCAAATTGAGTGTGCATGTTATTTCCTCCTTAAGTCAAATGTGATGGGAGTAAACTTCACTTTTTCCCTCTCAACTCTCCCCTTCTACCCTATTAAAAAATGTTTTTCTTGACTCTTTTATGAGAGATAATTTGCCCCATCCCATTTCTCCCTTTCTCCTCCCAATATATTCCTCTCTCACCTCCTAATTTTAGTGTTTTAGATATCCTCCCTTCCTATTCAACTAACCCTGTACCATTTGTCTATATGTATGTAATCTCTCCCACTACCCAAATACTGAAAAAGTCACAAGTTACAAATATTATCTTTCCATGTGGGAATGTAAACAATTCAACTTTAGTAAGTCCCTTATGATTTCTTTTTCCTGTTTTCCTTTCTGTTCTAAACTATTTTTTCTTGATTCTTGTGTTTGAAAGTGAAATTTTTAATTCAGCTCTTGTCTTTTTGTAAAATATACTTGAAAGTCCACAATCATTGAATGTCCATTTTTTCCCCTCTGAAGTATTATATTAAGTTTTGCTCGGTAGGTGATTCTTGGTTTTCATCCTAGTTCAATTGACTTCTGGAATATCATATTCCAAGCCCTTGTATTCCTTAATATAGAAGCTGCTTAATACTGTGTTATCCTGATTATATTTCCACAGTACTCAAATTGTTTCTTTCTGGCTGCTTGTGATATTTTCTCCTTGACCTGGGAACTCAGAAATTTGGCTACGATATTCCTAGGAGTTTTTCTTTTTTGATCTCTTTCAGGAGGTGATTAGTGGATTTTTTCAATATTTATTTGGCCCTCTGGTTCTAGGATATCAGGGTAGTTTTTCTTGATAATTTCATGAAAGGTGATGTCTAGGCTTGTTTTTTCATAATGACTTTCAGCCAGCCCCATAATTTTTTTTTAATTTATTTATTTATTTAACTTTTTACATTCATTTTGACAAAATTTTGGGTTCCAAATTTTCTCCCCATTTATCCCCTTCCCCACCCCAATACACCAAGCATTCTAATTTTCCCTATCACCAACCTGCCCTCTCTTCTATCATACCTCCCTTCTCTTGTCCCCATCTTCTCTTTTGTCCTGTAGTGCCAGAAGACTTTCTATTCCCCATTAAATGTATTTCTTATTTTCTAGTAGCAAGAACAATACTCAACAGTTGTTCCTAAAACTTTGAGTTCCAAATTCTCCCCATCCCTCCCTCCCCACCCATTCCCTTTGGGAAGGCAAGCAATTCAATATAGGCCATATCTGTGTAGTTTTGCAAATGACTTCAATAATAGTCATGTTGTATAAGACTAACTGTATTTCCCTCCATCCTGTTCTGTCCCCCATTGTTTCTATTCTGTCTTTTCATCCTGTCCCTCCCCAAGAGTGTTGACTTCAAATTGCTCCCTTCTTCCATTGCTCTCCCTTCCATCATCACTCCCTCCCTGCTTATCTCCTTCTTCCCCATTTTTCTGTACTGTAAGATAGGTTTTCTACCAAAATGAGTGTGCATTTTAATCCTTCCTTTAGTTGAATGTAATGAGGGTAAACTTCATGTTTTTTTCTCACTTCTCCTCTTATTCCCTCCACTAAAAAGTCTCCTGCTTGCCTCCTGAATGAGATATAATTTACCCCATTCCATTTCACCCTCTCTCCTCCCACTACATTTCTCTCTCACCATTTGCCTTAATTTCTTTTAAGATATGGTCCCATCCTATTCAATTCACTCTGTACTCTCTGTCTCTGTGTGTGCATGCTTGTGTGTATGTGTGTGTGCACGCATGTACATGTGTATGTGTGTGTGTGTGTGTGTGTGTGTGTGTGTATCTGTGTGTGGTCCCACCAACTACCCAGATACTGAGATGTTTTAAGAGTTACAAATATTGTCTTTCTATGTAGGAATTTAAACAATTCACCTTTGGTAAGTCCCTTATGACTTCCCTTTGATGTTTACTTTTTCATGCTTCTTCTCATTCTTGTGTTTGAAAGTCAAATTTTCTTTTCTGCTCTGGTCTTTTCATTAAGAATGCTTGAAAGTCCTCGATTTCATTGAAAGACCATATTTTCCTCTGAAGTATTATACTCAGTTTTGCTGGGTAGGTGATTCTTGGTTTTAGTCCTAGTTCCTTTGACTTCTGGCATATCCTATTCCACACCCTTTGATCTCTTAATGTAGACGCTGCTAGATCTTGTGTTATCCTGATTGTATTTCCACAATACTGGAATTGTTTCTTTCAAGCTGCTTGCAATAGTTTCTCCTTGCCCAGGCAACTCAGGAATTTGGCCACAATGTTCCTAGGAGTTTCTCTTTTTGGATCTCTTTCAGGTGGTGGACGATGGATTCCTTGAATACTTATTTTGCCCTCTGGTTCTAGAATCTCAGGGCAGTTTTCCTTGATAATTTCATGACAGATGATGTCTGGGCTCTCTTTTTTTGATCATGACTTTCAGGTAGTCCCATAATTTTTAAATTGTCTCTCCTGGATCTATTTTCCAGGTCAGTTGTTTTTCCAATGAGATATTTCACATTATCTTCCATTTTTTCATTCTTTTGGTTTTGTTTTGTGATTTCTTGGTTTCTCAGAAAGTCATTAGGCTCCATCTGTTCCATTCTAATCTTGAGAGAACTATTTTCCTCAGTGAGCTTTTGAACCTCTTGTTCCATTTGGCTAATTTTGCTTTTGAAAGCATTCTTCTCCTCCTTGGCTTTTTGAACCTCTTTTTGCCAATTGAGTGAGCTTATTTTTCAAGGTGTTATTTTCTTCAGCATTTTTTTAGGTCTCCTTTGCGAAGGTATTGACCCATTTTTCATACTTTTCTTGCATCTCTCTCATTTCTCTTCCCAGTTTTTCCTCCACCTGTCTAACTTTATTTTCAAAATCCTTTTTGAGCTCTTCTATGTCCTGAGCCCACCGGACATCCACCTGGGATGTCGGTGATAGAGAGGCCCCAGCCTCCATGTCTTTCCCTGATGGCAAGCATTGTACTTCATCATCAGAAATGAAAGGAGGAAGGAATATCTCTTCCCTAATAAAGTAGCTCTCTATGGTCTTATTTTGCTTCCTTTTTCTGGGCATTTTCCCAGCCAGTTACTTGACTTCCAAGATTCCTCTCCACCCCTGCCGAGATCTGCCCAGCTAGTGCTTGGGGTCTGAGATTCAGATGCTACTTCCCAGTCTCAGGGCTATCCGCAGCAGGACTGGCTGCTATTCAATGTGAGTTTAAGTTCTGGTGCTGGGGTGGGGGCAGGTCCACCTCCCAGGCTCAGTTCCCTCAGGGACTTTATGCAGAGACCTTCAGTAATGGAGCAGGTGGGGACAGGGCTGTCTCCTAGGCTCAGCTCCCTCAGGAGTTTTATGCAGAGACCTTCAGTAATGGAGCTCCTGTCTGTTCAGGGAGTCCCGGCCACTGCTGCCTGTGCTGCTACCTCTGCCGCTGCCTGTGCTGCTCCTTCTGCCGCTGTCTCCCAAGGGGGCCTGAGCCACAGAGACACCCTGCTCCCCTCTCGGCCAGCCCAGAAGTCTCTCTCACTGACCTGTATCATCTGTGGGCGGAGGGAACTTCCCAGCCACCGGAGATTCTGTCCCTGAAGCCTGCTCAGATCCACTCCTCTGAGGCAGCCCAGCAAGGGCAGCACAGGGGTGGGCTCTGCTTTCTGGTGCGTGACAGACCCTGGGGACAGCTCTCCAGGGCTCTCTGGAATGGAAATTTCTTCCACTGTGTTTCTGTGTGCCTTGCAGTGATCCAGAATTTGTGGAGAGTTCTTCTTGCAGGAAATATATGGGCTGTGGATTCGGAGCTAGCATACGTGAGTCTTTCTACTCTGCCATCTTGGCTCCCCCCGCCTCCATAATTTTTAAATTGTCTCTCATGGATCTATTTTCCAAGTCAGTTGTTTTTCTGATGAGATATTTCATGCTGTCTTCAATTTTTTCATTCTTTTGGTTTTGTTTTTGTGATTTCTTGTTTTCTCAACAAGTCATTAACTTCCATTTGTTCCATTCTACTTTTTAAGGAACTATGTTCTTCAGGGAGCTTTTGAACCTTGTTTTCCATTTTACTAATTCTGCCTTTTAAATCATTGTTCTTTTCATTGGCTTTTTGGACCTCTTTTGCCTTTGGGTTAGTCTATTTTTAAAGGTGTTATGTTCTTCAGCATTTTGGGGATCTGCTTTAGCAAGCTATTGACTTGCTTTTCATGACTTTCTTGCATCTCTCACATTTCTCTTCCTAATTTTCCCTCCAACTCTCTTCCAAATTTTTAATTTTTTTTTATAAATTTGTTTATTAAACTTTTTACATTCATTTTGACAAAATTTTGGGTTCCAAATTTTCTCCCCATTTGTCCCCTCCCCCCAACCCAATACAACATGCATTCTAGTTTCCCCTATCACCAATCTGCCTTCTCTTCTATCATCCCTCCCTTCCCTTGACCCCATCTTCCCTTTTGTCCTGTCGGGCCAGATAACTTTCTATTCCCCATTACCTATATTTCTTATTTCCTAGTAACAAGAACAATACTCAAAGGTTGTTCCTAAAACTTTGAGTTCCAGCTTCTCTCCATCCCTCCCTCCCCATCCATTCCCTTTGGGAAGGCAGGCAATTCAATATAGGCCATATCTGTGTAGTTTTGCAAATGACTTTGATAATAGTCGTGTTGTGTAAGACTAACTGTATTTCCCTCCATCCTATCCTGCCCCCCATTGTTTCTATTCTGTCTTTTGATCCTGTCCCTCCCCAAGAGTGTTGACTTGAAATTGCTCCCTCCTCCCATTGCCCTCCCTTCCATTATCCCCCCCACCCAGCTTATCTCCTTCTCCCCCATTTTCCTGTATTGTAAGATAGATTTTCTTCCCAAAATGAGTGTGCATTTTATTCCTTCCTTTAGTGGAATGTGATGAGAGTAAACTTCATATTTTTCTCTCAGCTCTCCTCTTTTTCCTTCCACTAAAAAGTCTCCTGCTTGCCTCTTCTATGAGAGATAATTTACCTCATTCCATTTCACCCTCTCTCCTCGCAATATATTTCTCTCTCACTGTTCACCTTAATTTTTTAAAGATATGTACCCATCCTATTCAATTCACTCTGTGCTCTCTGTCTCTGCGTGTGCGTGCTTGTGTGCATGTATGTGCATGTGTGTGTGTGTGTGTGTATGTGTGTAATCCCACCAACTACCCAGATACTGAAAAGTTTCAAGAGTTATAAATATTGTCTTTCCATGTAGGAATGTAAACAGTTCACCTTTCATAAGTCCCTTATGACTTCTCTTTGCTGTTTACTTTTTCATGCTTCTTCTCATTCTTCTGTTTGAAAGTCATATTTTCTTGTCAGCTCTGGTCTTTTCATCAAGAATGCTTGAAAGTCCTCAGTTTCATTGAAACACCATTGTTTCCTCTGAAGTATTATACTCAGTTTTGCTGTGTAGGTCATTCTTGGTTTTAGTCCTAGTTCCTTTGACTTCTGGAATATCCTATTCCACACCCTTCGATCCCTTAATGTAGATGCTGCTAGATCTTGTGTTATCCTGATTATATTTCCACAATACTGGAATTGTTTCTTTCTAGCTGCAAGCAATATTTTCTCCTTGACCTGGGAATTCTGGAATTTGGCCACAATGTTCCTAGGAGTTTCTCCTTTTGCATCTCTTTCAGGCGATGATTGGTGGATTCCTTGAATACTTATTTTACCCTCTGATTCTAGAATCTCAGGGCAGTTTTCCTTGATTATTTCATGAAAGATGATGTCTAGGCTCTTTTTTTGATCATGGCTTTCAGGTAGTCCCATAATTTTTAAATTGTCTCTCCTGGATCTATTTTCCAGGTCAGTTGTTTTTCCAATGAGATATTTCACATTATCTTCCATTTTTTAATTCTTTAGGTTTTGCTTGGTGATTTTCTTGGTTTCTGAGAAAGTCATTAGCCTCCATCTGTTCCACTCTAATTTTGAGAGAACTATTTTCTTCAGTGAGCTTTTGAACCTCTTTTTCCATTTGGCTAATTCTGCTTTTGGAAGCATTCTTCTCCACATTGGCTTTTTGGGCCTCTTTTGCCAATTGAGTGAGCCTATTTTTCAAGGTGTTATTTTCTTCAGCATTTTTTGGGTCTCCTTTAGCAAGGTATTGACCCGTTTTTCATGCTTTTCTTGCATCTCTCTCATTTCTCTTCCCAGTTTTTCCTCCATCTGTCTAACTTGATTTTCAAGATCCTTTTTGAGTTCTTTTATAGCCTGAGCCCATTGGATATCTTTTTCAGACGTTTGGGATACAGAGGCTTTGGCTTCTATGTCTTTCCCTGATGATAAGCATTGTTCCTCCTCATCAGAAATGAAAGGCGGAAACATCTGTTCACCAAGAATGTAACCTTCTATGGTCTTATTTTTCTTCCCTTTTCTGGGCATTTCCCCAGCAACTTATTTGACTTCTGAGATCCCTCTCCACCCCCACATAGATCCGCCCAGTTAGTGCTTGGGGTCTGAGATTCAAATGCTGCTCCCCTGCCTCAGGGCTTTCAGTGGCAGACAGGGCTCCTTGTCAGGGAAAGGTTAAATTCAGGTTCTCAGTTGGGGTAGGGCCACCTCCCAGTCTCAGTTCCCTCAGGGGTTTTATGCAGAGCTCTTCAGTAATGGATTTGAGGTCCTTCCTGCTCCAGGAGTGCTGCTGCCTCTGCCTCTGCCACTGCCTCCTGAGGTGGCCTGAGTTATGGAGACACCCCTCTCCCCTCTCGGAAAGCCCAGAAGTCTCTCTCACTGACCTATAGCATCTGTGGGTGGAGTGACCTTCGCAGCCTCTGGAGATTCCATCCCTGAAGCCTGCTTGGATCTGCTTCTCTCGGAGCCGCGTGGCCAGGGCTGGGTTCTGCTGTCTGGGGTGCGACGGATCTGTGGTGGTCGTTTTTCAGGGCTCTCTGGAATGGAAATCTCCTCCACTGTGTTGCTGCATGGCTTCCACTGCTCCAGAATTTGTGGGGAGTTCTTTTTACAGGAAATTTATGGGCTATCAATTCGGAGCTAGGATATGTGAGTCTTTCACTCCACCCTCTTGGCTCCTCCTATTTTCCTTAAATAAAAAAAATCATATTGGATAATCTATAAATGTGGTCAATTCAAAGTTCATTTTACAGGCTACTTGTATTTAAAATTGAAAGTTGCAAATCAAATATGAGATCATGAGAAATGACTCAGAATGTTTAACCCAGAGGTGAAAAAATTAAAAAGAAATCCTAAACTGTCTTCAAATATTTGAAGAGATGTTATGTGGGAGGTGAATTCTACTCGTTCTGCTTATCCTCCTGGGTGAGTAAGTGGAAAGGAAAGAGAAGAAACTAGAAGAAATGGGTATATGTTACAAATAGAGTAAATTGTTTGCTGACAATTTAAGCTGTCTGAAAGGTGAACAGGGTGTCTCAGTTTCCCTTCCATGATGGTCTTCAAGGAAATACTGGTTGACAAACTGGTAGGCTTTTGTAGAGTGCATCCTTGTTCATACAAGGGTGGGACTAATTTTCCAAGTGATCCCTTTCAACAGTAAAACTCTGTTATTCTGAAACAGCAAAATCATATTTGTTATTACATAATGTTAGAATTCCATTAAATTATAAGTTATAATGTTAGAATTCCATTAAAATGCAGACACAGTAATGTACTATTGGAAGAGCTATGAATTGGTCAAATTTCCCTGAAAAGTAATGTAGAACTCTATTCAGTCAATCTCCAAATAGTGTGTACTATTTGACTCAGTGACACCACTATTTGAAACATGCCAAAGAGATGATGAAAGATTAAGATAACTCATGTACTAGCACACACAATTATATTACACTTTTTATTATAGCAATGTATTAATAGCAAAGTGAGAGTCCATTAATTGGAGGAATAACTAGAGAAATTATGGCATTTGAATATAGGGTAATATTACTGCATCATAAGCAGCAACAAGAAAGGATGAATTCAGCAAAACATAAATTTACATCCAATGATAAAGTGAGAAAAAATATGAAAAAAATATCCAATGACTTTAACAATATAAAGAAAAAGAGTTTTGAAAGACCTAAGAACTCTAATCAATTTGGTGACCAACCAGGATTTCAGAAGCCTGATAATGAGTCATGCTTCCACACATTTGTAAGAAAGATTATGCAATAGTATAGAATGCTAAATATATTTGCATACACAAATAATGTATGGATTTAAAAAATGATTTTATTTATGTGTTAAAAAGAGGGCATATGTGAGGGCAGTCAAGGGGAGGAATTGTAGGGGAAGAGTAAGTAAATAGAGGTTAAAAATGACAAGAAATGAACAGTAATGAATCATTAAAATACATGGAAAAGAGCAGGTAAGGAATGAAAAATGTACTTAAAAGCCAAAATGAATGCGACATAAGATAATTGTTTCCTATACAACCCTCTTCTTACTTTTTAGACCCAGTCTAAATCTCACTTCTGTCATGATTCCTGATGGTTTCCCTTCATATTACCCAATGAATAGGAAATGAATGAAGACTCTTTTATCAAGCACTTGCTATATCCCAGGCATTATCTTAAGTGTTCAGAATAAAGATAGAAAAATGAGACAGCTCCTGCTCTCAAAAGGATCTCAGTGGTGGAAATAACACATAGAAGAGGATGCTACTTCAGATTAGATAGATAGATATGGATGATAGGCAGATGGCAAAACCAGGATGCTTTGGGGAGGGCAGTATGTGAATAGGGCTTATGATTAGCCCCAGGTAAGGATAACATAGTGTCTCATAATTTCACTTAAATTTCCCTTTATTTGTTTTTATCTATGAAAGAAATATCTAGATGCTAGGAAGATGTTAAGTTGCTCAAGGTCAAGATATATCAAATGCATTTTATCACAAACCTACTGAAGAACTTCATATGGAATAGGTGAACAAAGTGATCAGTAGTCCAACCTACAATGTTTGTAAAGCAATTAAAATTCTGTTATTCCTTCATGATAATAATGACAACAATATACTTATTTGCCTCTTGGTTTTATTTTTATATAGTGTTCAAAATTAAACTAAGCTTTTGTTTAGAATATAGCTAGAATACATACTCACATCTCCTACTCCCAAATTAGGGTCAGATGGAGATTTCTCTGCTTACATAATAATAGATTTAATTTGGAAGACAGAGATTATCTAGTTCATCACTTCATTTTACAGATGAGGAAATTGAGATACAGAGAAGTTAAGGGACAAGACAAAGGTAATAAAGGAATTAAGTAGCACAGCCAGGATAGGAGTTCAAGACTTTTGACCTTCCACTCCCCAAAATGCAATGCTCTTCCCCTTACACCACACTGTCCCTTGCATGCACATCTATTCAGGTTCTCCACTACAATGTAGTTCTTCTTTTCGAGGTGTATGAAACTCCACACCTGTATGCAGGACCATGCATTCATGGAGACAGGTGACACAGGTTTAAATGTTCATTGCTTTCTTTTTATGCTTTCTGTGGTCCTAATTCAAAGACATTATATTTTATCCCTTCCTCCAATACCTTTATCTTGAGAATTTGGATCTGAAAGATTTATTAGAAGGGCATTTCCAGTTGGGTATCCTTTAGACATCATGGTAGGAACAATATTCTAAGCCCACTCTCTGCTCCCATGCAAGTTCAGTTGTTGATAAAAGGTATTGAGACTGTTCTTGAGATTTAGTTGGTTCAGGGGACTAAAGACACATACTGTTGACATCACTTCCTCATCACCTGAATAAAGGGTAACCAGGAACTCAAAAGGTGCTTAGATACTTGACTGGTGAATGATGATGGGTAATTGATGTAAGGGAACTTTACTTATCTGAATCAATGTAAGTTAATTCTCAGTTCTATCGTTGTTGAATATATTTCCTCTGTTGCAGCTAAGGAAACTTTTTTTTATTTTGTGCTACCTGTTGAATAATATAAAACTGTCTCATTTTGTGATAATATTGAGTCTGGACCATGTCACAAATTTAATATGTATCAAACAGATTTCATTTTCTTTCCTCCCCTCCCCTAACCCATCCATCTTATGAACTTCTTTTTTTTTTAATTAAAGTCAACACCATCTTTCCTGCCACATAAGTTTGCGAATTCAGGTCATTCTCCATTCTTCTTCCTCCCTAACACCTTCATATTAGCACCAATGGCACTACCTGAGTGTTCGTGTAAGGGACAAATGAGATTGTATTTGTAAAGTCCTTAGACTGTTGCTAGATATAAGTAGGTTGTTAATATTTATTTCCTTCTATTCTTTATTACCATATTTAGTTAGTTTTAAAGACCTGTATTAACTCTATACTTCTCTTGTATTATCTCCTTTATCAATTATATGGTTAAGAGTTCTTACCCTCAACATAATTATGAAAAGGAATTTATCTTCTTATCTTCAATTTTTTTTATGACCTTACCGTTTACATTCAGATTACTTATACATTTTGGATTCATTTTAGTACTCATTGTGAAAAGTTGGTGTAGTTCCAATTTCAACTGAACTGTTTTCCTTCCAACCACCTCAAGTTTTTCTCAATGGGGAATTCCTTTCCAAATTTGTTTTACTATATTTCCTGAATCCATGGATATTATTTCAGTCTATAGTGTACTAATTATTTTTATTATTGCTTATTTTATTCTGTTCCACTTATTTCCTCTTTTTCAACAACTAGCTTGAGACATGGAATTGTTTACACCATTTTATTTTTATTTCCCCCCATTACTTCCCTTGTAATTATAGGCATTTTTTTTACCCAGAATGGTTAAAAAATAGTTCTGTAAGATGGTCTATTGGTAGTGTAGTATGAACTAAATAAGTAAATTAAGGTACAATGATTTCTTTTATATTGCGCATTTTTGCTTTATTGGTCCAGTCTTGAGTAATAATATTTCTCTGGTTATTCAAGTTCTTAATTTTATTTTTTAATTGTATTTATGTGTGATGGGTATGTCTTGGTAGACTGATTGACTCCAACTTATTTCATGCATCTTATAGTTATTTTGAATGAATTAGCCTTTTTAATTTTATCTTCCTGGTTTTTTTCTTTTGTTTGTTTCTTATGTGTTATATAGAACTAATAACCTTTTAGATGTATTTAAATTAGTTTCTTAGTTGATTCTCTAGTTTTATGTCCTCTCTGACTTTGTTTATTCCTTCAATTTGTCTTGTGTTATTAGCTGCCATTTCTAGAACTATATCAAACCACGGTGGGGAAAAGGGACATCTTTGCTTTGTTCTTCAAATTGGGGAAGGCTTCTATTAGTTCATTTCTGCAAATAATACAAGTTTGGGGTTATATACAATCACATTATTCCTTTATTTCTGTAGTTTTAGCAAATATTTGCAAAAGAATTTTTCTCCATCCATTACTCTAATCATATGTGAGGGTTTTTTTTATTATGATTAATTATGCTAATTGTTATCTTAATAAAACTTCCATGCTTTCATAAAGATGTGTTTTCACTGTGAAGTTGGTTGATGAATCTTTGTGACCTAAATTTTCTATGAATTATTCATGTTATCTATAGCTTTCCCATCACAATCATCTTTTATGTTATGTTAAAATTAAGTAAAAACCAACTTGCTACCTCCACATTGGAATAATTTATCCATCAAACAACACAACTCAATTAGCAATAATTTCACAAAAGCTTCAAGCCAAAAAGTACTCTAAATGAACACATATGAAGATGATGAAAGAAGTACTTATCTTTACAGCTTAATTTTAAAAAAAACATTCAATATAGTATAAGAACTTGCATATTGTTGTGGATATAGTGGTGACCTTTGGATCAAATAGACTCTGGTTTAAATCCTGCTTCTGAAATATACTAGTCAGGTGGCCATGTACAAGTCATTTTACTCATTATTATCCCCAGGAAATGATCTAAAATGACAAATTACAGAAGAGCTGTTGATCTGCATTAATAAAAGAAATTGCCACACTAGGAGTTTTGTATACCAATAAAACTATATGGCAAGTTGGATCTCATCCTCTGTGTTCTCAAAAAGGGAATCATTGTGAAGTATTGTTCATATAAAAGAAGGAACTCAAACATGATTATGTTTATATGAGGAAAGTTACCTATGCATTTTCTGAGACTTTTTTCATTAAAAACAAACTTGACCAAACAAATTATTTCAATAATTTGACCTCTATTTCTTAATGATTGCTTTCAATTAATCCACACATTAAGATAGTGCTTTACTCCAATATCTATATTAGTAACAGGGCACATTCCAATTAATTATCACCATATAACAGATGAGAAAATTGATACTAAGAGAAAAGAAGAACCTTTTTGAAGATGAACCAATACATGGGGCAGAGCCAAGATGGTGGAGTAGAAAAAGACATATATGGAGGCTCTCCCCACACAGCCCATAAACACCTGTAGAGAGGGACTTTCAACAAATTCTGGATTAGCAGAAGTGGAGAACAACAGAGCGGAGATTTCCAGACCAGGGTGACCTGAAAGGCCCATGGGAAACATCTGTTGCACCAGACACAGAGCGGAACCCAGTCCAGTTTTGGCAACCGTGCATGGCTTGCAAACAGCCTTTGGGGGCAGAATCTCCAGTTGTGGAATCCCGAGGCCCAGTACCAGTGGATTCACAGATCCCTCAACCCACAGGAACCAAAGGCCAGTGACGGGGTCTTTCAGAGAATGGCTTTCCATAGCTCCAGCCTTAGGCAGCTGCCACAAAGGCCACATTGGCAGGTGCAACAGCAGCATTCATTGTTGGATCATAAAAACCCTGGGGGCACTGAGGAGCTGATTCTTGCCTCCACCCTGTGTGAATGCCTTGGGGGAGCTGGTGTTTGTCTCACACTGACTGGCGGCCTTGCCCATCCAGCTTATCTGAAAATCAGCCCCCAGTGCTAACTTGGCAAAATTGGAGGCTAGGTGGCCGTGGAGAGGTAACTGCTAAGATTCTGGGCACAAAATTCCTTTCTGCATCCAGACCAGTACACGCTTGATTGTGCCACCTTGGAGGAAGTGAGATATCACAGATTCCCAGAGTATACCTTACTCTTGATAAAGGACCCAAAAGTCAAGTAACTGGTTGGGAAAATGCCCAAAAAAGGGAAAAAATAAGACTATAGAAGGTTATTTTCTTGGTGAACAGATATCTTCTCCCATCCTTTCAGATGAGGAAGAACAATGCTTACCATCAGGGAAAGACATAAAAGTCAAGGCTTCTGTATACCAAACATCCAAAATAAATAATCAATGATCTCAGGCCATGGAAAAGGTCAAAAAGGATTTTGAAAATCAAGTAAGAGATGTGGAGGAAAAACTGGGAAGAGAAATGAGAGAGATGCAAGAAAAGCATGAAAAACAGGTCAACACCTTATTAAAGGAGTTACAAAAAATGCTGAAGAAAATAATATCTTTAAAAATAGGCTAACTCAATTGGCAAAAGAGGTCCAAAAAGTCAATGAGGAGATGAATGCTTTAAAAAGCAGAATTAGCCAAATGGAAAAGGAAGTTCAAAAGCTCACTGAAGAAAATAGTTCTTTAAAAATTAGAATAGAACAGATGGAGGCTAATGACTTTCTGAGAACCCAAGAAACCACAAAACAAAATCAAAAGAATGAAAAAATGGAAGATAATGTGAAATACCTCATTGGAAAAACAACTGACCTGGAAAATAGATCTAGGAGAGAAAATTAAAAAATTATGGGACTACCTGAAAGCTATGATCGAAAAAGAATCTATACATCATCTTTCATGCAATTATCAAGGAAAACTGCCCTGATATTCTAGGACCAGGGGGCAAAATAAATACTGAAAGAATCCACTGATCACCTCCTGAAAGAGATTCGAAAAGAGAAACTCCTAGGAACATTGTGGCCAAATTCCTTAGTTCCCTGGGCAAGGAGAAACTATTGCAAGCAGCTAGAAAGAAACAATTCAAGTAAAACAATTCAAGTAAAACAATTCAAGTACTGTGGAAATACAATCAGGATAACACAAGATCTAGCAGTTTCTACATTAAGGGATTGAAGGGCATGGAATATGATATTCCATAAGTCAAAGAAACTAGAACTAAAACCAAGAATCACCTACCCAGCAAAACTGAGTATAATACTTCAGGGGGAAAAATGGTCTTTCAATGAAATAGAGGATTTTCAAGCATTCTTTATGAAAAGACCAGAGCTGAAAAGAAAATCTGCCTTTCAAACACAGGAGTCAAGAGAAGCATGAAAAGGTAAATAGCAAAGAGAAGTCATAAGGGACTTACTAAAGTTGAACTATTTACATTCCTACAGGGAAAGAATATTTGTAACTCTTTAAACTTTTTTCAGTATCTGGGTAGTTGGTGAGATTACACACACACACACACACACACACACACACACACACAGAGAGACAGAGAGACAGAGACAGAGAGAGATAGACAGAGAGCACAGGGTGAACTGAATAGGATGGGATCATATCATAATGAAATTAAGCGGTGAAAGCGAAATATATTGGGAGGAGAAAGGGAGAAATGGAATGGGGCAAATTATCTCTCATAAAAGAGGCAAATAAAAGGCTTTTCAGTGGAGGGAAAAAGGGGGGTGGTGAGAGAAAAAACATGAATCTTTCTCTCATCACATTCGATTAAGGGAAGGAATAAAATGCACATTCATTTTGGTATGAAAACCTATGTTATAATACAGGAAAGTGGGGAAGAAAAGGATATGCAGGGTGGGGAGATAATGGAAGGGAGGGTAGTGGGAGGAGGGAGTACACTTGGGAAGGGATAGGATCAAAAAAAGAGAATAGAAGAAACGGGGGGCAGGATAGGATGGAAGGAATTATAGTTAATCTTACACAACATGACTATTAAGGAACTCATTTGCAAAACTACACAGATATGGTCCATATTGAATTGCTTGCCTTACCAAAGTGAATGAGTGGGGAGGGAGGGATGAAGAGAAGTTAGAACTCAAAGTTTTATGAACAACTGTTGAGTATTGTTTTTGCAATTAGGAAATAAGCAATACAGGTAATGGGGTATAGAAATTTATCTTGCCCTACAGGACAAAAGAGAAGATGGGGATAAGGGAAGGGATGAATGTTGGAAGGGAGGACAGATTGGTGATAGGGTAATTAGAATGCTTGGCGTTTGGGGGTGGGGGAGGGGAGAAGTGGGGAGAAAATTTGGAACCCAAAATTCTGTGGAAATGTTGAAAATTTAAATAAATAAATTTAAATACAAAAAAAAGAAAAACATGAACCAATACATAAGTGATAATGCCAGGAATCAAACCCTGGTCTTGGAACTTGAATGCAATGGTCACCAGTTCTGAAACTGGGATAACTCATTGCTTCTGGCAGAATAATATATTACAAATTAGAAATAATGAAATCCATTTTGCTCAAAAATTACACAGCTTAATCACCCCATCCCTTTCTTTTGGATAGTTAAATATATATTTTCAATATAAAGTACTTAGTTCATTTCAGGCCCCATTCTGGGACCAAATAATTTAGAGAGTTCCCATCTTGGGGTACGTATCACATTGCTTTTGTTAATATTTTCTCAAGCCTTCCAAGGACAGGTTCACATATGTGATAATTTGTAAAATATTACCTTTAGTAACACAATGTCAAGCTCATTCCATTTGATTATGTGTTCATTTCCCCCTTATTTTCTTTGAATTTTAGATACTCAAATTGATCTATTTTGTCTCTCATGATTTCCCTCTTCACATTGATTTATTTTAAAGTGATCATAATTTTAAAAAGCATTTATTAAGTGATTGGTTTTTTGTTGGTTTGTTTTTTTACTAAATCCTGTGCTAAGTGCTGGGGATATAAAGAAAAAGCTGAAATAGTCCCAATATTCAAGAATCTTATATTCTAATAAGAAAGGACAGCTGGGTGGTGCAGTGGATAGAGCACCAATGCAGGAGTCAGGAGGACCTGAGTTCAAATCTCACCTCAGACACTTGATACTCACTAGCTATGTGACCTTAGACAAGTTACTTAACCCCAGTTGTCTCATCCTGGGTCATCTCTAGTCATCCTGATGAATATCTGGTCACTGGATACAGATGGCTCTGGAGGAGAAGTGAGGCTGGTAACCTGCACAGCCCTCCCTTACTGAAAGCAAAGTCAAGTGCAAGTCATATCTTCATTTCTCTGATGGCATGGTCTTCTTTGCCAATGAAGGACAAACACAGACATTCTAATAAGAAGAAAGCATATACATAAATAGATATATTCAAGATATATAGTAGTTAACATTTATGTAGTACCTATCATGTGGGAGATATTGTACTAAATAGTTTATAATTATAATCTTGATTCTTACAACTCTAGAACATAGATATGCACATTTTTTTCAGATGAGAAAACAGAGGTTAAACTGTTTGCCAAGGGTCACACCACTAGTAAGACTATATTTGAACTCAGGTCTTTCTGATCCTAGGTCTGGCACCATAACTACTGTACTGCCTAGCTTTGCTAAATACTGAGTAAATGAAAAATAACCCTAGACAGGAATAACAACTGGGAGAACTAGGAATGGCCTCCCTCAGAAGGTGACTTTGAGTTGAGTCTTAGAAGAAGTCAAAAATTCTAAAAGGCTGTGTCAAAGAGAATGAGTACTCCAGGTATGCAATATGTGTGTGGGAGAGTCATTGCACACATTGAGTGTCTCATGCAAAGAATAATGAATAGGGCAATATGGCAGACTCATATAATATGGGTAAGGTAGTAAAATATAAGAAGACTGGAAAGATAGGAAAACACAGGTTTTTAAGAATCTTCAGTGTCAAATAAAAGAAGTTTTATTTGCTCTTAGTGGTAATAGGAACAATTAGAGTTTATTGACCAGGTCAGAACCACGTAGCCTTTGGAAAAATCATTTTGCTGTGTTGAGGATAGCAAACATTTGGAGTGGGGAGGGAGAGATTTGAGGCACACAGACCAATTAGAAGGCTATTACAATCATCTGTGACTGTGTGAATAAAATATATTTATACCTATATCTATATGTGTATTTATGATGTTATGGAAATAGAAACAGTATTTTGCAATTGATTGGTTACATAGGGTGAGTGACGGCAAGGAGTCATGTATGACACTGAGGTTGATACTAATTCACTGATAGCCTTAAGAGTAATAGGGAAATTCAGAATGGTGTAGATTTTGGAAGAGATAATTGTATGTATGTATGTATGTATGTATGTATGTGTTCACCCCTCACTGCCGAAGAAGACCATGCCATCAGAGAAATGATGACATGACTTGCACTTGACTTTGCTTTCAGTGAGGGAGGTTGTGCAGGCCACCAGCCTCACTTCTCCTCCAGAGTCATCTAAATCCAATGACCAGATATTCATCAGGTTGACTGGAGATGACCCAGCATGAGGCAACTGGTGTTAAGTGACTTGTCTAAGGTCACACAGCTAGTGAGTGTCAAACGTCTGAGGCGAGATTTGAACTCACGTCTTCTTGACTCCTGCACTGGTGTTCTACCCACTGCACCACCTAGCTGCCCCTGGAAGAGATAATTAGTGGTTATTTGGATATGCTGTGTTTGAGACATTTACTGGATATCAAGTCTGAAACATCTAATTGGTGGTGAGTGATGTAGGATTGTAATTCAGAAAGATATTAGAATTAGCTATATGTATCTAAGTATGACCAATATAAAGATTATAATTGAATAAATGGGAACTGATGAAATCACTATTGGAGATATTGTGCTAAGAAAAAGAAAAAAGAGATCCCAGGACAGAGCCCTGGGGAACTCACTGGTAGTGGACATGACACAGGTGAAGATCTAGTAAAAGACATTGAGAAACAGAAGGCAGATAAATAAGAGAATCATGACAAAGGAATATTTTAAAAAAAGACTTATAGGGGCAGCTAGGTGGCAGAGTGAATGGAGTCCTGGAATCAGGAGGATCTGAGTCCAGATTAGACATCAGACACTTGACACCTACTAGCTGTGTGACCTTGGGCAAGTACCTTAACCGTGATTGTCCTGCCTTCCCCCATCCAAGAAAAAAAAAAAAAGCACTTATAGAAGAGAAGACTATGTCTAGGACCAAAATGGTATCAAAGATTTTAAATCCTGTGGAAATTTCAAGAAAAATGAAGATGGAGAGAGAGAGAGAGAGAGAAAGAAGGACAGAAACACAGAGACAAACACACTCAAGGAGAGAGAGAGGAGCAGAGAGACAGAGACAGAGACAGAGAGACACACAGGCACAGACACAGAGAGAGGGAGAGATGGAGAGAGGGAATGATAATCAGTGGAATTTGCAGGAAAGATGGGAAAAGATTGGATGGAAAATTCAGATAGAGGGCATAGCATCAGCAAAAGAAGAGTTATCTATTTATCATATAATAGTATGAAATAAGTGATAGTGGAGTGAAATATTTCAGGGATATGAACTGGGGAGAGGGAAGAAGAAGGATCTCTTGATGAATGCCTTCTTTTTTTTTTTTGATAAAATATGAAGTATGATCCTAAATTGAAAAGGTGATGGGAGACATATTGTAGAAAGCTTTCAAAGGAAAAAGAAAATTTGAAAAAATGGCTGAGAAGAAAGTGATAGAGAATCTATTAAGGAAATATAGAAGGATTTCCTCAATGTTTTGAGTCAGGTTGAAATTATATAAGTTAAATTTTTAGCATGTTCAATCAGTATATATTCATGACTTTCTTTGGCTTTTTAATAGTATGTGAATAGGTGGGTATAATATAGGGATATCATGCAGCAGGTTTTGAGTGGTGACTAGATTAGGCTGTAAGGGGTTTGAATACGGGTAATAGGGAAGAGTTGAACTGGATCACTAAAGAGGTGACACTGAAAAGGCACAGCAGCACACTCATTATAATGGTGTTAGGCTGAGATAACAGAATTCAGGCTGTAAGATACAGGGAAAGCTGACATGAATATATATACATACATATATAGTATATATGTGTATATATGTATGTCTATATGTGTTAATATGCATGTATGTGTATATATACACATATACATGTGTGCCTATATATCCATGCATGTGTGTATATATGCACCTACACACATGTCTGCATGCATACATACATTATTACTGGATGAAAGAATTTTGAATTTTCATTTATTAAAGAGGTAAAATAAATTAGTTCTAGCTTTTGTTACATGATTCATTTTCCCAAGAAATTTTAGTAAAATGTTTGTTTACCATCATTTGTATTCTTAAATTTATGAAACAGTCTTTCATTTGTTTTTCATTTGAGTTCTGAATTATCTAGTATATTCTACTGGTGTTGTCTTATGTTAATTTTGCCGGGTAGTTCTGATAATTACACCTTTATGTTATAATTTAACATCGGGTGAGACAAGGTCTTTCTCTTCTGCAATAATTTCCCTGGACATTTTGACCATGTGTTCTCCCATATAAATTTTGCTATTATTTTATTTAAATCTTTGAAGTATGACATTGTTATCTTAATTTAAATTTCATTAAATATTTACTTAAATATTAAGTTGGATAATAGTATCATATTTATTTAATCATCATATTTAATAATCAAGTTCATTCTGCTCATGTTCAATGAATAGCTCACCAATTGTTCAATTATTCCTTTATTGTTTCAAAAGTTATTTTATAATCGTGATGATAAAAGTCATTTTTCATATCATTATAGGTTAATATCCACATTTGTTAATATTTTACATTATGTTTCTATGAAATTACTGGATTTAATACTGGTGATTTCTGTTGGTATATTTTTTATTCCATCATTTTATTACGACTATTTATTTTGTTAATTTAATTTTTTGTTCTTGCTGATCCTGTTGCTTTTTCTACATGCACACACATATATGCTATACATATGTATATGTATGTGTATGTCATACAGCAAAAAGAAAAACTTTAACTTTGCTAACATTATTTTAAAAAAATTCTTGCCCTATTTTATTTTCTTTCTAAAACTAGATTATATATGTGTGATAGATATTATTATTTTATTCTTTTACTTAATGGAAAGACTATTTTTTCTCAATTACATATTGTACTGGTTCTTAATGTCAAATAAAAAAATCATATTGTGGAAAAAATCAATGCAATCCTCTTTCTAATACTAATACTTAAAATTATGTAGTGCATTAAGGCTTACAAGAAATTGTGCATATTCATTCTCATTTGATTGTCAGAAAAAACCCTGTAGGATTCCTTAGCAATTCTTGTTTACATTTTAAAGACAAGAAAATAAGACTAATAATGATTAAGATACTTCTTCATAGTAACGGTAAATGTCTGAGTTGTATTTAAATATTTCTCCCAAGACTTCACCTCTAGTAGAGTTCTCTTTCTGCTATTGTATACCATGCTTCATGTTTTCATCACGAACAAGAGTGATATTTACCAGTTTTCTATATCCATGAATCTCATGAGGTTTTACAATTAATACGTCAGTAATGATAACATGACATATCATTAATATGATTTTTGTTGTATTTTCCTTACAGTCTTTGGGCAACTAGGTAGTTCAATGGATAGAGCACTTACATTGGAATCAGGAAGACTCATCTTCCCGAGTTCAAATCTGGCCTCAGACACTATCTGTATGACCTTGGACAAATCACTCAAATGTATTTGGCTCAGTTTCCTCATCTATAAAATGAGCTGAAGAAGAAAATCACAAACCACTCCAGTATCTTTGCCAAGAAAATGAGATCAGAAAGAATAGAAGACAAGTTAACTTTACATTCCTGGTATGCATCCTATTCTATTATAATGAATATTTTAAAACTGTATTACTGTATTAAATTTACCAAACTTCATTTGATACTTTTGTGTCTGTATTTTTATTCAGACAGGTCAATATTTGTCTTTCTCTACTTTTTCCTTATGAGTTTTTTCTGGTCAAGAACATATGAAAACCAAGAGATAAGTAACCATTTTCTCTGTTTTTGACATTAACAAATAGTGGGGCAGCCACATAGTGAGGTGAATAGAACATTGGCACTTGGATTCAAATTTGGCCTCAAACACTTACTAGCTCTGTGACCCTGGGCAAGACATTTAATCACGATTGTCTCTAATAATGCTAATTCATTTCTAGAAACTACATATTTCCTAACATTCACTTTAAATGTGTTATTTGCATCTGTTTTATTGGGAAGTTTATTAACAATTTATTTATATATATATATATATATATATATATATATATATATATATATATATATATATATATATATATATATATATATATCTTACAATTATAGATTCTTACATATTTCCTGTGCTTTGAGTTGGCACTTTGACATATTTGTAAATATTAACACATTTCTCCAATATGTTTAGTTTTGTTGAATCATAGTTGCATTATTAGGGGGCAAGGTAACTCAATAGATAAAAACCTGGTCCTTGAGTCAAAATATCTCAGTGTAGATTATTCCTCAGATATTTACTAACTGAGTGATCCTAGGCAAGTAAATTAATCTCTATATGTCTCAGTTTCCTTGGCTAGAAAATCGGATTTTAATAACATCTACCTCCTGGGGTTGTTATATCAAATAATTTAACATTCTTAAAGCAGTTTGCAAACATTTAAATTCTGTATAAATGCCGTTGCTAATTATTACTGTTAAAAAACTTAGAGAAAAAGTAATTTACTCACAGTCATGCATCCAACATGTTTTGAAGGCAAGACTTGAACCCAGGTCTTCCTGGTTTCAAGACCAACTCACTATTTGCCTCATTGCCTTTATCACATAATGAATCTTATTTCAAGGCTAAATATATTGTATTGGTGGGGTTTAATTGTCATTGTTTTCTTACACTTTGTTAAATCTATTACAGTTATTTTAGAAACAAGATGGAGTGAGCTAAAAACCATGAGAGGTAAGCTCCTTGAGGACAGAGACTTTTTAAAAATCATTTCCTGTGTCTTACACATAGAACATGCTTAGTGATTCTGTTTGACTTTGTTCAATGCAAAATGTACTCAGAAAAATCATATACTCTTTTATCACATCAATTTTGCACAAATAGCTCTAAATGTCTAAGCTTTAGATAATTACTTGAAAAACTGTCAATAAAGTAGGAGACATTGCTAGGGATGAAAGTCTTCTCTATATTGTTAGGATTCTAATTTTGTCACATGACAGAGTGCAATTTATCAAGGCAGCAGGCTTCTTGCAAGTCCGAAATATTCTCCCTGCACAGAATAAGCAGAAATGAGCTGCCACAGTCAGAGCTGTTAATGTGACTTCCATGTGCAACAGCAATTTCAATCAGTCTTTATTAAGAAATGGCAGGTGCGGGCATTTATACTTTCCTTATTTCATTTGGAAAGGCCACCTGTGAGAATCCTGGAGGAGCATGTGACTTATTCATATTCATGTGAATTAAGGGAATACTTTAAAAAAATCAAAACCTTGCTATGGTTTCTGAGCAAGAGGGACAAAAACCAATCACTTTGCTCATGAAATCTTACTGAATAACAGCTCTATGTAGGCAAACTGGAACAGTCAATTGTTGTCCACTGAACAGTGAAATGGGTTTAAAAGTTGCCCATCTGTGTTCTGTCTAATATCATGTAAATCCCTGATTATTTATCATCAAAAAGAGTGAGAGGTGGTATTTTCACTTTTTTTCCAATGAAATATTGTGGGTTTTTTCCTTTAATGATGCAAAGAACTTTTGTTTTAAACCCCTCTCCTGACAGAAAGTAATATATTTTTTAGTTTAGAATGATGTCTACTTGCCGCAGGATAGATTTAATAGAAATGATGTCATGCTTTATGAAAGGTCATATAAATGCTCATTTCTCAAATGTTACAAAATTTCTGATTATAACTATGACTCCATAAATGCAAATCCTATTAGGGTTGTAGCCTGTGAAACATGATCTGGTCATTTCTGGGGAAATATGTCATCATTTCTGGAAGACTTCTTGAAAGAAATCATAAGTTCAAACCTTTGTTCAAACACCCCTTGGTTTCTGAGTGGGGCAGGGAGTGAAGGAAAAAAATATGTGAGGATTGGCCTCTCAGTAGATATTTACTGAAACAAAACTCAAGTTTCCCACAGTGGGCAGGCCCATCAATGGGCAGGAATGATCCTCCCCAATCACATTATTCAATAGAGGCACTATTAAAATAAAATAAATACAAATAAATATAAAATAAAAACAACAAAAGATCCCAATTTGATTGTCATTATAGAAGAGTCCCTTAATGAAGAGAGAGTAAGTAAAGTGCCCCTGTCTTGGGCCCAGCTACAGTTTATTGCTATATTGTACTTTTGTCTCTTGGTTAATGCTTCACAAAAGACTCTCAAAAAGAATGTACACATGACACACCTTTAAGTTTCATCTGCATCATTAATGTATCATCCCTCTCTTAAGTCTAGACAATCAACAAAACCATATATCATACCATTGATCATAGCCTTGACCAATTTCTGAGGTGTAAATATTTACACTGAAAACTTCACTTTCAGCTCTTTCAAATAAGTGAGAGCTGACTCCAGCATACTCCTGAACTGTATAAAGTAAATCTCTCTCCTCCCAACCCAAATTTTAAACACAATTTCTCTTTCTCTGATGAGATGAAAACTTATAGTTTAGCTACATATTTAATATGATGCATATGGAGCTTTGCCAGTTATTTTCCTTCTGATAGTGTTTTGAGAAATAATTCCATTAAATTTTGTAGAACAACAATACTATAACATGTTAAATATTCACTTTAAAAAGTTCAATTATTTACATTTTTATAGTTAGATGCTTAGAGTATGGCAGCTGTTCCTCTTAAGATTTTTCATTTTCATTAATATTTTATCTTTTATTACTAGCTATGTAATTACGATATTTTTCCTGACTATCAGTTTGATAACTTAGTAATCATGCCAAAGTGTGTTTCATTTAGACAACAATTTAATGATTTTCTAGACTTTTGAGAGCCAATTATTAAATGTTCAGTATGAGCATTTATACCTCAGATTTGGGCAGACACTAAAAACTGGGTCTGGATTATTGTCCTGTTGATTCTAGAATTAAGAAATTTATGAAGAAATTGTTAAGAATGTGGATTAAATTCAGAGGTGTGCCATTGATTATTTGCCAACAATTCCTGACCATATTCTTTATAAACAAACTACTTTCCCCCTAATATTCTATTTAAGCAACAAAACTTATACAATGAATAATAACCCTTTCTTCTTAAATTGTGTGTCTCTTAATCTCTCCAAATACTTTATGCCTCTGTTTTACCAATTTGGAAATTGAAATGTAAAAACAAAACAAAACAAAATACTGCTTGCCTAGCTCAGATAATAAAGAAAGGACTGAGAAAGTGGAGAAATGAGGTTACAGTTTGTAATTTCTCTGTCTATAGTGTTAGTCTTGTACAAACTGAAAATAACTTTAAAATATAAATATCACAATAAAAGAAAATTTAGTTCATATAAATCCATTTGCCATTGTTTTCTGTAGCAGACTTGGTTCTTGTACTTTACGGTATTTTAACTGCCCTATTTTCAGTGACTGAAGTGTTGTTCACACATCAAAAACTGTTTACTTTAAAGCTAAATACTGCATTGAATTTATTATAACTTCCAGTGCAGGCCTAAGTAGTAGGATGTTCATTTTGTTTCTTTGGCCACTGTGAATACAAATGAATTGTGGGTAATTTCACCCATGAAGCGCATTCTGTCATATTAAAAATTTGGTAATTACACTGGCAGATAGAATAGTTCTTATATTTCTTATCTCATACAGATGATCCTCAGAAAAATTTCAATTAAGCTCTGAAATTATTGCTGTTGCTGCGCTATTATTTAAGTAGAGGGTTATAGAAAGTAATGGAAGGTTAACATGTTCAAAGCCAGATAGAGAGACAGCACATCGTAATTGGATATCTATTCAAAGACTCAGATCTGTGATTTATAATGTATATGTTGAGGCTCAGATTTCTCCAGAGTCTGGCCAAGAGTGTGGATTTTTAAAATCTCACCCATCCTGGCTAGTGTTCTAATCAACCTTATCTGTGACTGAAAGAAGACTTCAGTCAAATTCATTTGAGGCAGAACCTGCATCACTCATCCTTCAGAGTTCCAACACCCTAGACCTCAATATTTTGGTTCCCTGAGACCAGGAAACTATTTAATCTCAATCTCTTCTCTAGCCACGACCAGAAGATATGTAAGCCTCCCCAACATCTGTCCCTATTTCTTTCTTATCCTGCAACTGGGGTCACTCTCTAAGCACAAAGGAAGGCTTGGAGATGCTTTTTGGGCCTGAACTCTCAGGTTCTAATGGGTCAGACAGTTTAGAGGCTGATTCACACTTAGCCTGATGTTCTCAGACTCTTGTTCCGGTGGCTCAGTTTCAGGCCCTGGACCTGGTCTCACCTTCGGCAGCATAGAGGACAAGGATGGACGCCCTATCTGGAAAGATTCTATCAGTTCTCTTGGCTGCGAAGGAATGAGAAAATTTCTGGTGGTTTTTGGTTTCTTGAGGCTTATTCCCTTCCCTCTACAGCCCAAGACTTCTTGTCCCCACACCCATGCCTGCAGAATCCCCTTCTCTTCCTCCTTTCTGACCACCTGATTCTCACAGCTGTACTAAGTGGGACTTGCCCAAAATCTGCACCTAGGTTAGAACTGAAAAAGCTCGGACTCCAAGACCATGAAAAGGAAAGCTTTGTGCCTGGCTTCTATGACCTAGAGGACCAAGATAAATTGTAAAATTTCAAAGAAAAATTGAGATTCTTTTTTGTGTAGTCCTGGCTCTGACCAGGACATGAAAAGTTAGAACTATATTAGAGAAGTTAGAACAGCTCAAAACATCTTAGCAGATTCTGGAGTTTCTGTGACTGAGGAGTTTTGAAACACTTCATTAAAACCCCCATCACTCCCTTCCCTTGAGTCAAGAAGGTATCTCAGTGCAGGGATTGCAAACAGACCGGGATTTTTCTGTTAACCCCTCTCATCTCAGTTCAAACTAGTAGAAGAACACATCACTCTTCCCCAAAACCTTAGATTTCACCCTCCCCAAGGAGGTGAAAGGAAGGAAAAGGGAGGGACTACAGCTGTGTTGCGGGCTCCAGTGGCAATGGCCTTAGGCTGTGGGGCAACCCAGGAAGCCTAGAAGTATCACCTAGGGTTCAGCACATCCTGCTTCTCACCCCTCCACACGCCGTGGGGAGTAGCAGATGATCTCATCAAGGCAAAAAAGTTAGCCATCCTCTGATTTTGGGCAGGCCCACTCCTTTTAAGTTGAAGTTTTAACTTGATAATCTTGAGAAATTAACAAAAGGTGTGAGCCTTCCAACAAAAAACATTTCCTCTAATCAAACTTCTCTTTAATGGACAGGCCCATCAGTGGGTAGGAAAAGTCTTTAACTTTGATTAGCATTACAGTAAGTGATAACCAAGTAGCTTTAGTTATAACCAAATTATGAAAAGTTGCTTGACATAGCTGATACAAAAAGTTTATCAATTTGAAATTTGAAACAAATTTATTAGGTGAGTTAACTGCTAATGAGGCACTATGTTTCTCAAAGGTTGTGATGCCCTCTGGCCCTAAAAATTGTATAAATACTCTGAGGTGAGGTTTTGTTTTGGGGCTTACTCACTGGAAGTGTTTGTTTGGCAGATAAGGCTCTGGCCAGTCAATAAGGAACCCCTCAGCTTTGAAAGCTCAGATGTTGGTGCTTCTCTCTGCGGTAACTATGTATGTGTGTAATGGTTAGACAGATGGATCTGTGGTATATGTACTGCTTATCTTCAGACAGTTGGAAGCCCTGTTTCTTGATCTTTATTTCGCTGTTTGTATTTTCTCTGAAGTTCAGGGTGCTGAATTTTTCCTCTGAACTAAGTGAATGATATATGTTCTTGATTAAAACAATTGTTGACCTCTTAAAAGTTGCTTTCCTTTCAGAGAAGGAAAGGCCTGTATAGCAGGACCTACTGTGTACATTGGGGTCCTTGCTGTTACACTTATGAAAATCGTAAGATTGCTGGTTATTGTTTTAATGTGTAATCTTGCCAAAAACCTTGTTTGGATTACAGAGTTCCTAAGCAATTAACTTGGCTCACTGAGATTTTGCAAGTATATAGAAATGCTCTCTATTTATTTTTACACCAGGACATGATTAAATTTGAAATGTAAATCCTGGAAAATTTTTTCCTAAACTGTGATTAGTGAAATTTGCTGTTTGAGGTCAAAACCCTTGGACTATAACTGATTTTTAGCCATCTGATGGATGACAATAATCCATCTATAGTTAATAATCAATAACCCACCATCTCAGAGAAATGTTAGAAGCTACTCAGAGAGAATGTGATACAGGTGGGAGGTCTGCATCTGGAAAAAGCTGAGAGGACAGTTTTAGCCTCAGTATGTGATAGGCTCCTCCTGGCTCAGTTTCCCCATTGTGTTCCTTTTAAAAAAGAATGTTATCCACCTGGCTACTCCTGAGTCTGGCTATGAGGTGGAATTGATACTGACCCTGTCATATTTTTGGTCTAAATCTTATTCCTGTTTTATGCTTTTATAGCAGTTTTCTATAATCAGAGCAAATGGTCAATAAAACATTTAAGCACAATGCAAGTGTATGAGATCTTGTTGTTTTCTCTGAATGTGTAGTCATTCCATAACCCAAACTACTGAAATTAAATCAGAAATATCTTCAGTTCAGAGGATTTCAGTGCAATCAGTTTTCTTTGAGGGAGGTAACCTATTTGACCTAATCATCACTTAAGTACCCTCCCTAGTCTTTTGTTATTAAATGAAGTAAAAGTCAATCCCTGACTAAAACTTTTGAGAAAGTAACAAGATCAGAAAAATCTTGTGGAGCAAATATGAATCATTTTAATGGGACTCCATCCATCCATCCATCCATCCATCCATCCATCCATCCATCCATCCATCCATCCACACACACACACACACACACACAGATATATAGATATAGACGTATATGCTTCTCCCTATATTTGGGCCCTGCACACTTACTTGTGAAATTTGTGTCTTCTAGACTACAGGCCATTCACCCATAGTTGAAAGCAAACAGTGGGTACCAAGCAATGCTCCCCCTTATCGTTCCCTGCATGTAACCTGTGCTAAGTAACGTCCTCTTTGGGATGTCCTTGAGGCAAGCACTGCTCTACACCCCTTGCCAGCAGAAAGCAGAAGTTAAGACCTTTGCCCTTACCCCAAAAGAATTTGACTCTCATGTGTTTAAGGAGGTAATGATGGGGATGGTATCTGAAGCCCTCAAAGGAAAATTGCATGTCTTTGGGATATGGACACCAAAAGGGGCTTTTCAATATGGCCCAGGTACCTGGAATTTGCCTGGGGTACCCAGCCCTTCCCTGTTACCTCCCAGTCAACCCAGACTACTTGGTCACTCCTAGATCCTTCCCACAGTCTTTCTTTATATGAAGTCCATCTTGCTCCCTATTAAATTGCTCAGATTCCTTAAATCTAGCCTATTTGCAGCCACAAATACACTCAGATCCAGTCTGGGCCACTTGTCGATACAAGCGTTACAAATGCTCAGATTCTTTAAGATTCAGGCCAAATGCAAAGATTCTTAAAATCTCACCCACACTGACTAGTGTTCTAATCAACCTTATCTCTGGCTGAAAAAAAAATGCATATATTGAGATAACTAGGGGAGTGGTGAGGTGAATAAAGTGCTGAACCTGGAGTTAGAAAGACCTGAGTTCAAATGCAGCCTCAAATACTGTGTGACCCTGGGAAAGTCACTTAATCTTTGCCTCACTTTTGTCAGTGGGAATCATGCTCATACCTATCTCCCAGGGTTGTTGTGAGAATCAAATTAGATAATATTTTTAAAACGCTTAGCACAGTGCCTATGTATAGTTATCACTCAATAATTGCTTCTTGCTTTCCCTATCACTCTTTGGAAAATTTACAAAAGTGGAGTCTCAGTTCTCATCTGTAAAATGGGGATAATATTTCTTGCACTATTGACTTCAAGAAGTTATTGTCAAGATCAAATTGAGAAAAAATTAAAGATCACATAGGAATATATGTAAAGTGCTTTGTAAACCTTAATGTGTTATTGACATGCTTGCATTTCTTTACTTATAAACGTATAGTTAGCCAGTGATAGGGTTATATTTTCTGTTTTACAGAAAATGTTTTCTAACAAGTCCTTATGAGTCACTTGTGTTTTAAGTATTTATTTTGTGCTGGAAGAAATAAACAACTGCCCTTTATCAGAGAGCAAATTAATATAGTATGTGCCTTCTCTAGAGAGAAACCTGTTAAACATTTTTAAGGGCAGGTCTAGACATAGTGCATATCTAGATTTTAAGAAAGATACCCTGCAATAGTAGGGTAAGGACAATGAGCCAAAGAATTCAAGAAAAGCCTGACCTCTGGATCTGGGATCTGCCAGGACTTAACTAAATTGATAACATCTCACCAGAGAGATCTTGCTAGAAAAAGGAGGCCTTTAGGCCTTAGGTTAATATCAGTTATATGATACTATGCAATATTGTTTTGAACTCTAATTATTGTATGTAATATGTAATTTTACATCCTTGTCTCTGGGGAGATAATTTATTGATTATAATTATTAAAAATAATCTACCTCACAATCTGCCTACCACACCCAGAATTTATTCTTTGCACATATTGGAGTTTTTCTTCTGGGTGTTTCTGTTTAATCTTTCTTAGAATTGGTTAAGGAATCCTTGATTTGCTTGACTGTATTGTCTCCTACAGAGCTAGACAAAATCTCTGGCTCTTTGCTCAGGGCCATGTACCTTCCTGCAATGATATGAAGAACTCCAAATTCTTCCCCAGATGTTAGTGTTGTATCCAAGATGATTGCCAATTGAGTACCAGTTGTAAGGTAGGGGGATTATTTCTTGTTAGAGGAAACTCCCCCTGCTTTCTTCTCTATAAGAGGTGTGGAATTAAGTGATCTTTTTTTTTTGAGCATTTGCTCCTAAACCACTTTCTTTCCTGCCATGATTTCCAGAGAAATTTGCACCCCTGCCCCACCCACTCCAAACAACAATAATGGTTTGTAGTACAACTATGACAATGAAAACAATTATTTGGTTAGACAGGTCTGAGATTGGACCTTGAGCCTCTTGTTTTCTTCTATGTTTTTATTTCCTTCTCTGAGAACAGGATAGTGCTTAATGATCCTGAGAATTTGATGTTTCTGGCCTTGGTGATAACTTTGAAAGTTTAAGAATTCCTGACTTTATGAGTCAGGTTCCATTTTCCCAGCGTGAGAAGATTTCCTTTACAGAATACTTCTCAGAGGACGTGACTACCAGAAGGATCATTCTATAGCTAAAGTTCTGCTAAAAGAATTGCCCCAACTGACCTTGAGATATGAATCTTGATGGTTGCCTGGATCATTTAGGTCCAAGATAGATGCCAAATATCAGTTTCAACACAAAAACTTCACTCATGTATAACTTTTACTGTAGGGGCAAGCTAGGTGGCACATTAGATAAAGTGAAGGACTTAGAGACAGGAAAAACATGAGTTCAAATTCAGCCTCAGATACTTACTAGTTGTGTGATACGGGGCAGGTCACTTAAACTCTGTTTGCCTCAGTTTTCTTATCTGAAAAAGGGAGCACCTCCCTCCCATGGTTGTCATGAGAAATCACATGAGATGATGGTAAAGCTTTTAGCATAGTCTGGTATATACTAAGTGCTACACAAATGTTGGTTATTATTATTGTTATTTACCTTTAATGAAACTAATTGGTAATTTAAGTGTTTTATGTTTTTTGTATTTGTTCATGTATCCCTTTGTATCTAGTGTATTTTGTTGGGTAGAGGAAATAAACATCCATAACCTATATGGCATGTTGAGTGCTTGTAAAGGATTTGAGGAACCTGATGCCACATATATGAATTGCATTTAAGTTTTAGAAGTTTCACTGGAGAAATTTAGGTGAGAGTAGAAACAATAGAGTGAAAATCTCTCCCTCTTTGAATTTAGTTCTCTAAGATAAATTTAGGTTCCGTGTGAATCAAAAGGTGATCTATATCTTTTAATCCTTCACACATTTAAACATGCTGCTTCTCAAAGGTCATGTATTCAACACATAGTTTTTGAATGTTTTATTGGGGTGGTCCTATCTCAAAAGTCAAAACCATGAAGATTTATTCCTATAATAGAAATATTAGGCAGATGAAAGGATATGTGTATCACAGGCAGACCATCAGTTACTCAGTGCTCATGCCTCCCTGTTCTAACCTTATAAATCTAGAGGTATCTATCAATCATGATATATTACTCATAGCTCCACCCTCACCACAACCATTTCCTCTGCATCTATAGTCACTGCGGTTTCAGTCACATTCCTCAAGGTCATTGTTAATTAGATTAGTGGAAGCAAGATACAATCAAAAAAGCAATAGACACATATCATGCAGCTCGATACTCAATGTAATTGTCAATTTTAATGTCTTAATATATGCCCTGATTTTTTCAGGTTGGAATTTGTTTCCATTCTTTTTTATCTTGCCTGTGAGAGACAATCTGAAAGTTTAATCAGACTTCTCCTCTCTCAGGAAAGTGAGAATAGGACACAAACAATTAACTTCCAACAGTTTGTTTATACCATGAATGAGAATTCAGCAGAACTTTCAATAGATCTGAACAGGACAAGCTCATTGGTATATCCAGGATCCAAAGAGTCCATTCTAGGACAACTACATATATCCATCTATCCTTGCACTTCCAACAATGAAAATGGATACAGGTCAAACGCCACAGAGTTTAAGACAGTTGAGTTCCTGCCTGACTACTCTACATCTAAGGCAACATGAGAAGATAGATATGGATAAACGTCAGCCCCACATTTTTTCTGATTCTAGTTTTGCTTTTAGCCTGTAAACTTTTGATATTTATTCCGCACCTGATATAGCATCCACAGTCTCATTAATATGTCATACTGGCAATGGAGCCAATAAAAAACTGCTCTTTTTAGTATCCCCGTGAAACACTATGACTGATAGATAAATTAGTCGACTTCTTTGATTAAAATATAGGATGAATACTCTTATCAAGGCATATAGAATTTTCATTTAATAATCACTGGCAAGCATTCAATTGCCTTCATCTCTCATGAATATAGAAAAAGATTATTCTTTAAAGTAGTGTTTTCCAGCATTATTTTTTCACTCAAACCTTAATTATCCAGAGTTCTATAGAAGTGTGTGTTCCTCCTTCATTGCCGAAGAAGACCATGCCATCAGAGAAATAATTACATGACTCGCACATGACTTTGTTTTGAGTGAGGGAGGGCTGTTCAAGTCACCAGTCTCACTTCTTCTCCAGAGCCATCTGAATCCAGTGAGCAGATATTCATCAGGATGACTGGAGATGACCCAGGATGAGACAATTGGGGTTAAGTGACTCACCCAAGGTCACACAGCTAGTGAGTGTCAAGTGTCTGAGGTGAGATTTGAACTCAGGTCCTCCTGACTCCTGCACTGGTGCTCTATCCACTGTACCACCTAGCTGCCCCTTCTACAGAAGTATAAATTTAGGATAGGAACAGGATTTGTTATTCATACACTGATAACAGGAAGAATATGAGAGTTGAACTTCCTTGAAACTTTGAAGATATCCTTATCATAGATGCTTTTTATTTGTTTAGTAAAGTTAAAGTGATTTCTTAATTTTTTATTTCCTTTTCTCTCACTGCTAAGTGAAAAGCTTGATTTTCCATAAATTTCAGAGCCCAAACTGCAGCTGCCAGGTTTACATTAACTTGACATAAAACTTCATGCACGGTTTGCCTGCTCATCTACCTAAAACCATCCTAAAATGGAGACTTATACCTTAGGGTCCTTTTCCCCTCTTCTTTTTCTGCACAGCATTTTAAACTGATTTCCAGAGATGTACATTGACTGAAACACTATTTTCCAGAGAAGAAAGTAAATATTCACACTGAAATTTGTTTGCTTGATTGCTTACAGTTTTGAAAATAAATTTTTTCTTTTCTTTTCTCAGAGTCACTTAACTGCTAGCCATAATTGTGTAAGACATTTAATAAACATTTAGAATTCTCCCTTGGTTATTAAAGTCTTCTATTATTTCTACACTGCAAGAAATTAAATATTCTAATGTAAGCAAAGAAAGCTTAACAATGACTCATATATAACAGTTATTATTGGACAGCTTCATTAGTCTAATGATCTGTCTTATAAATGGGAGACTGAAGATTAGATTTCAGTAGTGCAATACTCACTTCTCACCACCTTCACATAAATGATTACAGAATTGTATGCCAATTTAATCATATTATAAATGAATAAACCATGTTTATTACCTGACAGATATGACAGTAATAATCCAAAAAGAGCATAATGTGATTTTAAATATTTTTTCCTCTTCTATGTGTGTATATTCCAATTACTTAAGGAAAGGCTCTTGCTTTATATAATGATTTCCCTAGCAATCCCAGACAGTGTGATTAAAAATAGATAAGTTGTTCTAATTTGGGAAAATTTCTTTGTATATATGTGTGTATATATACACATATGCATATAAATAAATAAATAGGTGTATGTGTGTGTGTATGTGTGTGTACATATTCTTCACATCAATATTTCAATGGGTTTATCTCTTCAAAGGAGATAATTCTCTTGTTGGTATAGATCATGACTATCTATTCTTTCTTATCATGTACTATTTTTTGTCCATGTTTCTCCATATGTATATATGTCCCCTCCAAAAAAAAAAATCTGTACAAGAGGTTAAAACTCTCCATCTCTTTTCCATTTTTATGGTACCAGTAGCATATTCAGTCTGTCTACCTGGTTATTTTTCAAGTGAATAACATAACCAGTAGAAATTCTTTTCTAATAATATATTTCCTTAGTGACATCCTTTATGTCAATTCCTGAGAATAGGTCATCTTTGGGTATATACTGTGTCTTTCTAGTATTCAAGGTATATTTCTCATTTTTACTTGGGGTCAACCACAACTTGGGATGCTCAAATATTATGTTTTAATACAGTCAAAAATGTAGCATCATTTGTGTTGAATAATAGATCTTTAAACTTGAGAAACATATAGTATCTTTAAATGCAGTGTATAATTTTTAAAATGCAATCTAGCCTTCTTTCTTCCTCCTTTTCAATTCTGTGTCCAATCCATTATCCTTCAATATTTGTCTCAAATATATGCATTGTTATACAGACTCACCCATTTCCCACAACCTTGATAGAAAATGCAAAGGACTTGAAAAGCCTTACCCACTTATCCAGTAGGAGGTTATCCAAGTGGGTGCTACATTTCTCATTGAGTTCCCATATTTCAAGAATCAGGTATGATTTCAGGTAAAGTTGACATTGAATCTGAGGAGACACTGTGCTTGTGGCACAGAACATGCTATTTAAGTTGCCAGCAACATGGTAGCAAGGAAATAGAATGGAGCCACCAGTCAGTGTTGAGCTCTCAATGTTATAATTGCTAAAATTGTTGCATGAGTTGTGAACATTTCTAACCCAGCTGAAAAATATATTTTTCTAAGTTCTATTTTAGCTATATCCAAAAAAATTAGCAAGTTGACTCATTATAATTTTCTTTATTTTTTTATGACTTGTTCTGACTCACTAATTATTAAGGATAAAATTATTTAGTCTCGATTTAGGCTTGCCTTTCTTCTTTATTCATAGTTCCCTCTGTCATAACTGAATTCTTATCTATACATGATGAATTAGGTATTTATGTATTTCAGCATTTATTTATGAATTTTAATGCCTTAGTGTGAAATCATTTTTATACTTGTTGTATGATGAAGATAAAGGTATATGATCATTAGCATCCTCATCCAATAAGCACTAAACTCCTATAGTCTTTCACTTCCAAACTCAGCACTGTACTTCTAATCAGTCTTGATTGACAACACCTTTCTTAGTCTCCATTGTCTCCTTATTAAGGTGCTGGAGGGAGGAGTACCAAACTCTTCCCACTGCCTTCCATTATAGAGTGCAGAAACTGTACTCAATGTACTCTATATCTGCTTCCCTGCCTGGTTTCATCTCCATGGAACAAGTTTTCCCCATGTGGGTACACTCACTTTTCTGTCTCCTTTTATGCGTTACCTCCCATTTTAGATTATAAGTTTCTTGAAGACACAGATTGTCTTTCTTTATATTAATAATATCCTCTGTGTTTATTGTGGTGCCTAATACATAGTATGTGCTTAATGAATGTGTATTAGATTGGATTTTTAATATTCTACTCAGATCCTGGCAGAAAGTAAAATAAAAATGAGCTGAAATACAAGTGAAAAAGAAGAGAAAACCTTTCTTCTTCCATTTTTTTTGTTCTGTTCTGGGAACATTAATTTATACACTCATCTTATTATAAATTAATGTCTATATTGTTCGTCATTCACAAAAGTTGCTATAATTAAGTTGCATTGCTGTGAAAAGTGAATGGATTCTCATGATAAGTCATTTATCTTAAAGTAGATTGGCTATGGTTAAGTCTTCATAAGGCTCCAAAGTTTGCATCTTAATTGCAGATTTTCTGATCTAGAGTATTTTTTATTTCATCTCTGACAGCTTTTTTAAAATATATTTTAGACTTGCTTTAAGAAACTTCATTTTCTGTGTCAGGAAACAATTTTAATTAGAACCACAATGCACTGCTTGATGCATGCCAAATTCCTTGGTGCTAAAATCTCACAGATGAGATGGCATTTATGACTGAATTAATAAGCAACTGGAGAAAGAGTAGTCAAAAGTATTTGTAGTCTAGCATAGCTTTACATGGATTCTTGATTAATACAATTTTAATTACTTTTGTTGCCCTTCAAAATGATGTGCTTAAGATAAAAGCTTAATTCTTACAAGTATCTCAGTCTTTTTTTCTACTTCATCTTCTCTTACAAGTACTGAGCGAGTCAGTATCTTCATAAAGGTATTATATTATTATAGAGAAATTTTGGTATTACCAGTTCAGTATGAGAATAGTAGCTATTCTTCAGCCATTTTTCAGTAATGTTCAACTCTTTGTGATCCCATTTGGTGAAGATACTAGTGTGGTTTGTCATTTACCTCTCCAGTTAAATTTATATTTAAGGATAAAATAGGTTAAATGATTTCCCCAACATCACATTGCTAGTAACTGTCTGAGGCCAGATTTGAACTCAGGAAGATGAGTCTTACTAATTTCAGGACTACAATCTATCCACTGTGCATTGTGATAAGAAGTGGTTGTGACCTAGTCAATAGAGAAACACACTTTTACGATCAAAGGGCACCTGAATAGGAAATAACTCAAAGGCAGGATATTTGAAAAAAAGATTTTGGAATCAGGGCAACAATAATGTAACCAAAATAGAGCACTGGGAAACAAGCAACAAAGATCAAGCATTAGCCATCCTTTTAACCCAATCTCACACAATTTACCTTTAGAAAGAGTAGTAATGTGGCAATACTCCCTCTTTCTATAGCAACTCAACAGATTTTTATTTTTTCCTAGTAAGAAAGGAATAGATGTAAAGGACAAGACTTGTTTCAAGTTAAGAAGTCTCTAGAGGTTAGGTAATGCAATTTATGCTATGTCATCATAGATATATTTTACTGGAGAGTGAAAAGATTCTTAGACTTCTCAGGTCTCACATATGTATGTATTTATAATTGCATATAAATATGAGCATGACAATATGTACATGTATATACATATGCATATATACAGGCATATGAATGGGTGTATACATACACTATGCATGTGAATACAAATGTTTGTATATATTCAGAAAGAGATGAGACAAAGAACATGTTAAAGACCAAATAACATTACAAAATATGAAGGAAATTGATGGTAGACCAGAAACAACTAATACCAATGCTACTGAAAAGATCTGAGTGGAAATGAAAAAAAAAGTATAAGGCACTTATTCATTTTCCAATTAGTTGTTAGAAGAAAAGATACTAAATATTTGGTCAACAACTAGAGTCTGTTATTATTTAAGAATTTTATGAGAGAATATAAATAATGACCAATTTGTCTACTTGCTCATCTATAGAAAATTTCTTTAATTTTTATGCATTTCCACACAGTATAGGCTTAACATTCAGAGTCGTTGCATATAATTTACCGAGAAGTGTACATAATATAAAACCTTGTTATTTATTATTCTTACTGCTTGTTGGCTTTTTGGGTTTTATTAAAAGCATTTGATTTGGTAGAGCAAAAGGCTTCCTCAATAACTCTCCTACAAAATGTCTAATGCATTCATAAGAATTATAGAATTCCTTGAGAGATGATAATGACATATAGGCTCTGGATCGAAGCACATATTATTGTTTTGGAAATCTTACAGTGCTTTTTATGATTATATATTCTGATGATGATACTACCTGGTGGAAAGTTACAATGTGAAAAAAAATCTTGGAAAAATTCAAGTTATGTCACTCAGAGGTCAATGGAATGGCATATGCTGGGTGTGAGTTAGTTTTAATGTATTTATTGTTCAGTTATGTTGGGACCGGTGGTCCGTGGGTTTTTCTTAGCAAAGGTAGTGGAGTTTGCTATTTCCTTCTCCAGTTTTATAAAGGCACGGGTTAAATGACTTGCTCAGGGTGATACAACTAGGAAGTATCTGAGGTCAGATTTGAATTCTGATCTTTCTGACTCCAATCCCACTGTTCTATGCCCTCTGCTATGTAGCTACCCCTATATATTACCCACGGATGAATTGTATAAGAGAACCAGCTTTTATGACATCATTAAAGAGATGTATGACATGAAAATAAGGAGAGTGAAGTATAAGCTGAAGACAGTCTACTGCTCCACTGGTATCGCCACAATATCAAGAAGTTTGGTGAACCCTTAATACGGTGAGTGGACTGTTTGTGGATTTGAGGGAGGATATGAAGGAGAGCTACATAAAATGTGAAGGAAAAGATGAGCTGCAATAATGGAGACAGTATGAACATCTGACATCAAATGTTCTTGGAAGAATGCTTACCAGAGTTGTGTTTTAGCAGTTTGACAACAGTGAAGGTATAGAATCATGTTTAGTTTTATAATGGCATGTTGTGACCTTGCGGTTTTGTTTTGTTTTCAAATAACTCACCAGGAAATAGACCCATTAAATGCTGACCTCATCCATTGGAAAGCATTGATCATCATATCATAACTATACAACTCAGTGTTATCTGTTACTTGAAATAAGGAGTATGCATTTTCTATTTTGGAAAATCTCTTGTATAACCAGAAATGTAGAATTATTTTTTTAAAACTTCCAAAAGACACAAAGCTTCCAGGAAACACCATTTAAGTTGACAACAGGAATGATAACAACACTGATTATAACAATTTCATACAGAAGCTAAATCAATTCTAAATTACTTGCTACAAAAATGAGACCAAAAGAGCCCAGAAAGCACATAAGTTAGCAAATATTTTACTCTCTTAGCTAACAGAGATAACTGCTAATAACAAAGTGGTTATAATAAAAACTCATAGAATACTGTTGACAGACAATTATGGACAGTATCATCTCATAAATCATGAGGATAATTCAGTTTAAAGAAAGTTTGGCCAACTTTAAATTAAACTAAGCAATCGCGAGGGCACTGAAGGATCAAAATGGAGGGAGTACAGCAAAGTAAAGTGGAAAGTATTTGAAAATGCATTCTTGTTTTCTCCTTCCAGGATAATCAATCTTCTCTTTTAGACCTAGCACCACAGTCTTTGAGGTACTTATTGAGGTGGTAGATATGATATTAAGAAAATAAAGATTTATTATATCTTTTTAAAATACATAGTGAAGAACCAGTTTTTTAAGAACAAAAAAGTATATAAAATCTGAATGGTAAAATATCAAGAACAACAAATCTGCTGACCCTTTATCCTTTCTATACAAATTTTAATAAGGGTCATCTCTATATAATTTGATGATGTAAGAAACAAGCAAGCTTTTATAAATAAAATTCAAGAATCAGCCACATTTCTACCATCTCACAATTGAGAAAAAGATAAAAAAAAATTGAGATCTCATTGCACTTATTGATTTATTAGGGTAAAAATAGTGTATCCTAAAGTTTGTGTGGAAGACAACATATATCCAATGTAGAACACCAAAGAAATGAAGGTGTAAAGCATGCCATCAAGGAATTGTCTGACAGAAAGAGAAGATAGACTGGTCTGGTGAGAACAAATGATGATAAGTATGTGGTCAAAATGTTCTACTGATAGCTTTGTATGTTGGAAAAAATGAAGTGTACATTAGATAGGCCTCTTATGAGTAATATTTGGAGAGGATATGGATGAGAGATGCTCACCATAGGAAGGCATGGCAAGGTGTGTCCTGTATCTCTCAAACTGATGAGATTGTGAATGTATTTGACTATATTCTTTTAGAATTCAGAAAGAGAAAAGGGCTACTAGAAGGAATATCAACTTGGAAGGGGGTAAATCTGTAATATTCTTGCATTTGGTTGTGGGGGATGGAAGGAATGCTGGATAGAAAAGAAACATCTGTAAATATCCAGCTGTATGTATGTGGGAGGGAGAGAGAGGTAGGAGAAAGAAGATCTTGAAAGCAAAAATTACTGTTCTATAATTTTTCTTCTTAGTGGCCCTTTTCACTTAGCATCTATAGTGTTTGATTTAGGCATAATCTGTCAGTTACTCCTAAGGCCTTGAAATGTTAAAATGAATAAATAAGTAAATTCTTTTAAGAGATAAGATAAGTTGCAAACAAAACCTCTAGGGGAAAATTCCTATTTATCAGCCCAGGCCATAGGATTTCATATATTTATGTAAACTGTGCCGAATATGCTGGCATGATATGTCTAAATTTTTTTGAACTCCTCAGTGATATAATAGTTATTCCTTTTGTTGTAAATATAATTTCATTTTTTCCAATTGCATGTGAAGATAGTTTCCAAAATTAATTTTTTATAAGATTTTGACTTCCAAACTTTTTCCCTCTTTCCCTTCCCCAAGTGATATAGGTTATACATGCACAATCATGTTAAACGTACTTCCACATTAGTCATGTTTTGAAAGAAGAAAAAGAATCAGAAAAGGAAAACCACTAAAACAATTACCCAGGGGGGCGGAGCCCAGCTGGTGGAGTGAGAGCAACAACTCACCTAAGCTCTTGGACAAACTCCTTTGGATACCTTTGAAAGGAGAATCTGACCAAATTTTGGAGGTGCGGAATCCAGTGGGAGACAGACTGTGACGGATTCGGAGCCCAGATTAGACTGGAAGGTCCACGGGAAAGGTCTGTTCCACAGGGGTGAGCTCACAGTGGACAGAGTAGCATGGCCAGCGCAGTGGGATAGAAGGGTCCCAAAAAATCTGGGAGTGGCAAGTGGAACCAGTGGAGTGGCACCAAGGGTGGGAGATAAGCCAAACCAAGCCAGTGAGAACTGTTGAGAGCCAGATATTAGCACAGCAGCTCCTGAGACCTTCAGCCTGAAGATTAAACTTTGGTAAGTCACTTACTTGAAATCCCGGGAGCCAGGATGTTAGAGTGATCAGTAAATGCTCTCTCCTCCCCCCCTTGATGACTGTGAAAGAACAATAAAGTATTTCCCCAGAAAAATCCTGGATCAGTGGAACCAGCAGTAGGGGGCCAATAGTCTCATAACACCTGAGGCTAGGAAAATAGCTAAGGGGGATTCCTCTATGGTGGCAGAGGCAAACCAGAAGGACAGATGACCCAGGGTGGAAAAAACTCACACTAGGACCCAGGTAAGCTTCAGCACCAGGAGAGGAGCCCCAGGAGGGGTGGGAGCACGCATTAACATCTAGGCATGCCTCAGCATGTCAGGGGAATCAGAAAGACAATAGGGTGGCTGGGATCACCATCCCCTGAGCTTGCCTTTGCCTCAGTTCAGCTGAGATCTCCTGTGACCAGACCACTCCTTCCACACACTTAGCAAGCTAACCACAGGGCTGATCAGGGAAACACAAAACAAAAACTTGCTTTTAGCTTTTTTACACATCAGTTCAATGCAAAGTTCTGCAGCTTCTGACTGAAAGAACCATCAGGCATAACACTCAATCAACATCATGAACAGGAAAAAGCAGAGGGACGATAAAACCATAGAATCTTTCTATGGCGATAAGGACCAAAACACAAACACTAAAGAAGTCAGAGCTGAGAATGTACTTCCATCTGAAACTTCAGAAGGGACTATGAACTGCTTACAAGCACAAGAAGCTCTCCTGGAACAGCTGAAGAAGAAAATAGAAGATTAATTGGCCAATGATTATAAAATTTTGAAAAAAGAATTCACTGATGAGAACATCTCTTTGAAAAGGAAAATTGAATGCATGGAAAAGGAAGTTCAAAAATTAACTGGAGAAAGAAGACTCCCTAAAAGGTCAAATGGAAAAGAAAACCCAAAACCTAACTGGGAAAATTGGTCAAACGGAAAAGGAAGTACAAAAATTAACTGGAGAAAATAGCTTCTTAAAAGGAAAAATTGGACAAATGGAAAAGGAGGTGCAAAAGTTAGTGGAAGAAAACAATTTGATAAAGATTAGAATTGGGCAAGTAGAAACTAATGACTCAATGAGACAGCAAGAATCAGTCAAAAAAATCTAAAGAATGAAAACATAGAAGGAAAATGTAAAATATTTAATTGGAAAAACAACTGACTTGGAAAATAGATCCAGGAGAGAAAACTTAAGAATTTTTGGCCTGCCAGAAAACCCATGATAGAGGAAAGAGCCTGGACAATATCTTCCAGAAAATCATCAAGGAAAACTGCCCAGAAGTGCTAGATTGAGAGGGTAAAATAGTCATTGAAAGAATCCACCATTCCCCTCCTGAAAGGGATCCCAAATTCAAAACCCCAAGGAATATTGTTGCCAAATTCCAGAGCTATCAAGTGAAGGAGAAAATATTACAAGCAGCCAGAAAGAAACAATTTTATAAAGGAGATACAGTCAGGGTTACCTTGCAGCTTCTACATTAAAAGATCGAAAGAATTGGAACCCAATATTCTGTAAGGGAAAGGAGTTGGGACTACTACCAAGGATCAACTACCCAGCAAAGTTCAGCATAACATTTCAGGCAAGGAGAAAGTCATTCAATGAAATGAGGGATTTTCAGAGCTTCCTGACCAAAACGCTAGAACTTAATAGACAATTCGATCTTCAAATGCAGGTCTCAAGAGAATCATAAAAAGGTAAACAGGGGGGAAAAACAAAAACAAAAACTTGTTACTCAATTAGGGCAAACTGTTTTCCTCCCTATAAGGTAAGATGATACTTGTTAATCTTGAGAATTGTGTGGCTATTATGAAATATGAAAGGGATATACATAGAGGGCATGGGTATAAAGTAAATGATATCATGATAAAAATATGATTTAAGTATGAGAAGGGATTGTAATAGGAGGTGTGAAAAGGAGGAAGCAGAAAATGGCAAATTACATCACAACAAGAAGTACCAAATTATAGTAGGCAGAAAGAGGGGAGGAAGATGAGCATTGTTTGAGAGGTACTTTCATCTGATTTGTTTAAAGGATGGGACAATAAGCTTAAGTAGATAATCATAACTAGCTCTATAGGCAGTAGGAGGGGAAGGGGGAAGAAAGGGGAGGGAGGCTAAAAGGGAGGGAAGAAGCAATAAGAGTAAGGGGAGTAAAAGGGAGTGGGGCTAAAAGAAGGAGGGGAAGGCTGCAGGAGGAGGTGGTGAAAAGTGCATACTATTGGGGGGAATGGAGACAGGAGAGCTAAAAGCACAAATGGTGGGAAAGAGGATGGAGGGGAATACACAGATTGTAATCATAACTGTGAATATGAATGGAAATAATGCTCCCATAAAACGGAGACAGATAGCAGAATGGATTAAAAGCCATAATCCAACAATATGCTGCTTACAAGAAACACATTTGAAATGGGGGGATACAGATAGGATAAAGGTCAAAGGATGGAACAGAATATATTGTGCTTCAGCAGATGTAAGGAAGGCAGAAGTAGCAATCCTAATCTCAGACAAAGGAAAAGCAGAAATAGATCTAATCAAAGGGATAAGGATGGAAACTATATCATGCTAAAAGGCAGCATAGACAATGAAGCAATATCATTACTAAATATGTATGCTCCAAGTGGTATAGCATTCAGATTCTTAGAGGAGAGCTTGGGGGAGTTGAAGGAAGAAATTGACAGCAAAACTATACTAGTGGGGGACCTCAACCTCCCCCTGAACTCGATAAATCTAACCTCAAAATAAACAAGTAAGAGGTTAAGGAGGTAAATAAAATTCTAGATAAGGTAGATATGATAGATCTTTGGAGAAAACTGAATGGGAATAGAAAGGAATAAACCTTTTTCTCAGCAGTACATGGAACATTTACAAAAATTAACCATGTACTAGGACATGAAAATCTCACAATCTAGTACAGAAAGGCAGAGATAATCAATGCATCCTCCTCAGATCGTAATGCAATAAAAATTATATGTAATAAAAAACTATGAAAAGATAAAGCAAAAGCCAATTGGAAACTAAATAATTTAATCCTAAAGAAGGAATGGGTTAAAGAAGAAATCATAGAAACAATCAACAACTTCATTCAAGAGAATGACAATAATGAGACTACCTACCAAATCTTATGGGATACTGCAAAAACAGTTCTTAGGGGAAGTTTTATATCTTTGAATGCCTACATAAATAAAATAGAGAAAGAGGAGATCAATGACTTGGGCATGCAGGTGAAAAAGCCAGAAAAAGAACAAATTGAAAATCCCCAAGAAAATACCAAATTAGAAATACTGAAAACCAAAGGAGCGATCAATAAAATTGAAATTAAGAAAACCATTGAATTAATAAATAACACCAATAGTTGGTTTTTTGAAAAAATAATAAAATTGATAAACCTTTGGTCAATTTGATTAGAAAAAAGCAAGAAGAAAATCTAATTACTAATATTAAAAATGAAAGGGTTGAACTCACCTTTAAAGAGAAGGAAATTAAAACAATAATTTGAAATTACTTTACCGAACTCTATGGCCATAAATTCAATAATCTCAATGAGATGGATGAATATTTTTAAAAATACAAATTGCCCACATTAACAGAAGTGGCAACTGAATGCTTAAACAACCCCATCTCAGAGAAAAAAATTGAACAATCATCAACGAACTCCTTAGCAAAAAATCTACAGGATCAGATGGATTCACAAGTGAATTCTATCAAACATTTAAAGAACAGTTAATTCCAATACTATAAAGACTATTTTTGACAATTGGGGAAGAAGGAGTCCTCCCAAATTCTTTCTATGATGCAAATATGGTTTTGATACCCAAACCAGGAAGAGACAAAACAGAGAAAGAAAATTATAGACCAATTTCTCTAATGAATATAGATGCAAAAATTTTAAACAAGATTTTAGCAAAATGAATACAGCATCTTATCACGAGAATAATACATTATGATCAGGTAGGATTCATAGCAGGAATGCAGGACTGGTTCAATATTAGGAAAACAGCGTTATTGATCATATCAACAACAACACTAACAAAAACCGCATGATTATCTCAATAGATGCAGAAAAAGCTTTCGACAAAATACAACACCCATTCCTATTAAAAACACTGGAGAACATAGGAATAAAGGGAACTTTCCAGAAAATAATAAGCAGTATCTACCTAAAACCTTCAGCAAGCATTATATGCAATGGAGATAAGCTAGATGCATTTCTAATAAGATCAGGGGTGAAACAAGGATGTCCATTATCACCACTATTCAATATAGTACTGGAAATGTTAGCTGTAGCAATTAGGCAAGATAAAGAAATTGAAGGAATAAAAATATCCAAAGAAGAAACTAAATTATCATTCTTTGTAGATGATATGATGACATACTTAGAGAATCCCAGAGATTCAAGTGAAAAGCTACTTGAAATAATAAGCAACGTGGGCAAAGTTGCAGGTTACAAAATAAACCCACACAAATCTTCTGCATTCCTATATATTAGCAATGAAGTCCAACACCAAGAGGTAGAAAGAGAAATCCCATTTAAAGCTCGGGTAGATACTATTAAATACTTAGGAGTTAACCTGCCAAAACAAACCCAGGGATTATATGAACACAATTACAAGACACTTTTTGCACAAATAAAGTCAGATTTAAGTAAGTGGAATAACATCAGTTGTTCATGGGTAGGCCTAGCTAATATAATAAAAATGGCACTTCTACCTAATTAATTTACTTATTCTATGCTATACCAATTAAACTATCAGATAATTATTTTCTAGAGCTGGATAAAATAATATCAAAATTCACTTGGAAGAACAAAAGGTCCAGAATATCAAAGGGACTAATGAAAAGAAATGCTTGGGAAGGTGGCCTAACACTACGAGACCTCAAATTGTATAATAAAGCAGCAATTATCAAAACCACTTGATGTTGGCTAAGAAACAGAGGGGTAGACAAATGGAATAGACTTGGCACTCAAGACACAATACGCAAGGAATATAGTAACCTCCTGTTTGATAAACCCAAACACCCCAGCTTCTGGGATAAGAACTCACCGGTCGACAAAAATTGCTGGGAAATCTGGTTAACAGTGTGGTGGAAATTAGGCATAGACCCATGCCTGACACCGTATACAAGAATAAACTCCAAATGGGTACATGATTTAGGTATAAAGAATGATACCATGAATAAACTGGAGGAACAAGGAATAGTGTATTTATCAGATTTATGGAGAAGGGAAGAATTCTTTACTAAAGAAGTGATAGAAAGCATTATGAAATGCAAGATGGAGAATTTTGATTACATTAAACTGAAAAGTTTTTGCACAACCAAACCCAATGCAACCAAAATTTGGAGGGATGTAGTAAAATGGGGAAAAAAAATTTATGGCTGAGGTTGTGGATAAAGGCCTCATTTCTAGAATATATAGAGTACTGACTCAAATGTATAACCATACAAGTCATTCCCCAATTGATTAATGGTCAAAGGATATGAACAGGCAGTTTTCAGAGGAAGCAATTAAAGATATCTATAATCATATGAAAAAGTGTTCTAAATCACTATTGATTAGAGAGATGCAAATCAAAACAACTCTGAGGTACCACATCACACCTATAAGATTGGCAAACATGACAGAACAAGAAAATGATAAATGCTGGAGAGAATGTGGGAGAGTTGGAAAACTAATTCCTTTTTGGTGGAACTGTGAGCTCATCTAACCATTCTGGAGAGCAAGTTGGAACTACACCCAAAGGGCTATAAAAATGTGCATACCCTTTGACCCAGAAATATTGCAATACTGTATCCTCAAGAGATCATGAAAATGGGAAAGGTTCCCACATGTACAAAAATGTTTATAGCAGTGCTCTTTGTAGTTGCCCAAAACTGGAAGTCAAGGGGATAACCATCAATTGGGGAATGGCTGAACAAATTATCGTATATGAATGTAATGGAGTACTATTGTGCCATAAGAAATGATGAACAAGAAGACTTCAGGAAGGCCTGGAAGGACTTCCATGATCTGATGCTGAAAGAAAGGAGCAGAACCGGGAGAACTTTGTGCACAGCAGTGACCACAGTGTGCAAGATTTTTTTCTGGTAAACTTGGAATTTAGTAATAACTCAAGAACTTACTAAAAAAAAAAAAGAAAAAATCCTCAATGATGGTTTTCTAAGGCAAAATGCCTTCCACACTCAGAGAAAGAAATATGGAAGACATTCGCAGAATATAGCAGGTTATGTTTGCGTGTGTGTGGGTTTTAGTGTATTTTGTTTTGATTTGTTATATGATTTCTTCAATTTATTTTAGTGTGGCTACATAGCATGACTATAGTGAAAACATAATCAGTAGGAAAGTATATGTAGAACCTATACAGAATTGTATGTTGTTCTGTAGAGGGAGTGGGGTAGTGAGGGGAAGGTGTGGGGGGATAAAATCTTAATTTTAAGGAAGTGATTGTGGAACACTAAAAAAATAATAATAAAATAAAAAAAAAATAAAAAAATTAAAGAATTTTGCTTCCTTAAAAAAAAAAAGTCTTACTCATTTTCAATCTCTCTACTGCCTACATTTTTTACTGCCTACAAACATTCAAGGGTCTCCCATCCTGAAAAACACAATAACAACAACAAAAATCTCTCACTTGACCCTCTAGAAAACTATTCATTTAGAAGGCTCCACTTTTTCTCACCTCACTCCCTTCTTAATCCCTTATAATCCAGTTTCCATGAAATGAAAAGGTTCGAGATCAGTGTATTGCTTAATATGCATTTTACCCTCTGGTTCTACAATATAAGGACAGTTCTTTTTCTGAATAATTTCTTGAAAGATGATGTGTAGGCTCTTTTTTGATCATAGATTTCATGTAGTACAATACATTTTAGATTGTCTCTCCTTTATCTATTCGTTTTTCCAATGAGATATTTCACATTGTCTTCTCTGTTTTCATTCCTTTGATTTTGTTTTATAATTTCTTGAGTATTCATAAAGTCATTAGTTTAAATCTGCTCCATTCCAATCTTTTTTTCAAATATTTATTTATTTATTTAACTTTTTACATTCATTTTCACAAAATTTTGGGTTCCAAATTTTCTCCCCTTTTCTCCCCTCCCCCCACCCCAATACATCAAGCAATCTAATTTTCCCTATCTCCAGTCTGCCCTCTCTTCTGTCATCCCTCCCTTCTCTTGTCTCCATCTTCTCTTTTCTCCTGTAGGGCCAGATGACTTTCTATTCCTCATTAACTGAATGTCTTCTTTCCTAGTAGCAACAACAATACTAAACAGTTGTTCCTAAAACTTTGAGTTCCAAATTCTCCCCATCCCTTCCTCCCCACCCATTCCATTTGGGAAGGCAGGCAATTCAATATAGGCCATATCTGTGTAGTTTTGCAAATGACTTTCATGATAGTCGTGTTGTGTAAGACTAACTGAATTACCCTCCATCCTATCCTGCTCCTCATTGTTTCTCTTCTGTCTTTGATCCTGTACCTCCCCGAGTGTTGACTTCAAATTGCTCCCTCCTTCCTTTGCCTTCCCTTCCATCACCTCCCCCCTTGCTTATCTCCTTCTCCCCCACTTTGCTGTATTGTAAGATAGCTTTTCATACCAAAATGAGTGTGCATTTTATTCCTTCCTTTAGTCGAATGTGATGAGGGTAAACTTCTTGTTTTTTTCTCAGCTCTCCTCTTTTTCCCTCCACTAAAAAGTCTCCTGCTTGTCTCTTGAATGAGATATAATTTACCCCACTCCATTTCACCCCTCTTTCCTCCCCACTACATTTCTCTCTCACCATTTACCTTAATTTCTTTTAAGATATGGTCCCATCCTATCCAATTCACTCTGTGCTCTCTGCCTCTGTATGTGTGTGCATGTGTGTATGTGTGGTGCATGCGTGTACATGTGTGTGTGTGGTCCCAACAACTACCCAGATACTGAAAAGTTTTAAGAATTACAAATATTGTCTTTCCATGTAGGAATGTAAACAGGTCACTTATCGTAAGTCCCTTAAGACTTCTCTTTGCTGTTAAGTTTTTCATGCTTCTTCTCATTCTTGTGTTTGAAAGTCAAATTTTCTTTTCAGCTCTGGTCTTTTCATCAAGAATTGTTTGAAAGTCCTCTGTTTCATTGAAAGACCATACTTTCCCCCTGAAGTATTATACTCAGTTTTGCTGGGTAGGTGATTCTTGGTTTGAGTCCTAGTTCCTTTGACTTCTGGAATATCGTATTCTGCACCCTTCGATCCCTTAATGTAGAAGCTGCTAGATCCTGAGTTATCCTGATTGTATTTCCACAGTACTGAAATTGTTTCTTTCTAGCTGCTTGCAAGATTTTCTCCTTGAGCTGGGAGTTCTGGAATTTGGCCACAATGTTCCTAGGAGTTTCTCTTTTGGGATCTCTTTCAGGTGGTGATCGATAGATTCTTTCAATGCCTATTTTGCCCTCTGGTTGTAGAATGTCAGGGCAGTTTTCCTCGATAATTTCATGGAAGATGAGGCTCTTTTTTTGATCATGACTTTCAGGTAGTCCCATAATTTTTAAATTGTCTCTCCTGGATCTATTTTCCAGGTCAGTTGTTTTTCCCATGAGATATTTCACATTCTCTTCCATTTTTTCATTCTTTTGGCTTTGTTTGGTGACTTCTTGGTTTTTCAGAAAGTCATTAGACTCCATCTGTTCCATTCTAATTTTGAGAGAACTGTTCTCTTCAGTGAGCTTTTGAACCTCTTTTTCCATCTGGCTAATTCTGCCTTTGAAAGCATTGTTCTCCTCATTGGCTTTTTGAACCTCTTTTGCCAATTGAGTGAGCCTATTTTTCAAGGTGTTATTTTCTTCAGCATTTTTTTGGGTCTCCTTTACCAAGGTATTGACCCGTTTTTCATACTTTTCTTGCATCTCTCTCATTTGTCTTCCCAGTTTTTCCTCCACCTGTCTAACTTGCTTTTCAAAATCCTTTTTGAGCTCTTCCAAGGTCTTAGCCCACCCGACATCCCCCTGGGATGTCTGGTTTACCGAGGCCCCGCCCTCCACGTCTTTCCCTGATGGCAAGAATATGTCCTTGTCATCAGATCTGAAAGTCGGGATCATTTGCATCTGTTCAAAAAAACTCTCTATAGTCTTCTTATTCTCCCCTTTCCTAGGCATTTTCCCAGCCACTTACTTGACTTCTGAGATTCCTGTCCACCCCCGCCTAGATCCACCCAGCTAGTGCTTGGGGTCTGAGATTCAGATGGGCTTTTCATGGCAGGCATGGCTGCTATTCAATGTGAGCTTTAGTTCTGGTGCTGGGATGGGGGCAGGGCCACCTCCCAAGTTCAATTCCCTCAGAGGCTTTATGCAGAGACCTTCATGAATGGAGCAGGTGGGGGCAGGGCCATCTCCCAGGCTCAGCTCCTTCAGGTGGTTTATGCAGAGACTTTCAGTAATGAAGATCCTGCCTGCTGCTGGGGGAGTCCTGGGCCACCCGGGGCACACCGCTGCTGCCTCCACTGCCACCCCCGCCTCTGCCTCCGCTGCTTCCTGCCCCTGCCTCTGCCTCCACCGCTTCCTCCCGAGGGGGCCCGAGACACGGAGACACCCTGCTCCCCTCCCAGTCAGCCTAGGCGTGTCTCTCACTGACCTGTAGAGTCTGTGGGTGGAGGGACCTTCCCGGCCAAGCCTACTTGGATCAGCTTCTCTGGGGCCACGGCCAGGGCAGCGCTGGGGTGAAGTCTGCTTTCCGGAGTGTGACGGACCCTGGGGACGGCTCTCCAGGGCTCTCTGGAATGGAAATCTCTTCCAGTATGTTTCTTCACACCCTGCAGTGATCCAGAACTTGTGGGGAGCTCTTCTTACATTAAATCTATGGGCTGTGGGTTTGGAGCTCACATACATGCGTCTTTCTACTCCACCATCTTGACTCTGCCTCCTCTATTCTAATCTTTAAGGAATTATTTTTTTCAGCAAGATTTTTGGACCTCCTTTTCTCTCTGACCAATTCTACTTTTTAAGGCATTCTTCTCCTCATTGGCTTTGTGAATCTTTTTTTTTCCATTTGGATTAACCTATTTTTTAAGACGTTATTTACTTCAGCATTTTGGGGTCCCCTTTAGCAAGCAGTTGACTCATTTTTCATGATTTTCTTGAATCACTCTCATTTCTCTTCCAAAGTTTTCCTCTTCTTCAATTTCCAAAATCCTTTTTGAGCTCTTCCATGGACTGAGACAAATTCTCATTTTTCTTGGAGGTTTTCAATGCAGGAGCTTTGATTTTTGTCTTCTTCTCTTTGTATATTTTGGTCTTCCTTGTCACTTTTTTTTCAGTTTTTGCTCACTTCCCCAGTCATTTATTTGACTTTTTACCTCTTTGTCAAGGTAGTTTTGTGCTTCCAGTGGTGATTGAGAATGTACTGTCAGCTCTTTGATCTCCCCACAGTCTGTAAACCTAGACCTCCAGAAACAACTGTTGCTGCTGCTGTGGCTGTAACAGAATCCTCCATCCCCTTTGCTGCCCTGGCTCTGAGACTTGACCACTCTACTCTCTGTCACAGGTCCCATCAGTTTTTTTTCCACTGATCTTCTAATTTGTCCTCAGTGTTTTCGAGTTGTGAAGTCTGGTATCCATCACAGGTGCCAGAGATTGAGTCCTCAGAGGCTTGCTCTGGTTCCATCTGTGCTGGCTGGAGTGTGTTCTGCTCCCAGCAAGGCATGGTAGATACTTCCCATCAACTTTCTTGGCTGTCTTTGGGTCGGGGAGGTTTGCTTCCCTTGGTCGTTCTGTGGTTTCTGCAGCTACAGAATTTGTTTAGAGTTATTTGACTAGGCTTGGGAGGGAAAACTCTAGAAGCCTCTGTTTCTACTCCACCATCTTGATTCTGCTTTCCTTTTAGTCATTGACTTTTTATTTTTAGTCAACTTTAGGTGCTGGTTTTGAAATGGGGATGCATTCCCTATAAATGTTAAAGATTATGAATTTTAATTAAAATTTTAATTTTTAATTGAAAAATTAAGTGTTTCAAATAAAGTTGTTAAGTTTATTTGGAGAAACACTTTCTACAAGCGAGAAAAGTTGTCTGATGGCCTCATCTTCATTATTATATGGTGGTTTTGGTTCTTCATATTTGTATGTATTTCAAATGCTTCCATAAGCACTTATTTAGCTTGGGAACCTGGGGATGTCACTTAGTTTCTTGGTTTTCCTCATCTGGTAAATAGGTATAATAATGCACCTATCATCCCATAGTTGTTGTAAAGATTAAATGAGTTATAATATATAATGTGCTTTGCAAACCTTAAAGCATTATGCCACTACTACTACTAGTTCTACTACTAGATTAGTATTGATATTACTACTACTACGATGACAATGATGACTACGACTACTACTGCTACTACCAATACTACTGTTTTTGCTTTCATCTGTGTGGTCAGTTCCCAGTGGGAAAATATTATCCATTGGTCTCTGATTACATAGATAACTCCCTTATACGTCTCTTAGATTATATCTGGAGTCAATTTTTGTTTTATTATTTTAAATAAGTTTAGAAGCTTTGCATTCTCTTTGTTCTTTCGTAGTTCTTAGCTGGAGCTGGGATCTTGCAGAGGCTACCTGAGGCAAGTAGGTTTATGTACTCAAGTTGATTTTTATTTGAAAGATGAAGACTGGGCTGAAAGCCATTTTGAAAACTATTGTTTCAGAGGGCTTTTTGGTTCTTTTATTAGTGTCCTCTGGACAATTATCTATTAAGTTCCATAACAGTTATGTAATGTATTAAACATAAGTGTGAGACACATCAAATTATCACCTAATGCTATGCTACATCCTTCTGTCTTAGTGTAATATTGGAGTTTAAAATTCTCTGGAAAAAGGAACAGAAAATGATAATGTATTTAAAAAAAATTGGTGTTAACATAATTAAGACTTTTTTCTTGGAAATTTGATAAAAATTATCCAACTCTTTTCTATGCATAATCATAAAAATGATATGTGAATCAAAGAGACCAAGTATTAATTGAAAATAAAGCATAACTTTGGGGTATTATATAAGAAGTCATAATAGTATCAAACTCTGTGAAGACCAGTATTGTGAGTTACTGGCTTTTTTGTAAAAATGTGTCCATAAACTTTTTTATAATTAGTATTTTAGGATATTCACAAAATATGAAATCTACTTCTTTTTAAAAACCTTTTGATGAACAACTTGGTATGTTCCTCAGTCTTTCTTTATAAGGAGAACTTAGGAAATCAGGTGAGATTAAATCATTCAACAACATACATTTAATAATTGTTTTCTTTGTTTCAGGGAATTTCCAAGACACTGGGGATGATAATGACAAAATTAGTCCTTGCCATCAGGAGGTTAAATTTGATCAGGGGAACAGTCATGAACACAACCACAAAATATATAAATTTGAGATACGAAGCAATTTAGAAGAAACATTTAAGTAGAAAGGGCATTAGCATGTGGGGGATGGATTGATTAGATAAACTTCCTATTCAAACAGTGTGTGAGCTAAATTTTGAATCTAAAGATTCCATACAGTAGCTGTGAGAAAATATGTTATTTTGGGCAAGGGCTGTCTGTGAAAAGCCATGGGGGATGAGAAATGAAATGTTTTGTGCACAGGGCAAAAATAGTGCTAATTTACCTAAATGTAGGATTTTTACAGGAGAGCAATGGAGTAATATACAATAAACCTATAAAAATAGGCTAGAGACAGATCACAAAGTGTTCATTCAATGTTGTTGTTGCTAATTCATTTCAGTCATATACAACTCTTTGTGACCTCATCTGGAGTTTTGTGACAGAGATCCTGTGGTTTGCCATTTCTTTCTCCAGATCATTTTAGAGATTAGGAATTGAGGCAAACAAGGTTAATGACTTAACCTAGGGGACAGTGTACACAGTAACAGCCATAGTGTCAGATGAATAACTTTGATAGGTCTTCTCATCAATGCAAATATGTAAGATAACTCCAAAAGAATGATGATGGAAAATGCTATCCACATTCAGAGAAAGAATTTTGGAGTCTGAATACAGATAGAAGTAAACTATTTGCTCTCTGTTTTTTTTTTTGTTGCTTTATTTTGTTTCTTCTTTTTTGTGGTTCCTCCCATTGGTTCTAATTCTTCTTTACAACATGACTAATGTGAAAACAAAAGAAATAGCAATAAATTTATCCGGAATCATTCTTGTGATAAAAGTAACAACCTAGGTCTCAAAGGCTACTTCACTACTGCACTCTTTCAATGTTGCAAAATGAATTCAACTCAATTCAACAAACATTTATTATGTATACACTATGTGGCAGTACTATGTTAAAAGCTGGTAAGCAAAAAGAGGCAGAAGTTGGCTCCTGCCCACAAGGAGTTTATGATCTAATGAAGAAGATAACATGTAACCAAATACATAGAAAGTGAGCTATATATAAGATAAACATAAATAATCGATGTAAAGAAAACACTGGAATTAAGATGGTTTAGAGAAGGCATCTTATAAACGATGGGATTTTAATTGGCACATAAGGAAATTAGAGTGCTCAGTAGTCAGAGTAGAGGAGGAGACATTCTAGCTCCATGATAATTCTGTATTTTCTTGGCACTAGCTTCCAAGGGCATAAGGGGAACTAAAAGATATTTTTCTTGCACCAACCTAAACATCAAGTAGGTTTGAGAGAGCTCATAATGAGGTGGAAAGATTTTATCAAAATCAAAGATTGCATTACAACAATTCTATTGTGCCAGATAAATGATGCTAATCGTGGGACTTTCAAAAAACTAGAATGCCAAATCCAGTCATGAAATGTCTGCCCAACGATCTATGAATCTTTTTAGCTTGAGGTGACATGAGGAGTATGGGGTGGGGTGGGGAGAATCTTGTAGAAACAGTTCAACCAGGAGACAGGAAATAAAAAAAAAAGTAGCAGAGAAACAATAAGTGGCAGCAGATCAATGTAGAAGCAGCCTAACACATCAATGGAGAAATCGGAGAAATGAGAAAAATTCAGTATCTCCATAGGGAAGGAGAAAAGAGAAGTCAATGAGATGTGCTAGATGGGATTCTACTTAAAGTTCCTGAATTGTATAAAGCACTCCCTTTCCCACTGGTAATAGGACACTCTTGGAACTGTGTCCTTACAGCATTTTCTTCTTATTCTGGTTAAAGAAATAAATTTTGCTTTGAATTAACATATGATCTAGTTTAAAATGATCCTAGAATAAATTAGATAGAGTTTCATAAACTGTGGATTTAAATAGATGCTGACCAAAAAAAAGTCCCTTATGCTTAAGTGTAGTTTTCAGAAGAATTTGGATTTTATTCAATAGAGCAAAGGTCAAGGAAACAGCTTCTTCTTATATGAGAAACATTTCATCAAAGTATCTCTAATCCTAAAGAGTGGAAAAATTGAGAACATAGACAAGATGAGAATTGTCACAGGCTGAAAAACAGGAAAAGTCAGGGAATATATTTCTATGTTATCATTCTATATTCTTTGGGGGGAAATGTGGTAGGAGGTTGGATGGGTACAGAGATAAGAATATGAGTTCAAATATTCATTAAGCTTGTTTGTTTGTTTTGTTTGTCTGGTTTTTTTTTCTTTGGACTTTGTTAGAGAAAGTCAACATAGGCAAAGTACCTAACAAATGTGATTTGGTAAACAGAAGAATTCAAATCTAATGTTGGCCATACCATTAACTAGATTTCTGCCGTGTTATTTAATATTTCTTTTTCTCTTAACGGATAATTGGAACATAGAGGAGACATTTAAGTGATTTAGTAGAACTCTCTTATCATATATGTAATTATGTATTCAGAGAGCCAGAGAATTCTCCATGAAATAGAGATCTGAAAGCCCAGTGAATTATGAGACTTCTATTCCTAAAGGAGAGCATTCATTTCCTTCTCTGAATTTATAGTGAGGTCTAAGCTGAGGGTAGAAGTGAGTTGGAAGATGAATGTTAACTTGTGACAATGTGATCTTTTGTGCCAGTATATGATGGAACTGAAAGAGAAGTGGTCTCTGATACAAAGGTGAAGATGGCTGCAAAGGAGAAGCAGTGATAGATAATGACAATCAGGTCCCTGTAAGAGTCTTGCAATATATGAATGTACATCGGACTGGGAATTAAGCACAATGAATGAATTTCTGTACAAAGCCTTCACTTTATGGAGCAAAGAACTCTGTGAATGGGACTGTTGAATGACTGTACATTTAAGAAATGAGGAAAAGTAGCAAATTTAAATCCCTCTCAACTTTCTCTCTCTGTTAGTTAAGTGGTGATTCTATATGACTATTTTTTTTCTGGTTCATTTTATTTTATTTTTTAATTTATTTTAAGTTTTCAACATTCATTTCCACAAAATTTTGAGTTCCTAATTTTCTCCCCATCTCTCCCCTCCCCACAAATGCCTTGCATCTGATTGCCCCTTCCACCAATGTGCCTTCCCTTCTCACACCCCTCCCTTCCCTTATCCCCATCTTTTCTCTTGTCCTGCAGGGCAAGATAAATTTCTATGCCCTGTTACTTGTATTTCTTATTTCCCAGTTGTACTCAAAAACAGTTCTCAGTGTTTGTTGCTAAAACTTTGAGCTGCAACTTTTCTTCCTTCCTCCCTCTGCACCCATCCCCACTGAGAAGGTAAGCAATTCAATACAGGCTATATATACGTAGTTTTGCAAATGACTTCCATAATAGTCATGTTCTATAAGATTAATTGTATTTTCCTCTATCCTATCCTGCCCCACATTTCTTCTATTCTCTCTTTTGACCTTGTCCCTCCCCAAGAGTGTTTACTTCTAATTGCTCCCTCTTCCCATTTTCCCTCCCTTCCATCATCCTTCCAACTCTGTTTATCTCCTCCCCTACTTTCCTGTAGTGTCATATAGATTTTCATTTTACATTGAGTTATTCCTTCCTTGAGTTAAATGTGATGAGAGTAAGCTTCACTCTTTCCCTCTCACATACTCCCTTTTCCCCTCCATTTGAAAAGCTTTTTCTTGCCTTTTCTGTGAGAAATAATTTGCTCCATTCCATTTCTCCCTTTCTCCTCTCAATATATTCCTCTCTTACCCCTTCATTTTATTTTTTTAGATACAATTTCTTCCTATTCAACTCACCCTCTCTCTGTCTGTCTCTCTCTCTCTGTCTGTCTCTCTCTCTCTCTCTCTCTCTCTCTCTCTCTATATATATATATATATATATATATATATATATGCATATGTGTGTGTATGTATGTGCATGTGTAATCTGTCAAACTACCCAAGTACTGAGAAAAGTCTCAAGAGTTACAAATATTATCTTTCCATGTAGGAATGTAAACAGTTCAACTTTAGCAAATCCCTTATCATTTCTCTTTCCTGTTTACCTTTTCATGCTTCTCTTGGTTATTGTATTTGAAAGTCAAATTTCCTTTTCAGTTCTGGTCTTTCCATCAGGAATGATTGGAAGTCCTCTATTTCATTGAAAGACCATTGTTTTCCCCTGAAGAATTATAGTCAATTTTGCTGGGTAGGTGATTTTTGGTTTTAATCCTAGTTCCTTTGATATTTGGAATATCATATTCCAAGCCCTTCAATCCCCTAATGTAGAAGCTACTAGATCTTGATTATGTGTTATCTTGTGTTTATTGTGTTATCTTGATTGTATTTCTACAATACTCGAATTGTTTCTTTCTAACTGCTTGCAATATTTTCTCCTTGTCCTGAGAACTCTAGAATTTAACTACAGTATGCCTAAGAGTTTCTATTTTTGCATCTCTTTCAGGATGTGATTGGTGGATTCTTTCTATATTTATTTTGCCCTCTGGTTCTGGAATATCAGGGCAGTTTTCCTTGATAATTTCATGAAACCTGATGTTTAAGCTCTTTTTTTTTTGATCATGGCTTTCAGATAACCCCATGATTTTTAAATTGTCTCTCCTGGATCTATTTTCCAGGTCAGTTATTATTGCAATGAGATATTTCACATTATCTTCCATTTTTTAAATTCTTTTGGTTTTGGTTTGTAATTTCTTGGCTTCTCATAAAATCATGAACTTTCATCTGTTCCATTCTAATTTTTAAAGAACTATTTTCTCCCGTGATCTACTGAACCTCCTTTTCCATTGGTTAATTCTACCTTTTGAAAGCATTCTTCTCCTCATTGGCTTTTTGGACCTCTTTTGCCAATTGATGTAGTCTGTTTTTAAAGATGTTATTTTCTTCAGCATTTTTTTGGGTCTCCTTTAGCAAGCTGTTGACTTGCTTTTCATCATTTTCTTGCATTGCTCTCATTTTTCTTCCCAATTTTTCCTCTACCTCTCTTACTTGATTTTCAAAATCCTTTTTGAACTCTTCCATGGCCTGGGACCATTGCATATTTATTTTAGAGATCTTGTTTGCAGAAGCCTTGATTGTCATGTCTTCCCCTGATAGTAATTATTGATCTTCCTCATCTTAAAGGATGGGAGAGTATACCTGTTCATCAAGAAAGTAACCTTCCCTAGTCTTATTTTTTTCCCTTTTTTGGCCATTTTCCCTACCAGTCACTTCACTTTTGGGTCCTTGGTCAAGAGTAGGCTATACTCTGGGGACCTGTATGTTATCAGTTCCTTCAAAGTGGTGTAATCAAGGAAGAAGAATTTACTCCCTGACCAGGTTCCTGACTGAGATTTACATCAGCTCCTCAATTCCCCCAGGGGCTTTAAACTGAGGATCCAACAATGGAAGCTGGGTGCTGCCTGGTACAGACATTGCCACCACCACTGCAGCCACTGCCACTGCCTGCTGCTGCTGCCACTGCTGCTGCTGCCTGGGGCAGGGGCTAAGGGAGGACCCTGCTCCCTCGTCATGGAAGTGTAAAAGCTCTCTCACTGATCTCTGGAGTGTCTTTGGTGCCTATGGATTGAGTGATCTGTGAACCTCCACTCGTGCTGGAGATTCTGCCCATGAGGCCTGCTCCAGTCCTGTTTCTCCTGGTGCTTCATGGCCAGGCTAGGCTGTGCTCTGCTCCCTGTGCTGTGCACCAGACCTTTCCCATCAGCCTTCCAGGTCACCTTGGACTGGGAATCTCCACGCCATCGTTCTGTGGCTTACGCTGCTGTAGAATTTGTTGAGAGTCATTCTTTACAGGTATTTTATGGGCTGTAAGGGAAGGGCTAGAGTATGTGTGTCTTTCTACTCTGCCATCTTGGCTCCACCCCCTATATGATTATTCTCACTATTTCTTTAAGATATTTCAGTTTCCTGGATGCACTTTAGTATAAAAATAACAGTGATCATTCATAAATTCGTTACTGCAGGTCTGCATATTAATTACATTAACTGTGCCTCACCCTTTAACCAAATGATGAAGTATGCCAGTGACTCAGAGAGACTAGATAGATATGAAATAAAATTGAACTATTGCTTAGTCTAGAATCATTAGGGAACTTGGGAACTCTGAACTGTTTTTATGAGAGAATATTACCATGACAATTCTATTAATAATGCTTGTATTTTATAAGCTCTGGTAATAGCAGAGCTATGATGATGTCCGCTGGAGAAATTGCTCTCTTAACTAGAAGGTGAGCTCTGTGTTGTAGTCAGTCCTTTGTGTAAGGTCTTTGCAAAAACTTTCATCTCCAAATCAGGAGCAAGGGGAGGTAGAGAAAATGGGGAAGATCACACTCTTGGATCACATGATGAGATGGATAATGATATATTCTGGAAAGAATCATCTTTCCCCTCTTTTCTTGTATAAAGGATGGAATAAAAAAAGAGAGCAAGCTTCCGGAAAACCCCAAATCTACAGCAAAACCTGTTGATTGCATCAGTTGATGAAAACATTTCACACTGGAATGGCTCAACAATTTTCCCAAAGTCACATGAGTAGTAAGTAGCAAAGCAGAAATTTGTTTTTATGACTTCTGAGTACAAATTCCGTGTACTTAACCATGATAGCCTTCTAATGGTAGTGAGAGGTAACTGTCCAGTGAATAATAATTTGTTAAAGTGTATCTGAACTTTATCAGGGGAAAATGATAGGAATCTCTCATTAATAAAATGAAGTGAGTATAGGAATTTGTCACTGAGGTCATTCTTAGTGATACAATTATATCAACTTCTTTGGTTATGCCAAGAAAGACATTCTTTAGGAGAAAAAAAAGCTTAAATTACCTTATTTCTTTGATAAGTCAACTTAAATAAATGAAAGTTAATGAGGTAGATAGGGCATTGACCTTAAAACCAAGGAATACATGAATTCAACTCACATCTCTGACAAATGTCGGATGTGTGATACTGGGCAAGTCACTCCTCAATGTCCAAGTAAATGTCTATAACTATACATTCCAGAAAAGATGCTAGCTTGAATGAGTAGATGGAATTTCTTCATATAGGAATTCCCTGCAATAATTAGAGCTATATATAACTATTGAAATTTGCAAAGCATTTTACAAAAATTTCATTTTATCCTCACAACAATGTTTGGATGTAGGTATTTTTATTTCCTGACTTTACACATGAGGAAACTAGACTGAGAAAGATTAAGTGACTTACTCAAGATCACAAAATATGCAAGTTTTTGAGACTGGATTTGAACTTATATCTTCCTGAATCCATCAAGCTCCAGTGTTCTGTCCACTGCACTGCCAAGTCATATACCAGGGATTCTTAACTTTTTTGCATCATGGATGCTCTGTGTGAGTATATTGAAGCCAATGGACCTCTTTTAAGATTATGATTTTTAAATGCATAAAATGCAACTTTCCCCCTATGAAAATCAATATATTGAAATTCATTTCTCAAGCACATATATAGGTATACATATATGTATAGATTTATACACACATGTATATATGTGTGTATGCATGCATGCATGCATGTACTATGAAAATGTGTGTGTATACACAAGTTGAAAAACTCATAAAACTGAAATTAAGAATCCATTCTCTCTAGCAGTGATACCACAAGCTCAATGTATGCCCCTATTCCTAAATGAAAAGGAGACTGAATGTGACACAATCCTAGCCTTGTGGTCAGAGGAAACAGAGAAAGTAGGGAAAGAAACATGACAGGAGATCTGAAAAGTATTTTCATTAGAAAAAGTGTTCTAGTTAGAAAATACTTAATTTATATCTGTTAATAATTTAAGACAGTATTTGTGATAGATGAATAGCTCTATCATCAGCAAATTTTTTGTTTTGCTTTTAAATTTTTGTCTTTTCAAATTAATTTGATAAATATTAAAAAAATATGGACATTGAAATACATTTCAAATGAGAGGATTGTGGATCTGTGATTATCTCATACATTTTTATTAAAATGAAACTTGTATATTAATTACAACTAACAATTGCTTTTCCATGCCCCTTCTAAATTTCCTTCCTCTTTTGTTTTTAATTTCAAATGCTTCTCTGCATTTTAATTTTTCTTTCTTTTCCTGTTTTACAAGTATCATTATCATTATGTCATAACTCCTCCAACACATATTCCCTTTCCTCAAAGAGAAACCTCTCATTGTAACAAATGAAGTGAGTGAAATAGAATACAGTCATATACTGGTCATGTCTGGAAATCCAAGTTTAATTTTGCATGACTAGTCCATCACTGCTCTGCTTAGAGGTGGGAAGAATATTTCAACATCAGCCTGACAAAGTAGTGATTGCTCACTGAATTGAGCACTTAAGTCTTTCAAAGTCACTTTGTTTTGTATGCTGTCATATAAATAATTCTCAGTCTAATGCTTTATTTTCCCTTGATGTATACAAATCATCTAGAATTCTTTGAATTTGCTTTTATGGTGCAACGTATTCCATTGCTTCACATACAATAATTTGTGCAGTCATTTCCCACATGATGGGCACATATTATATTCTTTTCATGAAAATAACAAAGTGTTGCTGTAGATATCCATATAGATATGAGTTCTTTCTGTATATATTTGACTTCTTTGAGGTATTTACTCATAGTAGTATCAATGAAGTAAAAGGAATGTACAGTTCAGAGAGTTTAGGGGTACTAACTCCTTTCCAAAATGAGTGGACAGATTCTCAGACACAAATAGTAAGTAGATTTATATGCGAAACCTCCCATGGCCCTACCAATTCTCATTTCCAGCTATTTACATCTTTGAAAAAGTCATAAGTATGAGATAGAATATCAAGGTTAGTTCAATTCACATTGCTTTTATTATTAGTATTTTGTCATTATTAAAATAAGGATGCTGATAAATTTCATTTATACTTTGGAAAATTACGACTTCATATTATCATTTACCTATTGAGAATTTTTGAAATAGTTTTAAAAATCCCTCATACATCTTAAATATCATTTAACAGAGAAATTTACCACAAATGTTTAATCTTTAGTTAATTTTCTCCTTTAAAAATTTTAACTAACTTAGTTTTGTGGTATTGAAACATTTTAATTATATGTGATTAAAATTGTCAATTTTATCTCTCATAAATCATCTTTATCTCCTGTTCAGAAACCTTTCCTCTATTCACAGATGTGAAAACTATCTTTTCTTTCTCCCCTAATTTGTTTACAATCTGACCTTTTATGTTTGGGTCATGTACCCATATGCTTTAATTATGAACTAATATGTGATACATTGGTCTAATTCTTTTGTTAGCCAGCCTTCTTTTAATTTTTGGTTCATTTTCTTAAATAGGAATCTCTATCCTTGTAACATGTGACTTTGATTTCATTAAATACTATGCTAAAGTGTTTAGTTTCTTCAAGGTCCTGTTTACCTAAATCGATCCATTGAGTAAATCTACAGTAATGTAAATCTACAATAATGTATATGTATTGTATATGTAAATATTGAATATGTAAAATGATTTAAATAAAAAAAAAGTCCCATGTGTGTCTTACTTTATTGGTCTCCCAGATATATTAGATATCCCATGACTATTTTTAATGGGATATTATTTTATCTCCTGTTTGGTTCTTTTGGCAATTCTAAAAACTGGTCATCTTGTAGGTTTATTTTGCATCATTTCTGCACTAAAGTTTTTAATATTTCAAATATTGTTTTTAAAATTCTAAGATTCCCAAAATTCTTATCATCTAAAAAAATAAAAATTTTGTTTCATCTAGCCTTTAATTATTTCCTATTCTTTTTTACTTGTGCTTTTGCTATAGCTAGCTACATTAGAACCATAGAAAATAAGTGATGACAATGCATGTCCATGATTTACACCATATACTCTTGGAAATATTTCTCACATGGTTCATGAAATAATGCTAGCTCTTGACTTTAAAAAGATATGACTAACCTTAGTAATGACTAATCCATTTATTCTGATGTGCTTTTTAAATGTTTTTAACATAAGTTGGTGTTGCATTTTACCAAAATCGCTACTCTTTGCCTCAATCCCTGCCTTATGCTTCTATCATACGATAGTCCAACATAGATGTTCAACTTGTCCCATCTCTTTCCCTTTATCTTTGTAGTCACTGACTGGGGGTTAACTTTTTCACTAGTGAAGTTCTGAATACCCCCAAAAGACTATGATAGGATATTGGAGTTGTTCTGTCATCAGTCCTGATAATTCCTAAGATGTTGGCTTTCCTGACATCTCTGCCCCCTGCTCTTTATCATTGATTAAATTTGTATGGGTAAATCTCAGGGGAGGAAATTTTCTCTACCAATGGAAGTTAGTACCTTCTTAAAATCACATAGAATATTAAGAACTTAAAAGATTTGCTCAGTGTCACATAGTCAGTACGTATGAGAATAGAGAGGTATTCATGGCTGGAAGGCCAAATCTCTATCACCTATGCCATGCTGTCTCTCAGAGAAAAAAAAATCCTTCTTCCAAATTTCTTTTGGTGTGGTTGATTACATTTATGACCCATGCATCTACCAACTATGTTTACCCTTAGCTATTAATAAAATTGCAGATGCCTCCTGTTATATGACTATTGTAGCACTTACTGTACTGTAACAGGTGGCTAATTATAAGCATAATCTTAAATTAGCTTTAGCTATTTTTTCAACTTTTGTACAATAATCTGGCTTTCTTATGTGGGTACATTTTATTTTTTCCAATATCCAACTGTATAACAAGCTATATTTTTAGTTACTTATCTTTAACTGTCTCTCATTACTTCCCTGTTGTTCTATTAGAATTAAAATTTACCTGAAAGCCTACAAACAACTGCACCTGACTTTGTTAATTACATGAAAATGAATGTATTTTTGTGAACTTGGGAAACAAAGGGCAATTAAAAACTGCAGATGGGCAAGCCCTAGTAAATCATTTTATCCATCATCCTGCCAGTGAGATATCACTCCATTTTTTTATGTTCTATTTTTAAAGTGCCCTTAATGATATCACTCCCCTCACCTCAGTACTAGAGACGTCTTGATAATCAGCTTATATTTTTCTCCATTTAATTGCTTCCCATTACTTCTAGCATATTGCTTTGTACTAAGTAATTATTATATTCTATTTGCTATATAATGAATTTTTCTTCTTGATCTTGATGCCCTTCACATATGATAGAAATCGCTCTTGGTTGGTAAGATAGCACAGATTTAGTTATCTAAGTCTTATCTCACTAATTACCTTTACCATCACTCTAAATAATGATTTAATTTGGGCAATGGGCATATCCACTGCTCCAAACTACACTGCAAGCACAGTCTCAATAAAAGAGGGCAATGTCACTTACTGACCCGTGTGATTTATCTACCTATGTAGTACAAATTAGCTTTCCAGCTTCTCGGCAGCATATTTCATTAGAAATTTTCACTATTATGACAATCACATTCCAGAGACCAAAATCTTTCCAGTTGCTACCTATGTTAAAATATTTAGTATGATTTATTCCAAATTAATTAATTATATGTAAATTGAATCAAAGCTAGAGTTGAGTACATATATAGAGAGTGGCACTCACTTACAATATTCTAGATATAGTGCCTCACATACGACTTCATATAGCAGGTACATTTTAAATATTTCTTTAATTACTCCATTGACTTTGAGCATGAGCATAATCAGTGACACTGTTTAGTAACTCCACTTAGAGATGTTAAGAATAATGTCCCAGAAATTAATGAGAAATTAATGGTTTCTGTTGAGATAGAACTTTAGTTATGGATTAATCTGGTGCCTTGTGAACTTTTGCCTTGTGAACTTTTGCACCTCCTTCTCTTCCATTTATTCATTACCCCACTACCAGTGCTCTAGCCACAACAAGGGGGTTCATGAGCAACCAGAAACCAAAAGAAACTGGAATACAATCTGGTAAAATATCTATGAATCTTGACTTTTGTAATAGATATTTCCTCCTCTTCTCTCAATTTCCAATCTCTGAATCCTAGAGGATTTATAAAACTCATTAAATATCATGGACAGAAGCAGGTAAAACATAGACTTCTTCTGGAATTGTCTCTGGTTATATCTAGGGATTATGGTTGCTATGACCAGAACTGATCATTTGTGACTCATAGTTGGATTAAATGACACATACTAACTAGCCCATACTTAAAAATATGTTATGCAGCCTCTAGAAGGAGGGAATTTGTCCTCATTGGCCTTTTAAATAACCAGTGTTTTTACCTTGCTCACATTTCAAGGTATTACTAATATATGAATATTTTCATGTTAAGGTGAGGCCAGGTGATATGTGGTTTCATTTATGAACAAATCGGAATGAACACCCAACAAAGGGCACTTGGATGGTCAAATAGAGTAAGAATAAAGGTAGGAGAAAGTAATGTCACAAAAGCCTAAAGAAGAGAATTTTAATAAGAGGATGATGAAGATATCAAAGGTTACAGAAAAGTCAAGAAATAAAAAAAAACATTAGATCTGGAAATTAAAAGATGATTAATAATTTTGGAAAGAACAGTTTCAGTTGAATGATAACATCAGCAACCAAATTTTAGGGAATTAAAAGAGAATAAGTGGAAAATAATTGTGGACGAACTTCTCAAGAAACTTAGTCATGAAAGTGAGGAAAGATAAGAGATGATAGCTTGAGGTGGATCAAATGAGGGTTGGTCTTTTTTTTTTGAAGATGGAGGAGACATGGCGGTATTAAAGTCAGTAGGGAAATGGCAACAGAGGGACAGATTAAAGACTAGTGATAGACAAGTCATGATTAAGTGGAATCACTTGTGCAAGTTTACTTTGGAAAGAAGAATGGTCACCTTTCAATATGAGGCATGTGAAAGAGGAGATGGTGCCATAAATCATCTTAGTGCTGTGAGATGAAAAGAAGCCTCCATTTAAAGAAGGCTACCAAGGCCAATCACCTCTTCAATTCCCACCCCTTTGCACTCCTTGAAACATCATTCTCTATGGTCAAACCTTTATTTTCCATCTCACATCCCCCACATATTCTTCATCTTCCTTTTGTATGTTATCTTTCCCCATTTCATTCTAAGCTCTCAAAGACAAATACTGGTTTTTTTCCATATCTCTATATCCAGCACATAATACACTGCCTAACACAGAGTAGGCCTTAATAACTCAATACTTGTATATTGATTGACTGAGGAAGGAAGGAGTTCTTGGTGAAAGGCGTTAACTTTCCTGCTGAAAATTAGGAAAGGTCCTTAGCTGAGAGGAAGGGTGGAAGAGGAGGATGGGAAGGTTTTTTAAAAATTCTTTTTTTCTTTTTCTCAATTTATTTATTTATTTTTAGTTTTCAACATTTACTTGCATGTGTTTTGAATTTTCTTCCCCTCTCTTCCCTCTCCTTCACCAAGAAAGCATGCAATTTGATATAGGCTGTATACATACATTCCTATTAAACATGTTTTCACATTAGTCATGTTGCAGAGGAGAATTATAGTGAATGAGAGATACCATGAGAAAGAAAAACAAAACAAAACAGAGAATAATCTATTTTATTCTGCTTTCCAATTTCATGTTTTTTTTTTTTCTGGATGTGGATGGAATTTTCCATCATCAGTCCTTTGGAATTGTTTCACATTTGAAAAAATCTTATGGTGAGTTGGATAGAAGATGTAAAAATTGCCTGAATACTGTGAGGACCACGTTGAGAATATTTAACATATATATGTAGTAGACCCATTCAGCATAGTTTTACAATTTTCTCCACTTAGATACCTGAGCATGTGAGAATTGATTGCAATGGATGCTCTTAGCAAACCAAGACTGAAAATTATTGGTGGCACAGGGGACAAAATACCAGCCCTGAAGTCAGGAAAAGTCATCTTCCTGAGTTCAAATCTTGTCTCAGGTACTTTCTGTGTAACCCTTAGATAAGTCACTCAACCCTGTTGCCTCAGTTTACTCATTTATAAAAACAAGGTAGAGAAGAAAATGGCAAACCACTACAGTATTTTTGCCTATTCTAATTCCTTCAGTTTCTTTTTCTTCTCTCATTGATACAGCTGGCATTTCTTTTTTAATTGAATTATTATATTTGTTTTCAGTGTTCGATAAGCACTTCCACATATCTTAGATTTTTTTCCACTACCTCCCCCTTATTCCCCCCTTCCTCCCTGAGACGGTGTACAATCTTGTACAGGTTCTAGACATACATTACGGTTAAATGCATATTACATAGAAGAATTAAAATGTATGGGAGAAACCATAACACAAAACAATACATAATAGAAAATAAAATAGTCTGTTTCCATCTGCCATCCAATTCCATAGTTCTTTCTCTGGATGTAGAAGGCATTTTTGCCTCAAGTCCATTGGAAATTTTGAAGTGCGTGCATTTCAGTCTACCAGTCTACCACAAAAATTCCTCACATACTATGGTTGCTGCTGTGTACAAAGTTTTCTTGGTCCTGCTCCTTTCACTCAACTTCAGTACATATAAGTTTTTCCAGGCATCTCTGAAGTCTTCCTGTTTATCATTTCTCATAGCACAATAGTACTCCATTACATTCATATACCACAATTTGTTCAGCCATTCCTCAATTGATGGGCATCCCCTTGATTTCCAATTTTTGGCCACCACTAAGAGAGCTGCTATAAATATTTTTGTACATGTGGGACCCTTTCGCATTTCTATGATCTCTTTGGGATAGAGTCCCAGAAGCAACATTGTTGGGTAAAAGGGTATGCATGTTTTTGTAGCCCTTTGGGCATAGTTCCAAACTGCTCTCCAGAATGGGTGAATCAGGTCATAACTCCACCAACAATGAATTAGTGTTCCAACTTTCCCTCATCTTCTCCTACATTTATCATCTTCTTGTTTTGTCATGTTAGCCAATCTGATTAAGTGTGATGTGATACTTCAGAGTTGTTTTGATTTGCATCTGTCACATCAATAGTGATTTAGAGCATGTTTTCATATGATTATAGATTGCTTTAATTTCTTCCTCTGAAAGTTTCCTGTTCATATTTTTGACCATTTAACAATTAGGGAATGACTTGTATTCTTGTACATTTGACTCAGTTCTCTACATATTTTAGAGATGAAGCCTTTATCACAGACACTAGTTGCAAAAATTCTTTCCCAGTTTTCTTTTTCCCTTCTAATCTTGGTTGCATTAGGTTTATTTGTCCAAAACCTTTTCAATTTAATGTAATCAAAATTATCCACTATGCATTTCATAATGGTCTCTATCTCTTGTTGGGTGATAAAATTTCCCCCCTGTTTACCTTTTGATGCTTCTCTTGAGACTTGTGTTTGAAGATCAGATTTTCTATTGAGTTCTGACCTTTTCATCGGGAAGGTCTGGAAACCCCTTATTTCACTGAATGTCCACCTCCTTGCCTGAAATATTATGCTCTACTTTTCTGGGTAATAAATTCTTTGTTGTAGTCCCAGCTCCTTTGCCTTACAGAATATCATATTCCAATTCTTTTGATCTTTTAATGTAGAAGCTGCAAGGTCCTGTGTGATCCTGACTGCAGTTCCTTGATATTTGAATTGTTTCTTTCTGGCTGCCTGCATATTTTCTCCTTCACTTGCTGGAATTTGGCAATGATATTCCTTGCTGTTTTTAGATTGGGTCCTTTTCAGGAGGTGAACAGTGGATTCTTTTGATGACTATTTTGCCCTCTGAATCTAGGACTTCTGGGCAATTTTTCTTGATGATTTCTTGGATGACATTGCCCAAGGTCTTCTTTTTTTATCATAGCTTTCTGGTAGAGCAATAATCCTTAGATTTTCTCTCCTGGATCTGTTTTCCAGGTCTGATGTTTTACCAGTTAGATATTTTACATTTCCTTCTATGTTTTCATTTTTAGATTTTGTTTGACTAATTCTTGATGTATCATTAATTCATTAGCTTCTACTTGCCCGATTCTAATTTTTATTAAATTGTTTTCTTCATTTACCTGTTGCATATCCTTTTCCATCTGTCCAATTGTTCCTTTTAAGGAGTTATTTTCTCCAGTTAGGTTTTGTACTTCCTTTTCCATTTGTTCAATTGTTCTTTTAAATTCTTCTCTGATTTCTTTTTTCATATTTTTTACATCATTGGTCAGTTTTTCTTCTATTTCTACAATTTGGCTTTTAAAATTCTTCCTGAGCTCTTCCAAGAAGGCTCTTGCTGCTTCATACAAGTTCATTTACCCTTCTGAAGTTTCAGATGGAAGTAGAGTCTCAATGCTGACCTCTTTGGTATTTGTGTTTTGGTCCTTTTTTTCCATAGAAAGATTCTATTGTCTTTTATTTTCTACTTTGTTTCTTATTCAAGATAATCACCCTTTTCCTGGCTTTTAAAGTTGATCTCTGAATCTGGGGCACAAGGAACTCTGTCCCACAGTTCTTGTGCCTGAAACTTGAGGCTTTGTGTGTTGTGGTTTTTGGTTCTTTTAGCGGGAAGCTAAAATGCTGCAACTTATCTGGTGCTAAGCTGGCTGATGTTGGAAAGTAGTGGCAAAGCGAGGTTTTTTGGGTTTCCCTGCAGTTATCCTGGAGTTAAGTGTGCAGGAGGGGTGATCAGGCCACAGGAGGGGTCCTCTGATGAGGCAGAGCATAAGGAAGCTCAGTGGTTGGTGATCCCGTCTACACTAGTGTCTTCCCGATTCCTGTGAAGATGCTGAGGCATGACTGGGGTCCTGGTTTTGGTGGTTGTGGGCTTCACCCCACTGGGGCTCAGAATCTCCTCCTAGTTTGCTGAGGTGGGACTGTCTGGGACACCTCTGATCCTGTACTGATCCCTGTTAGTCACAGCAAGAGGGACCCTCCCTAGTAATTTTCCTAGCCTCATGGGCTTAGAGACTGTTTACCCCTTCTGCTGCTCCAATGTTCCAGGGATTTTCCTGGGGAGATATTCTCTGGGCTCTTCAAGGTTAACAGGGGGAGATAGATAGCAATTACTTATCACTCTGCCATCTTGTATCCTGGAACCAGAAAATCTTGGTATCTCATTTGAACTCTATCTTAATCTTTGTGATTCAGGCATGGTTATTGCTAAAAACTTATCATTCAACTCTGCTCATGAATCCATTTTGCTAAGTTTCACTTTACTGTTGAGTTAATCTTATTCACATTGATGATTTCCAATTGGGCATTTGTTTCATTATACCTCTTCATTGTCTGTTTTTCTCTTCTTGCTTCTATTTGCCTCTTTCAAAATAATAAGATGATTATAGAAGAGAGGGAGTTTGCCTGATATGTTATCTTTTATGGAAAGTATTTTCTTTTCTTTCTGCTACTGGTATTCTTTTGCCTTTGCCCTTTAACTGGTTCTGGATCAAGTTTTTTTTTAGCTATTTTTTCTTTCTGATCCTTTCTTCATATTCCTCCTTTCAAGATTTAAGTTTGTTTTTCTTAAGATTTTCTCTATTTTGTCCTTCTCTTAAATCTCTCTGTCCTACACCTCCCTTGTCCCTGCCTTTTTCTATTTCCCTTTTGAGTTTAATGTATCTCCAAATTCTTACATTTGTTGGTGGGGAGGGGGGAATTTGTGGATTGTAGTTGTGTTCAATTTTCATTTACTACTTTCAGGTGAGATTGAGGTTAAAGGGAAGCCAGTAGTCCCGCACCTTCCTCCATGACAATCTCTCTCTCTCTGTATGTGTATATGCATATGTACATGTATATACATGTATGTAGATATGAAACTTTATATATGTGTATGCACGCATATATACATTTATATATATATAACATATATATACACACACATATATTTCTGTTATACAACAGTGATTCCTTCCTTTTTTACTTCTTTTTTCCCCAATACAGTCCCCCCTTTTCTCCTCTCCTGTTTTTTTTTAATTTTATTTCCAATATCATTTAAAAAAAGAAAATTCACACGGTCTCACTTATCATTTTCACTCTGCACTATGATTTTTAGAGCTATTACAGTTCTAGAAGAAAAGTGTTTTTTATCCCCATTAATATATAAATAATTCATTCCCACATATTCCCTTTTAAATAAACGTGAACTTTTCTATATTTTTCTTGATGCCTACATTTCTACTTCAGCTATTTCTATCTCTACTCAGTTTTAGGTTTTTCATCAGGAATGCTTAGAAATCCACCTATTCTTTTAAAAGTCCATTTTCTCCTGTAACATATTTTCTTAATTTTTTTTTCTGGAAAAAATTATCACTTGTTGTACACCTTTTATCTCTTGCCTTTTGGAATGTCGTATTCCAATTCCCTCTTCCCTCCACAATGGCAGCTACTATGTTTTCTGTGATCACAATTATATCTCCTTACTACTTGAATATCTTTGGTTTTGCTGCTTAGAGAATTTCTTCTTCTTTTATATTGAGGCCAGAATACAAACTCGCAGTGCTTTGCTCTAAATTCAATGTTTGTTTGTATTTTTCCAACTAGACCAATTTTTCTTTCATAAGGTTTTACTGCTAAGTTCTTAACGTCCTGAAAGGAGCAAAAGAATTGCTTATGGAAAGTGTGTTTTGGAAACTTCTCTTTATAGATTCCAATAATCTCTTTGTTTTACCATAAAAGCATGGAACAATGATTAAAATTAAATATGTTTATATACAGTTTCAGATGTATAGGATAGTAAAAATTGTTGCTTAGATAGCAGGAGTATTCTATTTCGTAACATTTCTTGGTATCTTCATTCATATATGACAGATGTTAAGGTTACATTGTGGCAATGGAAATTTTACTAATTAAAATCACTTTTACAATATCACAGAATATTTTACATTATCCACATGGCACAAGGAAACACTTTCTCAGTCCTAATAATTTGTTTCCCCTACTAACTATTCTTTATTACCTCTTTCATTCTAACTACAAAACTTCAGAAAAAGTTGCTTGATACTCATGTAGATGAAAAGTAGGAAGCATTTTTCTTTTTATATATTAAACCTGTCTGAAAGTTAGGGAATAACAACAAAAAAAGTGCTATAAAAGTGGCCAAATCGATATAAACAAAATTTATTTAGTAGAAGAAAATTGCTCCTGGGCAATTACCTTGTATACTAAGTTTCAGCACAGAGGGAATTTTTTACAATTATAACCCCCTACTGACAGATCCTTAACTAGAGTAGTGACAGCAGATGCTACTAAAATACTGTTTTTATCTTTGAGTTTAATAGTATAACTTAAACTAAATAATTATGACCAGTTAAAAGCACAGTCCCAATGTGAACTGAATCCATATGAAGAACCATATTGTCTAAAAAGAATATAAAAGTAATTGGAATTTTATTTGTAAAACATAGCTGAGCAAATGTATTCATGCAAAGTCTGTGTTACTTGTTACGCCTGCTGTGCAGATTATACTCTTGCCCTGATGTCGCCTAGAGATAAAGAACTTTGCCAAGCTCACATTAAGATGACTTCTTGGAAAAGAATCATAGTGGGAAGAAAGACAATTAGTCCTAGAGATAGAGTCTATTAATTTAAGAGATATATGACAATGTCTAATTTAGTTTCCCTCATCATACCAACCCATGTTAACTGGTTTAAAAGGAAGAACCCTGAACTGAGTCAAAAGAGATAGCCTTGTGACTAGACAATTGTGGATTAGTCTTTTAATGTTGCTATGTCACTATTGCCTGATTTGCAAAAATAATTCCAACCTTCTTATCCAGCAATATTATCATGAAGATCATGAGTCATGAAGATTTTAAACAATAATGTATATGAAAAAAAATCACAAAACAGTATAAAACACAAAATGACTTTTTTTACATTTACTCCATATTGAATTTGTCATAGGAATGCAGCATTGTTTCATTATTACAAAAACTACAAGCCATATTAGATCAAATTAATAAAAAAGCAATAAAATAATATGATTTTATTAGTAGATGTGCAGATCAATAGATGATGGATGAAAATGATGAAGGTGATGATGAGATAACACATACATAGATAAAGGATTTATTAAATACTTACTATAAGTCAGGCAATCAGGAGATAATGACAAAAGTAAGCAAGACATTCACTAATGTCAAGGAACATATATTAAAACGGAGGAAGACAGCACATAAAGGAGAAAGGGAAATGTAGTTCCCATCTGATTTGAGACATTGTGGGGGATGAGGAAGTTGACCTATTCATGCTTGGATTTTCTGGGGCGAAACTTAAGAATCTATAAGGAAAGATGAAGATTTTGATCAGAGTGTAGTGTGGAGATGATATGAAAGCCTGGATCCTGGAAAGGTAAGAAAAAATATCAGTATAGTGCAGAATTCCAGCTCAGAGCCCAAGATTCTATCAAATAGGTCAAATACCATGATTCTCTGCTTTTGGCAGAGAAGAAATGGACTAAAAATAAAGAATGGTGGATACATTTTTCAAGCACCACTAGCACATGACTTTGCTTTGCTTCTCGCTTCATATTTGTTACATTGGAATTTTCTAGGATTTGGGAGAAAGGTGTATTGGGAGAGAATGGTGGGTAACGATTGTGTTCCAAAAAAAAAGTAAAAAATAACATTCATGAAATATTTTTTCATTGATGGGAGAAAAGAGCAGATGAAATTCTGGAACGGGATTCATAAGTAGGATAGTTATTACTATTTCATTATAATTAATACAAATATTAAAAACTATATAATAGAAGTTCATAGCTTCATATATAATTCTATTTTGGCCTTTACATGTTGAAATTCTCATCTTTTGCTTATATGAAATGTTCATATTTGTTGTTTGCTATAAAAAAGAATTTTAAATTTATTTATTTTGAATTTTTAAATTTAAACATTTCCAGATTAGTCAGGTTGTAAAGAAGAATTAGAAACAAAGGCAAAAACCATGAGAAAGAAGAAACACACAAAAAAGAAATTCTTCGATCTGCATCCAGACTCCATATTTATTTCTGTGGATGTGGACAGCATTATCCATCATGTGTCTTTTGGAATTGTCTTAGATTCTTGAGTTGCCGAGAAGAGCTAAGTCTAAATAAATCTGGTCATCACATAATGTTACTGTTGGGTGGACAATGTTTTCCTGGTTCTGCCCACTCCACTCATTATCATTTCATACGAGTCTTCCAAGATATTCTGAAGTTCATCTTCTCATTATTTCTTATGGAATAATAGTATTCTATTACATTTATATATCACAACTTGTTCAACTATTCCCCAATTAATGGGCATCCCCTCAGTTTCCAACTCTTGGACACCACAAAAAGAGATGCTATAAATATTTTAGTACATGTGGATCGTTTCCCCATTTTTATGATCTCTTTGAGATATAAAATTAGTGGTATTAGTGGGTTGAGGGGTATGCACAGATTTGTACCAAAGGATATAGTTCTAGATTGCTCTCCAGAATGGTTGGATCAGTTCCCAAATCCACCAGCAATGCATTAGAGTTATCTTTTTCCTCCATCTTCTCTAACATTCATCATTTACCTTTTGTGTCATGTTAGCCAATCTGATAAGCATGAGGTGGTATCTCAGAATTGTTTGTATTTCTCTAATCAATAGTGATGTATTTTTTATATGACTAGATAATTTTAGTTTCTTCCTCTGAAAACTGCCTGTTCATATCCTTTGACCATTTATCAATTGTGGAATGAATTGTATTATTATAAATTTGACTCAGTTCTCTATATACTTTGAAAATGAGACCTTTATCAGAGACACTGACTGTAAAAGTGGTTTCCCAGCTTTCTGCTTCCCCTTTAATTTTTGTTGCATTGGTTTTGTGCAAAAAACTTTTAAATTTAATGTAATCAGAATTATCCATTTCATATTTCATAATGTTCTCTATATTTTCTTTGGTCATAAATTCTTCTTTTCTGTATAAATATGGCAGGCAATTTATTCCTTGCTTTCTTAATTTATTTACAGTGTCATCCTTTATATCTAAATCATGTACCCATTTGACCTTATCTTGGTATGTGGTATAAGATGTTGCTTTCTGCCTAGTTTCTGCCATACCATTTTCTAATTTTCCCAGCAGTTTTTGTCAAGTAGTGAATTCTTACTCCAGAAGCTATAGTCTTTGGGTTTATCAAACACAAGATTACTATAGTCACTGACTAATGTGTCCTTTGTACCTAATCTATTCCACTCATTCACCACTCCATTAAAGAATCATAAATGTAAAAAAAAAATGGTACAGATGTCTCTACTGAATAAGGTTATATCTAACCACGAAGAAAAATGTGGTTCAAACTCTATTTAGACTTTTCCAGTCTTTTCAGCTATAGTCATTAGTGATTCCTGATCATCAATTTAAAATATGACCTTTAATAAATGACCTAATTTCTCTATGCTTGTTTCCTTAATTGACAAATAGAAAATTTCTACTTTGTTTTACCCAAGGGCTAATGTATAAATGTGTATATTATGTTTAAGGATGTTTGTTGGCAGAGATAAGTGGTAATGGATTACTATGGGATTCTCAAATTAAATCTCTAAAAATAATTTACTCTTTTTTAGTTCAAACATGAGATGTCACACTTTTTACATATCTTGACTTATTTTTAGGTGCTAGATAAATTTAAATGTTAAAAGATATTAACAGTTACACACAGAAATATGGACTCTACCCTCTGATAATCAGATGAAATTTTTGTCATAGAGTTTCTCCTTAATACTTTTTTGATAAATTTTTCTCTCACTCAACTAGAAAAGCTCTATAAAATATCTTATTTCACTTCCAAAATATTCAGTCAACTTAGCAATTATCAAGTCATGTATTTGAATTCCAACTTTACTTAGTGTATGACTTTTGTAATGTATTTTGCCATTATCTTCTCACTAATATTTTTTTTTAAATTGTGTATTAGTATTTATTAAGGAAATTGGTCTATAGTTTTTTCTCTCTGTTGCTAGCACCACAGAGGGACTGTGTAACCTCTTTTTATTAATTGCCAAGTCCTGTTACTGAGTCTGACCTGAGAGCTCCTGAATCTGCTTTGCTTCTTTTGCTATAACTTTATTTATCTAAATTTATTTTTATTTATTTATTTTTTATTTACTTTATTTATCTAAAGCTATTAGCTTTAGAGTGATTATCAATAGTAACTGTTGATGTTTCCCTCCCAGCCTGATGTCTTTCTTTCTCTTGACCTCATTAAAGGGGCTCTGCCCTGGCTACCTCTTAAACAGTCCTATTCAATGAATAGGCTTTGCCTCACCCTAGTGAGTACCTGCAAAGCCCTTGGCCTAAAGGGGCCAAGGTCTCCCAGTGCATCCTGGGTCATCTCCAGTCATCCTGGTGAATATGTGATCATTGGATTCAGATGGCTGTGGAAGAGAAGTGAGGCTGGTGACCTGCACAACCCTCCCTCACTCAAAACAGTCATGTGCAAGTTATGTCATCATTTCTCTGATGGCATGGTCTTCTTCAGCAACGAAGGACTAAGACGAACACAACAACCTAGTTCTCCCACTAGTGTTTCATCTACATAGGCTCTGGACCATCCTTAAGTGTTATGCACAAATCTCTCTTTTCAATCTGCTAAATCCTCTTGGGCTGGAAAAATGTGTCACTCTTATTGTTTACTCTGCCATCATAGTTAACTCTGCCACTCCAGAATGTGAATGTGGCATTATTTTAAAGTTGTTTGAAGAAGAACATGGAGAGGGCTCACCTGAATGTTTCCTTTATTCCACCATCTTGGCTCCACCCTTGGAAATATAAAATATAAAAGATATACTTTATGAGATTTTTCCAAATGAAGGGAATATTAAACGTAACAGAAATGGAACTCAGAGAGATGAAGTGAATTAACCAAGGTCACACAGATATTAAAAGGAAGAACTGGAATTTTAGCCCAAGTTCTCTGTCTCAAAATTCAATGAAGTATACAAATCCTTCTTTATATTTTTTCTAAATAGGAACAGGCAACTAGGCTCCCTTGTACAAAAGAATGAGACCATGAGATATAGAATAATGACTATATAAGGGCAATGTGTTTTATACAGATAAACATGGATTTTTGATGTTCAATTTATGCAGAAATTTAGTGACATAAAATGAAAGTCATTCCAAAAGATAAATTCCTCCCTTATTTGCTTTCTTACAGTAAAAATATGTATAGATCAAATCCCTATCTAAAAATTCAATTTATATGAAATATATGTTGTCAGTGACTCAGTAACTAACCTAGTCAGTAACTGTTCTAGTATTGATGGTTTCTTAGAGTATGACAAAAAAGAAGAATACTGTGACTCAGTATTATACTTAAAATAAATTCGTTTGTATCACCCCTTCTTATACAATGGAACAGGGAATCTTTTGGTAGAGAAGCCAAGAACCACAAGAACTGAAGAGAAAGTAGGCCAGAAGTGTGATGGTAAAGTTCAGACCTCAGTAGAATTAAAATAGCAGAATATCATGGAAGTAGTAGTAATTTTTATGCCAGGGGTAGCCACTGGGTTGATTTTTAGGAAAAAGAAAGTACCTGGAGTTAAAAGAAGTCAGAAACCTCTACCAAAGACAGTTAACATGATTCCAGGAAAAGTACAATGAGTAGGAGCATACTTCTTCTGATTAAGATCCTGAATCCATGTTCCCATGCTGAACCTGCAAGGCTTGGTTTAGAGTGTATAAGTTTTCATCTCTCTCTCTCTCTCTCTCTCTCTCTCTCTCTCTCTCTCTCTCTCTCTCTCTCTCTCTCTCTCTCTCTCTCTCTCCTCTCTGTCTCTGTCTCTCTCTCACCTAGAACACCTGGGTTTAGAGCAGCATATACATGCATATGTGCTATCATCTGGGAAAAGTTGTAACCTGAAAACTGCTCAGTACATATTTTCTCATGTACTTTTTAAATTTTAAATTTACTTTATGAGAAGAATTAATGTTACATGAAGTTAAGCAGGTTTTTGATTCTTTGATTAGCAGCTCTGACATTCCAAGATTATTTGATTATGACTCCATGGAATAGACTGAGTTCAGAACAGAGCTAAGATTTGTCAAAGGTGGGTAAAGTTTAAAAATGAAGATTTTCATCCTAATTCCCAATTAACAAAATTGCAGAAGACCTAAGTAACTTATTGAATCAATCAACAAATTAAACATATAAACTAGATGTAAACCAGTCCTTAATTAATTTGGTTCACATGAAATGCTTTTAGGTATACAGGAGGATGCACCAGGTGATACAAATACAAAATATATCTATCAAAATTAATGTTAAAAACGAATAGGTACAAATGAGGCCTACATCAGTGGTGTCAGGATTCTTAAAGCCACATGTAAGTTTTAGAAAACCACACATTAACATTATCTATGTTGTGGTGCAATTTTAATTATTTCCTTAAACATTTATCAATTACACTTTATTCTAGTTCAGGCTATACTCAGTAGTTGTATGGTTTGCAACCCATGTAAAGCAATCCAATACCTCTGCTAAAATAGCAATGTAGATATCATTCTATCTTATGTTAGCATTTACTTTTCCTACAAGGGTAATCCAATTTCTTTTCTGATATATATGTCCATGAGGATATTAACAATTTTGTTTGCAATTTAAGGAAATTCAGTGGATTAAGTCAAAAAGAGGTTAAGTGACTTGTCAGTATCACACAACTAGTAATTGTCTAAGTTCATATTTGAACTCAGTTCTTCGTGATTCCAGGCTCAGCAGGGCTGAATCCACTGAGCCCCCTAGGTGCCTACTAGGAAGTGTGTGGGATGACAAGATTCCCTACTTAAATTAATTACTCAGAGCCCCCTCAAAGTGATGACAAAAAATTTATTTATTCGATTCTCAAGAAGCGGGGCAATTCCTCCACCAGGTGGTCTGGAGCAGGAAAAGCCAAAGACAAAGGAAAAGCAGTGATATATATATATATGTATATAGACCCTAACGCAAATCCCTCCTTCCCCCCGACCATTATCCTCATTAGCTGAGAATATGATCTTACATTCTAGACACGAAATCTAACCAATCCCTTTTGAAATGAAGACATCAAAGAATTATATAAGTTTTATCCAATCATTGAGACCCTAATGTACTTCATAGTTTATATCCTTATATGGAATTATTCCACTCTAAAAATATTGTAACCTTGAGTCTCTCGGTCTTTCTTACCCCTGGGAGAAGAATTACAATCTGAGAAGTCTTCACTAAACCTATTCCACTCAGCAGCATGGTATTTAGGATTGTCCATCTGAACCTCTGGTATGAGGGCTTGCTGAGTCCTTTGTAGGGCTTCTTAACCATCTTGTTTTTCACTTCTCACCTGTAACTCCAAGATACTGTAGCATGCACAGTGGTCACACACTGGTTAAACCAACTCCACAGATGGGTTAAACCAGGCTGAGGTTAACTAACACACTTCAAACCCATCAGTGAGTTAGGGTTATGTCTAACTCAAGCATGTGAAAAGTTCCAACAGAATGGGCAGATGACAACAATATGTTCTAATGACCATGAAGATAACCGAAGCATGCTCTGTAAATCACCTTATAGCATTGTTGACACCAGGGTCATCCACTGAATCCTGAATTTTGTTCTGCCTGAATTTGATGATTCTGTATGAGAAAATGAGGTTGATGACTTTATGTAACCATGTAGTGCCAATTCAATATTCAAAGTGCCCACGGCAGTCATGAATATCCTAGGGCAATTCAGAATCGCAAAATACCACAGACTCTCCACATGGAAGGAAGAACCAAAGCATTTATTCAGACCCATCACAGCAAAAAAAAATCTATATACAATAACAATGCAGAGGACAACACCATCCCCAAGCCTTCCCCTGCTAGGCTGACCACAAACCAGGTCCATTACATTCCTCACAAGCAGGCTATCTTAAACAAAATCACAATCACAAAATCACTCATGCTACCCAGGAGCCTGCATGCTTCCTAGCTCTGACTGCTCTAAAGACTAACTTTCTTTTAGCACTGCTCTAGCTCTGTCTCTTCCTGCTCTACCCATTCAGTGAACTCCTCCCACCACTGGCTCCATGTGACTTAATGGGCCTGTTATGAATAGAAAAAATTTTCCAATTCAAATTACCATTACATGGCCCCAAGATCTTTCACATTCATTACATAGGTCTGTGGGGCAACTGGCATCAATAGAACTTTACAACAATATAACAGGGATCACACAAAATGAGCACATAAAACAGTAACTTAGGGTGGGGTTTGAGCACAAGCACCTCATCTTTACCCCTCAAAAAAAAGGGGGCCCAAAATTTTCAAGTAAGGGTGAAGGTCTCTTCTTCCATAATTCCTTCCTGCTGAGATTGGACATAGAGCCATCCCTGCCCCAACCAGTCCCATTTGAGAGATCAGTTTGGTCAGCTTCAGGTCCAGAGATGACACAGCACAGTCATGGATAGGGGTTAAGTGAGTAGGCATCCACAGGTGGAGGGTATTAAGCCTGCAGAAAACAAATCCAACAAACAGGGTGAACAGATAAAAAGCCAAAAAGAAACAAGGAGAAGGAGACAATCACCAGAAACAGGATAGATATAGGGTCAGCCATGCTTCTGGAGTCCATGATCCCATTATCACAGCCTCATTCACTACTGTTTACTGTTTTCCGTATTTGCAGTCTCAGGGTCATCACTCTGGCTAGAGGTACCCTCTCTTTAACCTGAGCTGGGGCCTGGCCAAGCCCCATTCTCCCTGCTGGTGTGATGAACCTGGATACAATGTTTCAGAATTGTCTACAGGGGCAGCTCCTACCTCCCTGCTCAGTCTAAAATCAAGCCTCTTTCCTCCATACATTTTACACAGTCCATTAGTTGGAATGTCATCCATTCTTCCAAAATCAACCCCTTCTCCCAACAGAGCAGCAAACAACTCTTTTTTTGTCAACCCACTCTGACCTTGAATCCACTGGCTATTCATTCTTCTCTCTCTAGAAAACCTATATTTCCACTAATTCTCACCATCCAAGGTACCAATGATTCTCCCATTTTGGTGTGAACCAACTCAAAACATCTGTGACCTCCTGCTGAGCAAAATCTTCCATTACCTCCCCAAACATTGTGGGGGGCCCTCATTCTCCTGCTTCCATCTTGGTATTGGCCAAACCTCAGCCTTCTCACTTGTTTCATTCACCTCCCACACATCCTCCTGGCCTGTGTTTAAGCCCGAATCAAGCCCAGACTGTGCAAGGGCTGCATTCACTGTCCTGTTGGTAACTTTTCACCTTTGGTGAGACAAACCAACAACAGCCCTCTCTTCCACCACCTGAAATTCTCCATCTTCCTCTGTCAAAGTACAGCCTGAACACTGCAGGACAAAAAGCATCTCCTGCAAACCAGCCAATTCTCTTTCCATCTGAGTGTTCTCCTCCTGCAGCCCTTCTCCACATTTACATACGATTCAAGGCAAAATGGCTTTTGCTTTTCCAAGTCTCTCAGCCCACACTGTGTCCTGACTCACAAGGCTCCAGCCATCTTGAGGGCATGAGTCCTTCCTCCATCCAGGGCTTAGCAAGGCCCAGCCTCTCCTACATAGCCCTGCTATTTCTTTCCCTGGTTCCACTGTTATTCCCTGCAAACATCTTTCCAAGTCTCTGGGTTCTCCCTTCTGTAGCCTCAGGTTCCCTGTTTTCACAATGCCCTGTGCTTTTAGCTCATCTCTTTCTAAGGCAGAACAAAAATCCTCCCACCTTGGGACATTCATTTCTTCCTCTGTCTCCTCTGCCTTTGTGTCTACAAACGGAAGTCTGATATTTTGCAGTCCCATCCCCATAGCCATTTGTAGTGCCAATGCAATATTCACAGTGCTCAAGGCAGTCATGAATATCACAGTGCAATTCAGAATTGCAAAATACCACAGAATCTCTGATGGGTACATGTGCTTTGGCCTCAATTCTAAAATAACATTTGTCTTTAAAAATTACATTTCTCCCTAGCCTCAAAACACTATCCCAGGCAGTTTCTTCCCAGCCCAAGGACACAGCTTGCCCTAGCAACACCCCTTATCTCCTTTCCTGCTATAGTAGCCAGCTATACCTATAGAACTCATTAGTCTGAACCAGCTATGTACTGGATGAACAGGATGTGCACTAGGTCACAACGACATTTACTACTCACTAACCAATCGTATGTATCCTAGACTTAGACATATGTATACTCCCTTACATTTATCTTATCTAACAAGACATTCATGAGAGAAAGCTTCTATTTCTGAGCCACCCCTAACTGCTAGTTGACTTAGTGACATTTCAGGCCTAAAACCACAACTCCAGGTAGAGCCTGCCCCCCCATTTCCCATTGTATTTTGGGTAAAATACCTGCTTAGTAGATACAAAAAGTGCATGTTCCTTTAAGAACTGACCATTCCTTAACCACTCCCTCATCCCACCCCAAAACACCTAGTTAGCATATTTGACACATTTCACTACATAAACTTTACCTGTACCCCTCTAAGGTTTCAGGTTCCCTAAGAACTCTTGCCCACTGAAAAGCATAATAAATCTTTACCTTGACCTCAACAATGCTTGAGTCCCTGAATTCTTCTCCAGGAGACCTGCCCCTGCTACCCTGGCCTTTGTTGGGGGGGGGGGGGGTCTCACCGACCTCCTTCCAACCCTTTACATCTCCACATGGAAGGCAGAACCAAAACATTTATTCAGATCTAAATCCATCACTGCAAAAAAATCTATGTACATTAACAATGCAGAGGACACCATCCCCAAGACTTCCCCCTGCTAGGCTTTCCATAAACCAGGTCCACTGATTGCAACTAGGTTCTCTTAAAATCACAATCACAGAATCACTCATGCTACCCAGGATCCTGAATCCTTCCTAGCTCTGACTGATCTCAAGACTAACTTCTTCTCTGCTCTGCTCTAGCTCGTCCTCTTCCTGCTCCACCCATTCAGCGAACTCCTCCCACCACAGGCTTCATGTGACTTAATGGGCCTATTAAAGAATAGGAAAGATTTTTCAATTCAAATTACCATTAGACTCTGTCTCACTTAAATCCAATTCACAAGACTTCACCCTGTGATGTCATTGGCTGTCTTCAGAAATTATGAATGAACCGCACCCCTGCTATCAAACTCAAATAGAAACGATGCCACTAATTTTTATTTAAGAATCCCTGTGGCCTTAAATTGACTTAGTGATTAAATGTAATGATATTTATGTTTTAATTTATTTTTATTTTGGTAAATGTTTCCCAATTAGTTTTTAATCTTGTTTGGCCTCACTTGAGAGTGTTGTGGTCCAAATGATTCCTGGGACTAGGTGTTTGACCCCTCTGCTGTACACAGTGTAGAGCAGGGATTCTGTGTGTGCGTGTGTGTGTGTGTGTGATCAATCCCTTTTTCAGTCTGATAAAAGGTAAGGGCCCTTTCTTAGAAAAAATGTTTTTTGTAAAAGCGTAATATGAGGGGAAGATACCAGTATAATAAGACAAAGAGTATCTCAGATTTCACACAACTACTATATCTGAGTTTAGATAGTTGATAATCTACTAAGTTATTGGGGGAAATATCATCGTTATATTCCACAAAGAAACTCTGGAGTCTTTCAGACATCCTGCTATAGCAAAACAATAGGAAGAGGTGGAGAGTGAAGTGCAGACGACAATACCTACTTACAGCTTCAGTTCAGGAGCATGCATGCTGATGATGTTCCTTATATCTGCTGGGCTAGGTTTTTTCTTTTCTCTATTTTTTTTTCTTGGAGGGAGGCTCCCTAGTCCAGGAAAGGAGCCAGATATTCAAAGATTCTATAACTAAAAGTAGCTATTTTCTCTAGTTTTCTGAATTTCTGGCTCATAGAGTCAAGTTCTCCTTTTCAGTGCCTCTTTATGAGCACCTACTCTTGGTTTCATTTTCCTAACTCACACAGGTTCCTAACAGCAATGACTACTGTTCCCCTCAAGGTTCTCTGGGTAACTTGAAAGATCATTTCTATTATTATTGCTCACAAGGCCCCATATAGCATGCTCCTCCACACAGATCAATATACTTTGACAAATGTATTCACTGAGAGCGTGTGACCAAAACAGGAGGTATGAAACAACCCACCCAAACCAGGAGGTACACCATACACCCATTCAGCCCTTTACATACATCTACTCTGGGGAAAATATCTCAACGTAAAAGGGGAATGAAGTACTCACATAAGAAATGGGGGAGGAGGGTTGGGCAATGGGCTATCTCATGACTACTATGCATAGCAGTCTTTCACCTTTAAAAACTTTCAAATAGATTTGCTTAGGAGCAAAACATTGGTGATGGATAAACTGTTCCCCTTTCTCCTCTGAACTGACTTCTTCCAATTTCTAATCTCTCAGTTGATGGGTCGTTCCATTGCTAGGCTGGGTCAAGCAAATTCTTTGACTGTTAATGCTATTGGTTCCAGGTACCAGTGGGATTATTCATGGCTTTGCTAGTTCTCCTGGTTTCCCTAGTCAGTTGGGCCCTTCCCTTTCATAGTACTAACTTCCTAAGATCAAACAGGAGGAAATAAATGTAATGGGGATCTGGTACCAGAGACAACCCCATCAGCTGGCTTTGCTCATACTATCTCTCAATGGGATGAATGCTGCTAGAGTGTTGCCTGCTGATGTTGTGTAAGAGAGAGAAACTATGGAACATGGGTAGACATGCAGCTGCCTCTACCCAGTTCACTATGTGCTGGTGAGGAGGCTCTGGAGAAGGATTCCCAGCCTCTGCCTCTTCTGCCTTCTTTGGCTTCACTGAGTAACTTCTCCACTCCTGGAATCCAGTGAGAGAATTCTGAGAGGCTAAATGACCCCTGAGAAACCAGCCTTAATCCGTGACCTTCACATTTGTTCTCTACCATTCTAGGTAAAGGAAATGTGATCGCTAACACTTGGAGTCTCAAAGATTAGGAGAGAAAGTCACAGGAATCTAGGAATCAGAATCACAGAACAACTTCAACATCTTAAAGAACAAAAAGCAATCTTTTTTTAGGGGGAAGGGGTTAGAAATGAATCTTCAAAATCACATCCTAGTGGAAGGGTTCACCCAACGCTCAAGTTGCATTTGGGCATGAACTTGGTGGGACCAATGTTACATAGGAACTGAGTTAGGTTTTTAGCCTACTTACCCAGAGACCAAGATTGTATAGGAGTGAATATGCACTGGAGGTTTGGGGCAAAATGCGATTATTCTTACTATATCTTTGACATAAGGATCTCTTTATAAAAGGCAATTGATATTGAATGGATAAATAGACTCTAGTCACAGGTCCTTAACAACAGGCAAAATATAACCTGGTGGGGCTTGAGTCAATGGCAGTAGAGAAGAGATCCTTGAGAGTTACTCCCTGGAACCTAAAGGGGAGACAGCTTGCCTGACTCTGGCAGAGAAACAGAACGCAGTTACACACAATAGAAGCAGAAGTGCCATGCTTTCCTGCGCATATGACACCCAATACATGTGTAAGACAGGGTAGCTACTGGCCCTTTCCAGACCCTGAAGCTCACTAGGAAGGAAGCACATGAAAAAAAAAAAGTCAAAGGGTTGGGGAATGTCCTTTTTAGTGTATCCATAGAAGAAGGTCTTGCTCAATAACCAATTAAAAGAAATTTTGCCACCACATAGTGTAAACCCCTGAGTCATCAATAGCCAACAAGAAACAGTCAGAGGGTAAATCACAACCAGGACAAATCTTAGCATGCCTTGATGCCTGGGTACTCTCACTTTGTGACTGGTCCTCCTATTTTCATTATATCTTCATGGTTCATGTATGCCTCCAAGGCTTACCTCAAGAACCTCACTCCCCAGCCAAGTTTCATCCATTTTCATTAGGAAAAATCTAATCTCTTTCAAAATACTTTGGCCATGACCTTGTAGAAGAGTGTCAAAAATTTACATAAGATTTTATAACAGGGCATGAAAATGAAATCCTTAAATAATAACGATAGATAACATTTATATAACAGTTTTAAAGTTTGCATATGTTATCTTATTTTATCTTTACAAGTGACCTCCCCTCCCTAGGTAGATGGGATTTTTATGATTTTATAGGTGACCCAGAGTCACACAATTAGTAACAGTATGAGGCAAGGTTTGATTTTGGGGCTTCCTGACACCAGTGCTAGCCTACTATAGCACTGACTATCTCTAGGGCTATGCCAAAAGTGGATTTGAGGAAGAACATAACTGACTCCATTTTTGGTTATACTTGCTGGTATCATATGTATATATATGTATATATATACACACACATGTATGTATATACATATATAAACATATATGTGTATATATGTGTGTATATGCATATGTATATATACACACATGCATATATATACATACACACATACATATACATACATATATGCGTGTATATGTATGTGTGTAGATAGATAGATATAGATATAGAGTGTATGACAATTAATGTATTGATGATGCAATGAGAGATGGTGCTCTGAACCTGGAGTCTGTATCCTATATAGATTATTTGTGCAGTGGCTCACAAAAACCCTAAAATTTCTGGCTTCATTTAGAACCTCCAGAGAAGAGAAACTTGGCTGTCATTTGTTAGATCCTTTCCAGCCTCATTAGAGGACAAGCAAAGGAAAAACAAAGCAAAACTAAACAAAAAAACAAAAACCACAACAAATACTAGGAAGTTAAGAAGTATAGGAACAGAGGACAAATCTGTTTTCCCCTGCATGGACAAAGAAAGAGCAAGAAGGAATATTTTACTGGACTGAGGCCCTTCATTGCTCCTAGGGCTATTCCCTCTTACCCCTCCTTACTTCTTTCTTTTCTTTCCTCTCTCCTTACCTTCCCTTTCCTCTCTTCCTCCTCCCTCTTTTATTTCTCTGTCCATGATATTACCTTCCCTACTTCTCTCCTTATCTCTCTCCACCTTCCTTCTTTTTCTACTTTCTTCCTTCTCTTCATTATCCCTCCTTCCCACTTTCTGTGCCTGTTTTCCTCCCTCTCTTCCTTCCTTCCTTCCTTCCTTCCTTCCTTCCTTCCTTCCTTCCTTCCTTCCTTCCTTCCTTCCTTCCTTCCTTTCCTCCTTCTTTCCTTTCTCCCTTCCTTCTTTTCTCCATTCCTTCCAATAAACCTAGTTAGCAATGCAGGAGTTATTCTTCCATCACTAAAGGTCACATTATCCCCATCATAACCCATGCACTTGTCCTTGTCACAACAACCCAAACCTTGCCTTCTAGGAGATCTAATTAGCCTAGGCCTCTCTACCTTCCACCTGGCCTCCCTACCTACTATTTTCACATTTCTACTCTCCAATTCAACATCACAGATATGTGGTCAATAATAACTTTAAATGACAGAAGAAAAAATAAGAAATATGATATGAAAAGGAAGTGGACAGAAAACAGATCAAGGATAGATAATCTTCAAAGTATCAGACTATTAAAAAAACCCCTCAGGATGCCATATTTCTGAAAATTATAAATCAGAATTGCCTGGAAGTATCATAATAGAAACTAAATAAAAAGCAAAAAAAGAAATGTACTGGTTATCTGCAAAAGGAAACCCTCAAAAGAAAGCTTCCAGGAAAATTATATTGCTTATTTCAAACTCTTAAATAAAAGAAAAAGAAAATATAGCAGGTAGCCAGAGTTAAAATAACAAGGTGCCACTATAATGATTACTTATGATTTACAAAAATTTAAACACCTGGTGCAGTGGATACAGTGCCAGACTTGAGTCAGGAAGACTCATCCTCTTGATTTCACATCTGGCCTCAGACACTAGCTATGTGACCTTTGTCAACTCACTTAATCCTGTCAGTTCCTCATCTGTAAAATGAACTGACAAAGGAAATGGCTGACTGCTCCAGTATCTTTAGAAAGAAAACCCTTAATGGGCTCACAAAGATCAGACATGGCTGAAATGACCGAGAAACTGATCAGAAAGAGAGCACAGGGGACCCCTGTGCTACCACTGGCCACAGGAACTGAATGCTATTTGGCAACTATAAAATATACTACAGAAACTCATTTTTCTTCTCTCAGAGCTAAATAAATCTAACTCTAAAAGAAATTGAAAAAAAAAAGTTAAGGAGATAAACAGATTCTTAGAAAAGTTAGATATGATAAACTTTCATAAAAAAAAAAAATTGCAAAATTCCCCAGACAAGGAGAGGCAGCAGTCAGACCAGCCGCAGTCCTTGCCCTCCACCCATCTCCTCCCTCCCTGGGGTCACTCTCCCCAATTTCTCCTCCCTCTTCCTCCTCCGCAGCTCGGGAGTGCCCCCTCACCTTCCTGCCTGCCCCTATTTTTCCTCCTCAGGCCTCCTGCCCTTCCTTTTTCCGCCCGCTCCCCCTTTTCCCTTCACTCGCCTCGCGCTGGAAGTTTTTGGCTTCCACTCGCACCAGTGACCAAAGACTTGACCACTTTACAAAGTCCAAATCCCCACTGCTCGACAAGGGCACCAGTGTGATTGAAGGTGGATTAAATGTCACTCTCACCATCTGCCTATTCATGAAAAGAAAGTTGGAAGCACTATTGGAAAGAAAGGAAGATGTGTGAAGAGTGGTGCACATATCAACATCTCAGAATGGAATTGTCCTGAGAGAATAATTAATCTTTCTGATCCCATCAATTCCATCTTTAAAGCCTTTGCAATGATTATTGACAAACTGGAAGAGGACATCAGCAGCTTCATGACCAATAGTACGGCTGCCAGTAGACCCCTAGTCACCCTGAGGCTTGAGATCCCTGCTAGTCAGAGTGGCTCTCTTATTGGAAAAGGAAGGTGCATGATCAATGAAATAAGAGAGAGTAGAGGGGCTCAGGTCCAGGTGACAGGAGATATGCTACCAAACTTAACTTAATGACCTTCACTATTGTTGACATTCATCAATCTATCACTGAGTGTTTCAAACAGATCTGTGTAGTCATGTTGGAGACTCTCTACCAGTCTCACCCGAAGGGTGTGGCTATTGTGTACCGGACCAAGCCATCTATTTCTCCAGTGTTCTTTGCAAGTGGTTAGGACAAGTACAGCACAGGTACAGTGCGAGTTTCCCCCACACCACTCCGTCCACACGTTTCAACCCAGACCTGAAGGGACCACCTCTAGGGTTGACCAAGATGCACCAGTTGGCAATGCAACAGTCTCACTTTCCCATGAGACATGACAACACCGGATTCTGTGGCACTGAGCAGGTTTGGATGCATCTGCTCACACTACTTCTCATGAACTCATCATTACAATGACTTAATTGGCTGCTTAATCGGGTGTCAAGGCGCGAAAATCAATGAGATTCATCAGATGTCTGAAGCTCAGATCAAAACTGACAATTCAGTGGAAGGATCTACTGATAGGCAAGTTACCATAAGTGGATCTGCTGCCAGCATTAGCCTGTGCCAGTATCTAATAAATGTTGGGCTTTCCTCAGAGACTGATGGCATGGGGAGCAACTGCAACAATGCAGACTCATCCATAACGCCCTTCTGCTGTTCACCACCCATGATCCATCTGTGTAGTTTCTGAACAATCAGTGATTCCAGGTTTTAAATAGTTTGTAAATTTTCAGTTTCTACACTGTTTTATCATGCACTTGTGATTTTTTTTTAATTACAGTATTTGAATTCCTTTCTCTGTTCAGCCGTTAACTCTGAGAACCACATTTAGTTTTATAAACTTTTCCCTGTTTTTTTGTTGTTGTTGTTTTGTTTTGGGAGGGCTCATGATATTTTTTCAGTTTCTGTCACTGAAATGTAAGAATGGAATATTAATATATTTCAGTTTAGTTCTGTCAGGAATTTTTTTTAATGAAAACTAAAAAAAATAATTAAATAGTGATACAGATGAATATGCATTTTCTTAGTCGTAAATGGTACTTTCACAAAAAGGTCATGTTTTAGGGCAAAAATCTTTATATCCAAATGCAGAAAAATGGAAATATTAAATTTTCCCACTTCAGAATACAAAGCAGTTAAAAAAAACTTTCAGTAGGAGGCATGGAATCATAAATCAAAAATTAATTGAAAGCTAAATAATCTAATCCTAAAGAACAAGTGGGTCAAAGAACAACTAGTAATTTTATTAGGATAATGACAAAAATGAGACACCATACTGAAATTTGTGGGATGCCTCAAAATTAGTACTTAAGAGAAATTTTATATCTCTAAATGCATGCATAATAAAAGAGAGATAGGGCAAATGAATGGGTAAGCCATGAAAGTACAAAAAAAATCTCAAAAAATAATAAATGAATAATCCTCAAATAAACAAAGCAAAATGGAAATCCTGAAAATCAAGAGAGATTAGTGAAATTGGAAGTAATACCACAACAACAGCAACACATCATCAAAACTAAGTATAATTGGAAGGTGGTTTTATGAAAAAAATGAAATAGTTTATGAATTAATTTATTTACAAACTGATGAATACCCCACTGATAAAGATAAAATTAAAGCAATTATTAGGAGTTATTATGCCCAATTAGATCCAAGTAAAACTAGCAGTTTAAGTAAAACGAATGAATATGTACAAAAACATAAACTGGACAGATTAACAGAAGAGCAAATAGAACACTTACATAACCCTGTCTTAGAAAGAGAAACCTAACAAATCCCCACTGAGCTCTTTAAGAAAAAATCCCCAGAAAAAAAAAAAAAAGATTTGCAAAAAAAGATGTACCAAATACTACATTATGGATTAATATCAGTAGTACATGCACTATTTGAAAAAAATGTAAAGAGGGAGTCCTATCAAATTCCTTTTATGATAAAAATAATATTTTGATAGCTAAACCAAGGATAACGAAACAAAGAATGACAACTATAGACCAATTGCCTTAAGGAATATTAAAGTATAAAAACATACTAGCAAATAGATTACAGCAATATAACACAAAACAAGAACATCTTCTATGATCAGACAGGACTTATTCCAGAAATGCAGAACTGCTTCAATATTAGGAAAACTATCAGCATTGTTGGCCACATAAATAGTAAAAGCAGCCAAAATCATAAGATTATCTCAATAGGTGCAGGAAAAAAACAAAAAACAAAACCTTTTAAATGGATATAACACCTGTTCTGATTAAAAACACCAGAAAACATTGGAAGCAATCATTAATACTTTTCTTAAAATGATTTTGTAGCTAAATAAAGCATTATTTATTGTAAGAATAATCTTGAATTCATCCCAATAAGATCCAGAATAAAGCAAGGATATCTATTGTCATCACCGTTGTTGAATATTGTTATTAGAAACACTAGCTTGATGATCTTAGAAAAACATTCATAGACTTGCACAAAATAACAAAAGGCGAAATGAGCAGAATGAACAGAATATTGCACATAGTAAGAGCATTATTTTAAGAATAATTTTGAATATCTAAGTAATTTTGACTATTATAAAAATCCAAATTAACTGCAAAGAAATATGAAGGAAGATGCTATCGTCATCCAGAGAAAGAACTGATAAATAGAAGTATGTATAGAATGATTTTTACATATATATGTATACACACACACATAGATGTATATATATATATATATATATATATATATATATATATATATATATATATATATATATATATATTTGTATCCAATGAAAACCATCTTGGGGATGGAGAGTAGTGAAAGTATAGAAAGTATCCCTTTCTGCTTTCATTTTCCTGTAGGCTTAGCTAGGTATCTATACCCCATCGCCTGTGTATCTTATTTCCCAGATTCATGTAAAAACAAGTTTTAACATTTGTTTTCAAAACTTTGAGTTCCAAATTCCCGAGTTCCCTTCCTCCCTCCCCACCCACTCTCATTGAGAAGGCAAGCAATTTGACTGAGGTTATATGTGTATAGTCATATTTTGAAAGACTTACCATATTTCTCTCCATGCTATCCCACCCCTAATTTAATTTGTTCTCTCCTTTGACCCTCTCCCTCCTCAAAAGTTTTTGATTACCCTCTCTCCCATTCTACCCTCCCTTCTATCATACCATTTCTTCTTCTTTTCTCTTATCACCTTCTCCCCTACTTTCCTGTAGGAAAAGAAAAATTTCTATACCCATTTAAATATGTTATAAAATGGATAATTTTGATAACATGACATTAAAAGAGTTTTTCTACAAACAAAACTAATGTAGCCAAAATTAAAAGGAAAGTAGGAAGCGAGGAAAAATTTTAGAGAAAGTTTCTTTGATAAAAGTCTCATCTCTCAAATATGTAGGGAATTAAGTCAAATTTATTTTTTTAAAATGCTATCCCTTAGTTTATAAATGGTCAAATGATTTAACCAATATTCAGAAGAAGAAATGAGTGCTATCAATAGTCATATTTAAACACGTTCTAAATCACTATTCAATAGAGAAATGAAAACAATTCTGAGGTACCACCCTCACACGTTTCAGAGTGGCTAAATTGACAGAAAAGGAAAATGACAAATGCTGGAGTGGATGTGGAAAAATAGGAACACTAATGCAATGTTGGAATTGTTAGTCCAACCATTCTGGAGAGCAATTTGGGACTATGCAAAGGTTTATGAAACTTTGCATACCTTTTGAGATAGCGAAAACTTTATTAGTTCTGCATTTCAAAGAAGTCAAAGGAAAAAAAAAAACTTACCTCTACAGAAATATAGCATATTTTTTATGGTGGTAGAGAATTGGACATTGAGGGAATGTCCATCCTTTGGGGAATGGCTGGACAAGTTATGGTATATAATTGTGATGAAATACTATTGTGCTACATGAAATAGCTAAGGAGATTATTTCAAAAAAACCTGAAAAACTTATATAATGTGATGCTAAGGGAAGTGATCAGAGTCACTAGAATATTGTACATAACAACAGTAAACTTGTAAGGATGATAATCTGAGGGGGAAAATAACTGCTCAAGACAGTTATCTGAGATAATTAAAAAAAAAACTCCATGATGAAAAATGTTACTTGCCTTGAGTGAAAGAACTGATGGACTCTACAAACTGAAGCATTCTTTTTCTTGGGGTGTGGGTGTGCTTTCTTTTCTAAGATGGTTAATATATAAACATGTTTTGGATCACTACACAATTATTATTTATATTACCTTGCTTACCTTCTGGAAGTATCTAGACATTTTGGCATTCAATTTTTTAAAAAAAGTTACAGTTTTTCACATGATATTGGGAAATATCTAACAAAATATATTATGAAAATAAAGAATTGGGGATGCAAATTGTAGCTATGAGGGATTATGACTGACCATTGCCAGAGAGGCTGAAAAACAGGGCAGAAAAATTTTAATGGAATGGAATACAACCAGGCACCTTATGCTGTGGTCAGTATGATCTTCCACAGTAGACAGATGGTACTGTAGTAGCACGATTAGCAGAAAGATCTGATTGGCAGTGTCTTCTTGACATTAACTGTGAAGCAGAGTGGATGTGAGATATCTTTCACCTTCCTTTTTCTTTCCCTGTCTTTTTAGGATGAACAGGAGAAAAAAAAGACCAATCTTCTTTCCAAAAAATGTACTCCTGTTTTGTAATCCAAACTTCTATTGTTTCATAAGTTTGATTTTCTGTGTAAATTATTTCAAAATAATTTTCTTTGTGCATGTCATTACGTTATGTCAAAGTTTGCAATGGAAGAATGTTCCTGACAGTTCTTGTATTTTTCAAAGTATCTAACTAGGACCATTCCAGTCTAGCCTGAGAGATGCAGACTTTCCTGGGGGCTATCATGCCACAGTGTAGTTTTATGAATGATCCTATAACTTTTCTAAGCAGAATCATAAAACCTGAACATAAAGCTTATGTGAACTTCCTCTGAAGTAATAATCTATTGAACCATGCTGCTTTTGAAGTTGTAAACACAATTCCTTTGAATTGCTGATTAGTATGGTTTTAGACAATGAAGCTAAAAATAAGCATTCTCTGTACTATTGATGATGGCTCCTTCTAGGAGAACGTCACCCAATTTTAAAGGTATTTCTCCTGAAGTAACTATGTTGTTCAATATTGTTTAATGATGCACACATGGGGAAATGCAAAGCCATATTGCCAAGGAATGCCAGGTTCTCACTGATAGAAATCTTTTAGCAAAATGTAATTGATGCTACAGCAAATTAGCAACTTATATGTTTTCCAGTTTCTAGGGCATAAAATTTCTAATTTCAACACATTTTGGAATAAAGGATTCTTCAAAAAAAAATAGAGACAGAAGAATATTGGAAATCATATTTTATCCACTTCATATTCATCTAATGACATTCTTTATTTCCAAAGAAGTTTTATTATTTTTCATGTGCCTCATCCAGTCCCCAGTATGCCTTAAATCACATACTATTCCTCAGATAAGGCTACTCTTAGTTTGAGTTACCTTGTGGGCCCACACCTGTTCAAAATCATAACTCATATGCCACCACTAATGTGTTTACAAATCATGGTTGCCTAGAGAACAGAATGAGTTCAAAGTAAAAATAATGAAAAGGTATGGTAAGAAAAATAAAAATAAAATATTTTCCCATAAGCCTGAAACATGCTCTCATAAATCATATGTTTATCAGTGGGAAGACCAAAGACACATAGGACATATGTTTGGTGTGGCACAGATATGGAGAACATGTGTAGCTAACACATATGTGTAAAATGTCATGTGTGAAAGGACAGCACCTTCATCTAATGTTGTAGAGATGCTGATGTCTTTTGATCATGTGATATTACTGTTCTTGTTGTCTCTGGTTCCTGGTATTCTCTGCCATCAGTGCAGTTCCTTCATAGCCTTTGATGGATGTGCAGTCTTTTCTAGACTTGTTATCTACATTGTATATGTATATACACACATATGTGTGTTATCTATATAACATGTATATACTTACAAATATATGTACATATGTATGTGTACACACATTTATATTCTGGTGAGTGGGTATTCTTTTCTGAATTTATACCATCTTCTAGAAGTTATTCCATAGTTCCTATAATTACTACTGACTGCATCCAGGCATGGTTCCATTGGGTAAATGGCTATTGTAGCTTCTCTTTTTTTTCTGGCTTCTGATTTCACCTAGAGGCCTTGCCTAGAAAGCTATCTTTTCATAATGAGAAATGATCTCTTCCATACCCTATTAGTTTAAAGTTCCAAGGGTTTAAACCACTCTATGAAAAATGTCAGCTATTAACACACAAGCTTCTGAGTAGGACTGACTATTTCTCTGAGATTTAGCAAGAAAAAAAATCATCTCCAATATTTAGCTTCAGGCACTACACTTTTTAATACACTGCCATTCAAATAGCTGGTTCCCTCAGGAAACTGAATATTTTAGGTACTAAGCCCTGTTCATCTTTAGAATACTCATTCTAGTGGGAATTCCTTGTTTAAATCTTTTAATCCCCAATGGATACACCAAAAAGCACCAGTTTCTTCTCTGGAAGTTGTTCTTCTAACACATTTCCTGAAGTTCTTAGGATACAGGAGTCCCAGTTTCTTAATTTAAAAAATCTTTCTCCTATTAGAGACAAATGATTAAACAGCGGTGAAAATAATGGAAATTAAATTAAGACCACAGGAAGACATCTTTGTCTTCCTGTCTCCTTCCTACATTTCTCCATTTATATCAGTACCAGGCTTTGAGCTCCCTCTCAATTAAAAATTAAAAATAAAATGTAAATACAGCATGCTTTACATTATATGACTCGTTTTCTTCCTGGATTAGCTGGATGAAATCAAACTCCCTGAACAATTATCAAATCTTTATTTTAGTTTGGTAGTCCTACCGAAACAGTCCATTGAAACAGAAAGTTTCAATGAAAAATAATATCCCTTCAAATTCTTAATATTGTTTCAGATTAAGAATTGTGAAACAACACTCATCTAATTATTGGTTCCCTGCAAGCAGCGCATAAACATGTAGCTGAATAGTTAAATAAATACTTATTTAATTCTTGGCATATTTATTTATTCATCAATTTAATTTCTTCAGTCATTTTATTTTCTAACCAATGGGGGAGCTCAGTGATGTCAGATCTTGGTGGCAATAGCAGTGTTGCCATGCAAAACACACTTCAGCAGTCACTTCTTGTATTCGAAGTTGCTGTGCTACACAATGTCCTGACTATCTCTTCCCCACAAGGATGTTTTTTTTTAATTTGCTTGTTTATTTGTTTTTAAGTTCTTATAGCAAATCTGAGAAAAGAGACCAACTTCCTAAACTTCGTGTACTAAAATGTGGACTTCCTGAACTTGTCATTATTTTTTCATAAAAGGAATAGAAGGCAGGTCTAGATAAAGGTTTTTTCTTTATCCTGAATGCTTCCTCAAAATGTCTGTAATATAATTCACTAGTCTCACCCCAATCCTGTTCTACTACAGTATGGCTCTTGCCCTCGTTTCAGTACGTGCAGGGCAAAGAAATTATCTCCCTCCTTTGAAGGAGGAAATGTTTCTTCTTTTTAAAATATCTATCCATTATGTAATACACATAAAACAAGTAGGATCTTTTGTTGGCCAAGAAGGTTTTTCCACAACTTAGTTACCTAAGATTGAAAGCGAATGTTTTTCAGATGCTTAGGTTACTTAAGATGGAGGCACCCATGTTGGAAATGGCAGGGACCTATTTCTGGAAAATATATCCTGCACTGCCATACCCCTTTGATGAGAATTCCCTCTTTCCATGATGGAATTGGTTGTGTATTTAAAACTACCAGAGGGAGACAGTCTTACTTTTTCCTTCTGATATGTCTAAGGGGTAAATAAAGGCTGCATGTTGCTGCAACCCATCAGGGAAAGTATAAAGTACTAACATTCTGGAATGTGACCTTGGGGAGCTTTGAACTTAGAATTTGGTGGGGAGAATGCTATATAGGAACTGAATTTATCTGTGAACCTGACACCCTTCCATTTTCTAGACATTGAGGGAATATAAACAGAAGAGTGATTATGCCCCATGTGCTGAAGGGATTTCTGTGTTTTTGTTTTTGTTCTTTGAAGTAAACATTCCTTTGCTAAAGGTAATATTTTTATTTCAGAAAACCAACTCTTAGTTTTATTCATTTGTTCAGTAGTTTTCCTAATTTCAATTTCATTAATCTCCCATTTGGTTTTTAGTATTCGATTGTGATATTTATTTGGGGATTTTCAATACAGTCTTTTTCTAGCTTTTTCAGCTGCTTGCCCAATTCATTTATTTCCTCTTCCTCTATTTTGTTAATATAGGTATTCAAAGATATAAAATTTTCCATAAGAACTGCTTTTGCAATGTCCCATAAGTTTTGGTATGTTGCCTCATTATTGTAATTCTCTTGAATGAAGTTTTTGTTTCTATGATTTGTTGTTTAACCACTCATTTTTTTGGATTAGATTATTTAGTTTCCATTTAATTTTTGTTTTATATTTCCATGGCCTTTTATTATGTATAATTCTTATTGCATTATGATCTAAGAAGGATGCATTGACTATCTCTGCCTTTCTGTACTGGATTGTGAGGTTTTATGCCCTGGTACATGTTCAATATTTGTATATGTGCCATGTACGACTGGGAAATTATATATTCCTTTCCATCATCTTTCAATTTTCTCCAGACATCTATCATATCTAACATCCAGAGTTTTATTCACCTCCTTAACAAGGAAGAGATGGGACAGCATTTACCAGTCACTCCACGATCTTGTCCCTTTACAGACATTTCATCTGTGGCTGATGGTCTCAGGAGGTGCTGATGTAGTTATCTGGAGTTCTGCGATTCTATGTCACTCAGTTCCCCCTAATTCCTATCCTGGGCTGATATTTTTGAGAATCCACAGTGCTGCTGCTGCTGCACACCACTCCAGGCTTCCTGCTTGGCTTTGCTATGACTGGATAAGTGCTGGTACAACCTATGAGCTGTGCACTGTGAGCTCCTACAGCCTTATGCAGCAGATCATTCCCACTGACTTTTCAGTCTTTCTTGGGTTGGAAATCTGCCACACTCTGCCTCCTATTGTGTTCTGCCACTCTAAAATTTGTTCACATTCCCTTTTTAAAAGTATATGAAGAAGTCTGTCTTAGAGCTTATGTGAGTATGAGCTGTCACTCCTCTATCTTGGCTCCAAACCCCTCCCCCAACCTCCTTTAGAGAATCAGAGAACCTTAGTGGAAGGGTAAAATGTGAAATATGAGGCTCTCATGAGATGGGGACAAGTTAAATACTGTTATTTATATATTTTAAGAAAAGAAAAAAGTTTCAAAATCTCTAGAAATTTTCTCAAAAGTATTCATATTAAATAACATTTTAAACGTAATTTAGGGTGAAGTCTCTCTATATGCAATCAGATGAACTCTGTGGTACTTGATAAACACATCAAACCTTATTACTTTTTTCCTGCTATTTCATGTTACCTTATTATTTCTTTCATATTGTGTTCAAAGAAATCTAGGAGTATCTTGTGATATTTCCTTATAAAATATTAAAATCATAATTTTCTTCTAATTAATAAAGTTGCTCTGAGGTCCCATAAAAGTTTATTTAAAAATATTTTTATAAATATTTGCTCATCTCTATATTCCAAACCCTCTATACTAAAATAAACATCCAGTGTGCCACTTACAAAATTTTTTGTAATATAACAAAAAATAATTATTTATAATGTATCACTTTAGAGAACAATCAAATCCCATCACCTCTAAATACCACTGCTATTATTCATTTCTTTTTATTTTGGAAACAGAGTTCCTCCATTCAACGTTCACAGTACAGCAGTATACGTTTGCAAAGTATGTGAAAAATTTTTTTCTTCACGTTTCTTAAAAGATAAAGCCTAAATTCATAGTCTCAGAAAAATTCTTCAAGTGTTTTCTTCTATAAATTATTCATTTCCTCTCCAGTCATCATATTAAACATACTCTAGAATTAGGGTAAAACTTCTGGTCTTCTCACAAACTCCTCATATCTGTTTATACTATTTTTTCTCAATATTCCATTTCCTTAGTGATATTGTTGCGGTATGCATAGTGTCAGATAATTTAATGAAACTTGTGTGACACAGGTGATTTTAAAGAGGAAATTAAAAACACACGCACATTATTCATTAAATAAGAGAAACAATTTTATTCAATAAGGAAAATTCAGTCTTGCTCACTGGCTCCATTTCTCCCTTCTCCAGATCGTGGCTGCAATCATTCTGCCTCATAGCAAAGGTTCTTCGTTGTCTATCACTATAAAGTCTTTCTCCTTACAATATTCCCCTTCAAGTTTAAGGTAAAGCAAACTTCACCCCAAGAAATAGACACAAGAAGTGACTTTATATACTAATTCATGGAGGTTTGGATCTGTTAGTGACAAGGAATATTTTCAGAAAGCGTATTTATGTTGGTTAGATTTGCCATGTTATATTTTCCTCTTTTTTTATTCTTCATTTTAAGATATTGCTCAAAAGGAAAGGGATTGGGAACAGCGATGCATTGGGAATTAAAGATATCATAAAAACAAAACATATATGTAAAAGAAGAAAGGAAGAAAGAAAGTGAGAACATGACTAGGGAAAATCCCATGAGTTTGAATGATGGCTATATCACCCTTCCATGAAATCATTCCCTCCCTGATATTTTCAGTCATTGCTACATATGAGTTAAGCCAATAAGTAAGTTATATTCCTCCCTAGAATCAGAAATTCTGTAGTTCCTTGCAAAATAAACCAAGGTGTATTTGAAATCTGAAAATATATATCATAGATTCCAAAAAAACTTCAACATGAAAGAACACAGATGATAATCCCTCCACTTCAGGTAAACTTTTAACAGTATTGGTATCAGCAAATACACAGAATTGGTACATTCAAAAGATAGATCAGGGTACACAAAATTCTTTCACAGACTTTATTACTAAAAATATGAGTAAACTACATGTTAAATATATTATATACAAAGATCAAAATAACACATGCACAACCACAGAACATAAGCAAATGAGAATAGCACCGAAATAAAGCAAAATTAACAATAACATATCAAAAGGACAAAGGAATAACAAAAAGTACTAATATTCATATATGTACAAATAAATAGCATACTACACTATATGAATTCATAAATAAATATATAGAAAATTGTAAATAGCAGCAGGGACAGCTAGGTGGTGCAGTGGATAGAGCACCAGTGCAGGAGTCAGGAGGATCTGCATTCAAACTTCACCTATGACACTTGACACTCACTAGTTGTGTGACCTTGGGCAGGTCACTTAACCCTAATTGCCTCATCCTGAGTCATCTCCACTCATCCTGATGAATATCTGGTCACTGGACTCAGATAGTTTTGGAGGAGAAGTGAGCCTGGTGACCTGCACAGTCCTCCTTCACTCAAAACAAAGTCAAGTGCAAATCCTGTCATTATTTCTCTGATGGCGTGGTCTTCTTCAGCAATGAAGGATGAACACACACACACACACACACACACACACACACACACGCAAACAAACAGCAGCAAAAGTCAAACATATGCACATCTATTTTAACAGGAAAAATTTAGTTTAAAAAATTGATTCTATTTCCTCAGAAATTCTGGTGGGAAGGAATAATAAACCTTTTATCACATACGGGCAGAAAAAATGAAAACAGATAATCTTTTGATTCTTTACTGTGTATGAATGTATTCAAACATCAACCTCAACAAGAATTTAATTTAATACATTTTGTTAAGTAATTTGTCTTATTCTATTTCAGTATCTATTCAAAGGTTTCTTGTTTGTTTTTATAGAAATTGTAGTCCACTTTTAAAGAAAAGTTGACGATGATTTTGAGGAGATTGTAAGGTGGTGCTTTTATCCAAGATAAGGATTATAAGCTCTGTAAGTGCCTATATTTCCTCTACCACAGATTTCAAGTGGACAGTTTCTTCTTTTGAATAATTTCTAGAAATAAAATTGTTAAGACCTTTAAGTGAATGTTTAGCATCTATAAATGTTTTCTTCAGATCATCAACTCTAACTGACAAAAGATATTTGAAAGATCCTTTTGAATGCTATTTGAAAATGTCTATTCATGAACAGGTGCTATTGAATATAAGGCACATATTACATATGTAAATGTTATTGTCATCTTACAATATGTGTAATTACTTCTCTTCTTTCATTCATAATGCCATAAATTAATCTGGTTACACGTCTGTCCTATCCGCTTCTATGCCTTAACTGGTCAAAGATATTGATGTGATCATCACCAATACCATACCAAAAATTGAGACTTTCTATTTTTTCAGTCTTTGTATCCAAGACTAACAAAGTTCTAAGTTACAAGTCATTGCCTCTGGGTTCATTACTCTTCTGTTATCTTCACTGGGTTTCACTTAAGTATAAAGTAAAGTTGTACTAATGTAAACAGTGCCTTCTTCATAAGAAAAGGTTATATACTGAGCCAGTGACAAGACAGATTTCCACAAGTGCTGAGTAATGTCTTTTGCTTAGCCTACTGAAGTAACTGCAAATCACTTATTTATTCTGCTTATCGAAGAATTTGAATTTTTTGTGGGAAATATGTGGTTGGGGTGAAATTTCTTTATCCTCATTGCTCTATGAGGCTATTGTGTAAATAGGCAAGTTGCAAATTGTTATGTAATCAATTACTGTAAATCAGATACCTTGTATGTTATGTGAACACATTCTCCTACTGCAATTCTTAACAATGAACTAGGGCATCATAGTATTTTAGAGGGTTAGATTAACTGATTAAACTCTTGAAATTATCACTGTCAGTTGACATTATTATTTCAGCTAGAGAAGTTAAACTGGCTGGGAGTGTTGTGTCTTCATCTTCTGAAACACTAAGGAAGAAAGTAATAGCTGTGACACTCAAATAGCAAGTAAAATGTAAATACTGTAATACTTGGAATTTCTGTGTGTGTATGTGTGTATGCGTGTATAGTATTAGTGGTGGTGGTGGTAGTAGTAGTAGGAGTAGTAATAGTAGTAGTAGTAGTAGTTGAAATGCCACATGTTGACTCCTCTGTGATTTTTTTATTGATTTAAGTGTTTCTACCATGCTGAATAGCGTGATCAAAATGTTCAGGGTATGAGTCCCCATGGAGATTATAAGGTATAGTACTAAACTTCTTGATATCTGCCAAAGCTGGCATTTCCTTGAGCTGATTCTCCATGTTTCTGCCTTGGTCAAAATGAATCCTGTCAAGCAATCTATATCCTGAGAAATACTCCTACAACATTAGCAAGCATCGAAGCTTTTTGGTTCCTTTTTACAATTATCAGCACATACTTGAATAAATGAATTGTCTCCACTAAGATATGACTTACACATTACAGTCTCATGCCAAAGGTTAAAAGTCAATGAAAAGAATTTTTGAAACTGATAGTGTTTTATTTTCCACATTTTCAGTACAAACTGGTAAGCTATTTCTTTGATGATGTTGAATAGATCTTAACTTTTTTTAGTAATATATGCTTCCTTCTTGGATCAGTAATATCTTGTTCTTACTATGTTCTACGTCCATACTTGATGCATATGCCCCAGACTACCATATAGTGCTATCAAGATCATAGAAAAATATATATTATCACATCAATTTCTTCCTGGCATCTTGAGCAGGATGAAGCAGCTTTTTACAGGACTTCTCATAGTTCTATTTTCTGCAATAGTCTTAACAATAAGGAACATTTTTGTGAATGGAATTTGAGATTTTTTTTTTCTTTCTTAACATAATATCATTTCTTTTTGGTTTGTTCCATGATTCATAGCCCTCCATCAGCTATCTGTTCTAAGTTCTAGCCATACACAGACAACTAAGGTGTTTTGTTTTGTTTTTTGGGGGGGGGTGAGGGGTTGGTTTGATGGTGAAGAAAATGGTTTATAAACAAGATCTTTCTCATGGAACTCAACAGTTCTCAATTACACTTTCATTGGTTTGTGGCTCAATTTTGAAGCATCCCATATTGACCCCAATATTTTTAGTACTGTTTTGTAAGGATTTTTAGTACTACCATATGACATCAAGACAAGGCATTTTCAGTCTTCCCAAGTCAGTAGTATGATGTCTTTTCATGATTGGCTAGCAATCTTTGGAAAGTAAGAGTCCAGCCTGACACTGGCCAATTGATGCTTCCTCTAGTGAATCTAAAATAATCACCAGTCTTTTCATGTATTTGCGGTATCTTTACAAAGAAAAAGCTATCTATGCATATAAGCACTTGCAATTAATCATGTGGATTGCTGTCAGTCCACACTTGAAAGTTAGCTTCATTCAGAAATATTTTTAAACATTTCAGTGACAACTTGCTTCAAAGTCATGAAATTCTGTTTCATTTGGTCTGGTTTTCTTTTGCTTAATTGTCACATTGGCACTAAGTCATATGATGGTTAATGCCATCAGACTCTGGGAACTTTTACTCTTTTGGCACAAGAATGTTTGCAAACCCCTCAAATATATACAGGAAAAAGGCTTTTCTGGATTTGCATATACCAGCACTAATACATATAGGAATAAGTTGAATAAGTTTTAACAATTTGTTTACTTCTATTTATTGATCTCTAATTGGCTTCTTGGATTTTGAAGCGAATTTGCTTTTCTTCCCCTTTTACTTCTGGCTCTTTTCATTCATTTATTTGCAAGTGAAGTCATTTGGTGCAACAAAAGCTGAATCATACTTTAAGAATTTATGATAATAGTTACTATATCGTAAAAGACTCCTCTGACATTATTGGTTCCATGGACATGTTAAATTCCAAAACAATTCTGTAATCTATGGGCCAATGATAATCCATTGTTGATGTACTATGTGAAAAGTATACTGGACAGAACCTGTCTACAAAAGAGACACTTGTGAATTGAAAGATTCAGTTTAGCTTCCTTTAGCTAACTTAAAACTTTCACCAGTCTCAATGTTCTTCAGTTTCTTTTGAAACAAAATGACATTATCTATGTATACAAGCATATATTTTATTCATGTCTATTGGTATTTTGTCCATTCGAAAATGGAAAGTAACAAGGGTACCCTGAAATGATGGAATGTATTCAAATCAATAAAATGCAAATGATTCAGTCTTTTCTTTGACTTTCTGTCTAAATGTAATTGCCTACCAGACTGTTTGTAGCATTTTTACCCATGGTATGGTAAAATAATGCATTTCGGTTTAGAACCTGAAAGTCCACTCTCATTAACAGTTTCTTAATTCTCTTTCCATACCACTGTTATATGTGATTCTTCCAAGTTAATGGACTCTGTGATAATGCCATTGAAGAGAAGTTTAAGATGACTTTCATGTGGGTATCTTTGAAACAAAATGGAAGAGACTCATAAATAACCAAGAAGTCATAGAGTTTGGAGGCCTTCATGAACTCTTTCCTTAAACCTATTTCCTTAGTGCTGCCCCTGTATGTCAATTGCCTCATGAGTCTGTAGACCATCCTTATGGTCATCTACATTGAAACTGAATAAAAAAAGTTCTGCTTTTCAGGTTGAATACTAATGGTAATTTACATTTATAATTTCAGATCCATAGATTCTTTGCCTTTCCAAATAGAATATTCTTGTCTGTTATTCTCTAATTAGATGATCTGTGAGTTTCTGATTTCAAACTTGTATGTGATGCATGGCTCCCTTGATTTTGTGTTTATTAGCAAATGCCTATAAGTTCATCATGTATTTGTTGGTAAATTTTTTTTTTATTATTTTAGAAATACCTTTACAAAAAGACTTTTTAACTTGTATATCATGAACATATTTAGGAGTCTGGTGAAACCTCTGGACTACTTCAAGAATAATGGTTTTTGCACACCTTTATAATAGTAAGAAATGCTAAATTTCATATAGAGGTTAGTGGAAATGCTCATTTTCCCCATCCAAACTCAGGAATGAGATGTCTATATATGTTTATCTCCATCCCAGGGGGGTTAGGAACAGTGCCTTAGATCAAGTCTTCCTTGTAATATATTGACAGTAGAGGCTCTGACTTCAGTTCTCTCCATAGGCGAAGCTTATCTACCTGCTCTAGGAGATCAAGTTTTTTCCTTTATATGGACAAGATTTTTTTTATCATTATCATAACTTTTTGCCATTAGAAATTTCACATTTGTCCTACCATAGATGAATTTTCCATCTCTTCATTAAGTACACCTCTTAGTCTTTTTGCCACCAAACCCCCTTTATTCTTTATGGCTTCTATTATCTAATTCCTTTTTCTCAGAAGGTTTCTGGAAATCAGTTTCCAAGGGTTCTTTCCTAGTGTTTACACATCCGATATTTTTAAATGATTAGATGTGTTGGGTAATTCACAGAACACATAATACATAACTGTTGCAATCTTCATCTTACCATGAGTTACCTTGTAGCATTCTGAAACACATTTTTAGAGTGTATTTGTAAATTCTTGACCCTACTCCCAAAATCAGAAAAAGTCTAGGAATTTTCATATCCATAAGATGCGAGTGAGTTAGATCCCATCTGTTGAATAGATTATTTCATGATGGTAGTTCCGATAATACTAAATAAACCTATAATGGTAAATAAAATACTAATTATCGATGTTATATCATAACTTCATGAAAAAGAAATGCTGCAGGAAAGCACTACTTAGAAAAAGGGAAAGTAAATATGCAAATGTGTGACAGTATGACAGTAATCACAAGAATATTTGATTTCCAATAACTGACAGAAAAGTAGGCAACAATATGTAGTGAATCAAAAGTGATTATGTTATTTACTCTTATCAAATATATTTAATACAACAATTACTGATATTCAACTAGATACTTTGAACATATATCATAAATATCATAGATTGATCATGAATTTGGGTATCTCTCAGAAGAAAATAAAATATAACATAAATCATGACAAAAACAGGATTTAAAAACTGAAACATAAACAGCATCAAAAGAAAAAATATTAAAGGTCCGAAAAATCAGATCTAAATAATAGTGAACAAAAATATTATTAAAATAAGAACATCTATAATAAGGTACAAGAAAAAATATGAAAATATACCTTCAAACTATGGACTAACTTTATAAATGTATGATTAAATTATGGACAAAAGAGAAAAAAATTACAAGTGGAGAAAAAAATAAAAATATTCAGTATGACATAAACCAGAAAAAACGTCCTCAGAGTGAGCATATCATGTTTTCACCACAACATAGTTAAGTGAATTATAAAAACAAAACACCAAGATCTCCCACATATAGCTCTTTTTTATAACCCTTGTGTGAGATATAATCCCAAAAAGAGGTTATCTTTTTTTTTTTCTCCAGTATTTGGCTTGTTATGCCCCTATTCCAGAGTCAGACCACGGAGGAAATCTCTTATAGAAAGTTTCAGTATGATTGATATCTGTGGTCTCCTCAAAACGGCTTAACCAAATTATTTCTTAAAAAAACCCAAACTATTCAACAATCAATCATAAGATAACTATTGAAATTATTTGATGCAAATGAATACTTCACATATAAAAAGATGCATTTATTGGCAAATATTTGAAATAAGAAACAAGAATCCATAATTCCTTTAATGTTCTTTCAGGAGGTAAATGTTCCCAGGAGATTATTTCACTTCATCCTAAGTTTGTTCTGGTACCCCAGACATGCATGACTCATCCTCCAGGCAGTATATATTCACCTCTTCTTAAGCAATGTGACTGCTGGAAGAATTTACTCTTGCCAGTTAGCACCTAGGATCTCCTGACTACTCAGTCCCATAAGGTAGCTACTCAAACTATTCACCACGAAATTGCTCTTTGATCACCTATTCTAAGGCAAAGAAGCACAAAACAGAAGAAACAACTAAGGACTTGAAGTCCAGTACCACTCAGAATTAGATGAAACACATGAAATTTTGGGGGGCTTTGAATGTGTTGAAAACCTAGGTGAAATATCTTGAGGCCTAGTCCAATTCCCAGTAGAGCTGCCCTCAGGGACTACTGTTTATTGATTCAGTGGAATCATCCTGTAGATATCTATATTTCATTCAGGCTAAATATCAGCCCCTGAAGGCCCTACCATTTTTGAGGTTCTGTCAAGCTAGCTTAGGAAATCAATTGCCTCATTTCTTTATTTTTGTTGCTTTATGTTTATTTCATGGCAATTTTTTGTCTGTTTGTGGAAGAAATCTAGAGAGCCTGGAAAATTTTCACCTACTCTGCCATCTTCCCAGAATACATTCTTGGCAAGCAGAGAAAGAATTGATAAATAGATGTATAGAACAATTTTACACACACACATGTGTATATACATATACATACTTGTACATATATGTGTAAATATATGTGCATGCATGTATATGTGTATATATGACATAAATGACTATATATGTGCATATATACACATACATACACCTATTTGTGCCTAATGCTATCCATCTCTAGAGCTGGGGTGAAGACATTTACATGAAAATATAACTTTAATTTTAAATCAGATGCTCTGAATCTTTAATTCACCAAGTCTAATGTTCTTTTCTCAGACCTCATACTTCTTGAACTATCTCTTGCATGTGACACGCTGTTGGAATCTTCTTCTGAAAACTCTCTCTTTCATCAAAGAGTCTTTCATGACACAACTCACAGATAGTTGTTCTTTGTTGTTCTTTGATCTTTATAACTGTTTCTTCTTATGCTCATTTGCTGTTCCATTACTCATAATGAACCCCTTAATTATGGGTATTCCCAAAGGCTCTGTCTTTGGTCTCATATTTTTCTCCCTTTATATCCTCTCTTGGAGATTTCATCAGTTCTCATGAGTTTATCACCATTTTAAAATAACTTCCATATCTCCTCTATCCTGCAACAGTTATTCTCAAGTTGCATCTCATGTTATCAATTTCTAATAAACATTTCAAAATTTTTGTCCTGGAGATATCTCAATCTCAATATATTTAAAACCAAATTCACTATCTTTCTGCTAAAATAATCATTCTTTCAAACTCTCACATTTTAGTAGTAAAATGCCAGTATGATCTTCAACTCCTCCACTCCCTGCCAGTCCATATATCCAATAAGTTGTCAAATCATGACATTTCTATTTCTGCATGTCACCTCCAATCCCTTCTTTCTATATAAAGTTTCCTTCTTAATTGAAGTCCTCATCTCCTCTCACTTTAATTATTTTAATGGACCCCTACTTGGGCTTCCTACTTCAATTCTCTCCCCACTTCAGTCTATCACCAATTCTACTACTGAAGTTATTTTACATGCAGCACTAACTGTATCACTCCCCTATAAACTTTTCTCCCCCTTTTCAATTAATTCTAATGGCTTCCTGTTACCTCAAGAATAAATACAAGTTAATAAGTGAATTTCTTTATTTAGTTTTTAAAACCCTATCCAACATACCCAAATCTACTTCTCCAGCCTCATTGGACATTGTTCCCCTTCTTGTTTTCTCTGATCCAATCAAACTGGTCTTTTGTCTGTTTCTAAGGTATGGCACTCCATCTCCTATCCCTGTGATTTTTTCATCAGTTATACCCTATGTCAACATACACTCCCTCCTAATATCTACCCAATTGAATTTCTCTTTTCTGTCAATACTCAGTTGACTATAACCCATGGGAAGTGTTTTTGTGTCCCTTAAGTGAATCTACCTTTTATTTCTTCATATTTTTGGTGCGTGGTTTTATACTGCCCTGTTGTCTCTTTTACTAGAATAGAAGCTCCTTACCAATAAAAATGGTTTCTTTTATAGTCTATGCATCCTTACAAGGTAGCACAGGTCCTGACACATTGTATGTATTTGATAAATTGTTACAGATTAGTTGATTGATTAATACAGAGGGTTAACTATTTACCTTAACTTAAATAATACAATTAAAGTCTTATCGGTATTTCAAGGGCCAGAATGCTGGAAGGTACCATAGACATAATATAGTTAGATAAATATAAAATTCGAGACTAAATCCCAAAGTTTTAAAAATCTCTTCTTATGTGGAATATATTAGTTTTTATAACCAATAAACTTTACATATTCTCTAAAGTAGCTTCAAGCTACTGCTAGCATCATGCAAATTGGCATAATATGATGGCTTCACCTATTCCAAATATATTAAAATGATAAAAAGTCATATTTCCTCCCTTTTACATGCTTATTTTCATCAGAATGTAAATCAAATGGGACATGAAATATGCCTCTATATTTGAATATATTAAATACACTGAATATGCTTATAAAGTAGGAACATTTTGAAAGAATTTTTTCATAGGAAAGATGGACAGCTAATAAAAGTTGTATTAATTCTGCATTGATAACCCAAATATAGGTATATTTATAGTTCAAGGAACATCAAGATATTTATAATTGAACATTACTTGCGTTAGTCCTGTGAGCATAAATACTTCAGAAAAAAAACTATTTAAATAAAAAGTAGGCAAAATATAGTAAAGGAACAACGAAATGAAGAGAAAGTTGGAAATCTTCAAAAGGAAACCCCACAAAAAATTGAGAAATACTTCAGAGATAACCAAAGAAATGAACAAATAAAAATAATTGTCATTAATATGATCACACTAAGGAGAGAATAATGGAAGGAAAAGTCATCAGGAAAATGATGTTTTAAACTATGTATTTATTTTTACTTTCATTCTAAAGACAATCCAGTTCCAAATACTCTCCCCTTCACTCATTCCTTCCTCACCCATCCTAATGGCAAGAAATGTTAGATTTGATTTGAACTTCTGGGAGCCAAGATGGCAGAGTGATTGGTAAATGCTCTACACCTCCCATTGTTGACCTTGAAAAACCCATAAAATATTTCCGAAGGAAAATTCATGGAACAGTGAGATCAGCCTAAGGAGCAAACAGTCTCTTAGCCCATGAGACTAGGAAAATCTCAAAGCCTCAAAGGGCACTTTTGCTGTGACTCAAGGGAACCAGTGCAGGACCAGAGCTGTCCTAGACAGTCCCATCACAGCAAAATAGGAGGAGTGCCTGAGCCTCAGGGGAGTGGAGCCTGCAACTGCCAACACCAGCATCACAGGCATTCCTCAGCACCCTGGGGGAATCAGGAAGACAATAGTGAAGGTGGAGTTCACCAAACTCTGAGATGCCCTGTTCTAGCTCAGCAGAGGAGACTTCCTGTGACTAGAACACTCTTTCTCCACACTTAACGCAGCCAGCTCCAGGGTAACTCCTGGACAACCCAGAAAGACTTCACCAGGCCTCTGCTTTCTAGCACCAGTCAACTCAGCACCAGGTGAGCTTCATCATTTTAGCTTCTAGCTGAAAGAACCAGCCACAAAACACAAAGCCTCAAATTCTAGGCACAAGAATTGTGGGATAGAGCCCCCTGTGCCCCAGAAGCATGAATCTACTTTAAAACCTAGGAAAAGCATGATCATCATGAGTAAGAAGCAAATCAGATAAGAAAAAAACATAGAATCTTTCTATGGGATCAAGGAACAAAATACAAATACCAAAGAGATCAGCATTGAGACTGTATTCTCATCTGAAAATTCAGAAGGGAATATGAACTGGTCTCAAACACAAAAAGCATTCTTGGAAGAGTTAAAGAAGGATTTTAAAAGCCAAATTAGAGAAATAGAAGAAAAACTGGCTAATGATTTTAAAAATATGAAAAAAGAATTCACTGAAGAGACTAACTCCTTACAAAAGGAAAATTGGACAAAAGGAAAAGGAAGTACAAAACTTAATTGGAGAAAATAACTCCTTGAAAGGAACAATTGGATAGATGGAAAAGGAGATGCAAAATCTAACTGAGGAAAATAATTTGATAAAAATTAGAATTGGGCAAGTAGAAGCTAATGACTCTGTAAGACATTAAGAATCAGTCAAACAGAATCTAAAGAATGAAAAGATAGAAGAAAATGTAAAATATCTAATTGGAAAAACAACTGACCTGGAAAATAGATCCAGGAGAGAAAAGCTAAGAATTATTGGTTTACCAGAAAGTCATGATGAAAGAAAGAGCCCAGGCAGGATGTTCCAAGAAATCAACAAGGAAAACTGCCCAGGGATCCTAGATTAAGAGGGCAAAATGTCATCAAAAGAATCCACAGATCACCTTCTGAAAGAGATCCCAAACTAAAATCACCAAAGAATAACATTGCCAAATTCCAGAACTATCAAGTTAAGGAGAAAATACTGCAGGCAAGGAGAAAAAAAAACAAAACAATTCAAATATCAAGGAGCTACAGTCAGGATCACACAGGACCTTGCAGCTTCGACATTAAATGATTGAAATAAGGTATTCTATAAGGCAAAGGAGCTGGGACTACAACCAGGGCTCAATTACTCAGCAAAATTCAGCATAACATTGCAGGCAAGGAGATAGACTTTCAATGAAATAAGGGGTTTCCAGACCTTCCTGATAAAAAGGCCAAAGCTCAGTAGAAAATTCAGTCCTCGAACAGATGACACAATAGAGGCATAAAAGGTGAACAAGGGGGAAAAACACTTGTTATTCAATATGGGCAAACTGTTTACATCCCTATAAGGTAAGATAGTACTTGTTAACCTTGACAATTGTATATTTGTTATGATATATAAAAGGGATATACATAGACAGAGGGAGCAGGTATGAAGTAAATGATGTGATGATCAAAATGTGATTTAAGGGTGCAAATGAATTGTAATGGGAGATGTGAAGAGGAAGAGAAAGGAAAAGGTAAATTACATCACAGGAAGAGGCATAAAAATCTTTTACAGTAGAAAGAAAGAGGGAAGGGAGATGACCATTATCTGAGATTTACTCTCATCTGATTTGGTTCAAGCAGGGAACAGCAGACTCAGTTAAGCATAGAATCTAACTAACTCTCTTGGAAGTAGCAGAGGAAGGGGGAAAGACAAAGGAGGGAAGGTTAAAAGGAAGGGAAGAAGTAGTAAGGGAAAATGAGAGTGAAAGGGGGGTGGGTAGGAAGAAGGGAGGGAAGACTGAGGGAGACAGTGGTCAAAGATTAAAACTATTGTGGAGGGGAAGGGACAAGTGAGAATGAAAAGCATAAACAGGAGGAAATAGGATGGAGAGAAAGACACCAATGATAATCATAACTGTGAATGTGAATGGGATGAACTCTCTCATAAAAGATAATAGAATGGATTAAATTTTTATACTCCAACAATACCCCAGAAATAGGTTGTTTACAAGAAACACATTTGAAATGGAGAGATGTACACAAGGTAAATGTAAAAGTTTGGAGCAGAATATATTGGGCTTCAGTTGATGTAAGAAAAGCAGGGGTAGCAATCCTAATCTCAGGCAAAGCAAAAGCAGAAATAGATCTAATCAAAAGAGAAAAGCAAGGAAACTATGTCTTGCTAAAAGGCCATCTTAGACAATGAAGCTATTTCATTACTAAATATATATGCTCCAAGTTGTATAGCATCCCATTCTTAGAAGAGAAGTTAAAGGAGCTACAGGAAGGAATAGACGGCAAAATACTACTAGTGGGGGATTTCAGCTTCCCCCCACCTTTGAACTTGATCAGTCTAACCTCAAAATAAACAAGAAAGAAGTTTAGGAGGTTAATAGAATCTTAGAAAAAATAGAGATATAGAGAGATCTCTCTGGAAATAACTGAATGGGAATACAAAGGAATATACCGTTTTTCTCAGTGGTACCATGGGACCTACACAAAAACTGACAATGTACTAGGGCATAAAAACCTCACAACCCAATGCAGAAAGGCAGAAATAGGGAACCAGAAACATCAAATGCATCCTTTTCAGTACATTATGTAATTAAAAGTATATGTAATAAAGGGTCATGAAAAGATAGACTAAAAATTAATTGGAAAATAAATCTAATCATGAAGAATGAGTGGGTCAAACAACAAATCATAGAAACAATCAACAACTCCATTCAGGAGAATGACAATAATGAGGCAACACACAAAACTTATAAAACTTCGCCTAAACAGTTCTTAAGGGAAGTTTTATTTTTCTGAATGCTCACAGGAATAAAATAGAAAGAGATAAGGTCAATGAACTAGTAGTGTAATTGAAAAAACTTGGAAAAGAACAAATTCAAAATCTTCAATTACATACCAAATTAGAAACACTAAAAATCAATGGGGAGATTAGTGAAATTAAAATAAAAATTATTGAACTAATGAATAAAACTCAGGACTAGTTTTATGAAAGAAAACAATAAAATTGATTTTAAAAGTGGTTGATTTGTTTTTAAAAAGATAGAAATTTAAATAAAATATTAGCAAAAAATATCACAGCAAGTTATCATGAGAATAATACACATTGATCTGATAGGATTCATACCAGGAAGGCAGGGATGGTTCAATACAAGAAAACTATCAGCACAATTGATCATATCAATAACAAAACAAACAGAAACCATGTGATTATTTCAATAGAAACAGAAAAAGTTTTGACAAAATACAACACCCACTTCTATTAAAAACACTTGAGAGCATAGAGATAAATTGATTTTTCCTTAAAATGGTAAGCAGCACATTATATGTAATAGACATCAGGTAGATGCATTTCCAATAAGATTGTTGGTGAAACAAGAATGCTTATTATCACCACTGTTATTCAATATGAGACTAGCTTTAGCATTAAGAGAACAAAAAGAAATTGAAGGAAGAAAGAAGAAATTAAGTTATCGCTCTTTGCAGATGATATGATAATATACTTTGAGAATCCTAGAGAATCAACTAAAAATACTTGAATTAATAAATCTCTTTAGCAAAGTAGCAGTATATGAAATTAACCCACATAAATCATTGGCATTCCTAAATATTACTAAGCCCAGCTGCCCAAAATCGAAAGAAAAATTCCATTTAAAGTTACTATAGCCATTATAAAATATTTGGGAATCTACCTGCCAAAACCAAATTAGGAACTATGTGAACACAATTGCAAAACACTGTTCACACAAATAAATTACAAATAATTGTAAAAAAAATTAGTTGCTTGCGGGTAGACTGAGTTAATATAATAAAAATGAGAGTTATACCTAAATATGGAACTTTTTCAATGCCATAACAAAAAAAAAACCTCCCAAAACATTATTTTAGAGAACTAGAAAAAATAATTTCACAATTCATCTCAAAGAAAAAAATGGTCCAAAATATGAAGGCAATTAATGAGAAGGAATACAAGAGAAGGCGACCTAACCATATCCAATCTTAAATTGTGTTATAAAGCAACAACCAGCAAAACCATTTGGTGCTGGCTAGGAAATAGAGGGGAAGATCAGTGGAATAGGTTAGGTACACAAGGCACAGTAGTCAATGATTATAGCAGTCTAATGCTTGAAAAACTCAAAAGCCCAAACTTTTGGGATGAGAACTCACTATTTGACAAAAATGACTGGAAAAACTGGATGAAAGTATGGCAGAAACTTGGCATAGACCAATGTTTGACACCATATGCCAAAATAAATTCTAAGTGGGTACATGATTTAGGTATGAAGTCTTATACCATAAACAAATTAGGATAGCAAGGAATAGTTTATTTGTCAGACTTATGGAGAAGGAAGAATTTATGACCAAGCATGATATAGAGATCATTATGAAATGTAAAATGGATAATTTTGAACTGAAATTTTTTTTTGCACAAACAAATACAGTGACACCAAGATAAGGAGGGAAGCATAAAACTTGGAAAAATTTTTTTACAATTAGTGTTTTTTATGAGGGTCTAATTTCTAAAATATAAGAGAACTGAGCCAAATTTACAAGAATAAAAGATGTTCCCCAATTGATCAATGGTCAAAGGATAGAAACAGACTGTGTATTCAAAGGATATAAACACACTGTTCACACAAATAAATTACAAATAATTGTAAAAAAAATCAGTTGCTTGTGGGTAGACTGAGTTAATATAACTCAGAGGAAGTTCTCAGAGGAAGAAATTAAAGCTATCTATATGAATATGAAAAAAATGCTATAAATCACTATTGATTAAAGAAATTCAAATCACAACAACATTGAGGTACCGCACCATACCTATCAGATTGATTAATATGGCAAAACCAAAAGATGATAAATATAGGGGAAGATGTGGTAAAGTTGGAACACAAATTCATTGCTGGTGGAGCTGTGAGATGATCCAACCATTCTAGAGAGCATTTTGGAACTATGCTGAAAGGGATATCAAAATGGGCATACTCTTTGACCCAGTAATACTACTGTTAGGGCTGCATTCCCAAGGATATTACAAAAATGGGAAACAGACTCATGTGTACAAAAAGTCTTTGTAGCATATCTTTTTATGGTGGGCAAGAACTGGGAATTAAGGTCTTGCCCATCAATTGGGGAATTTCTGAATAAGCTGTGCTACATGAATGCAATGGAATACTATTTTGCTATAGTAAATGATGAACTGGTGGAATTTAGAATATTCTGAAAAAACTTATATGAACTGATGTTGAGTGAAGTGATCTGAACCAGGAGAACAGTGTTCATGGAAACAGATACACAAACAGAAATCAGTCATTGTACAATGAATGATTTTGATAGACTTAGCCCTTCTCAGCAAAGTAAAGACCTAAAACAATTCCAAAGGACTCATGATGGAAAATACCATCTATATCTAGAGAAAAGACTATGGAGTTGGAATCCAGAGTGAAGCAAATTATTTTCTATTTTGTTTTATTTTTTCTTTGTCATGGTTTCTCTACTTCATTATATTTCTTCTATGAAGCATGAGTAATATGAAAATGTGTTTGATAGGAATTTATGTATTGAGTACTATCAGATTCCATGTCATCTTCAGAAGAGAAGGAAGGGGAGAAAATTTTCAACTTATGCAAGTGAATGTGTTGTCAAGACAATATTCACAGAACTGATGGGGACTATGAATATGCCAGCATACTTTTCAATTTCAAAGAAGAAAAACATTTATCTAAATAAATGTTTAGATACTTTCACCAGAAAGTCAAATTCTAGAATCAAAAAGCTAAATCTATCATGGTGAACAAGAAGTTAATAAACATCACTGCAGCAGCAAAGCCATTCCCAAGCCTCCCCACCTTTGCCAGAGCCTTCTCACAAAGAAACACTAATGAACCTGAGCCTTGCCAGGCCTGCCTGCCTACTTCCCCTCTCCTCCACCTCTGACCTGAGTTCACCCATTTTCTCCAGGTTCTACCCCACCTTTCCTGTTTGACCTGTTCAACAAATTTCTACCACTACATGTGACTTAGGCTTTCAGGTCACATGGACCAATTAATAAAGGAGAAAGATTTTTCCATTTAAATTGTTATTACAGTGTTGGAAACTAAAAATAAATACTTTGAAAAAATAAATTTAGAACTGAATAAGGGGTTGGGCCCAGATAGTAGAACAGAAAGAGGAACATACACTAGTTCTTCCCCCATAGCCCATAAAACACCTGTAAAGAAACAGTCTCAACAAATTCTAGAGCAGTAGAGGCTACTGAACAATAGAGTGGAGGAGACTCCCAGCCCAGGATGACTTGAAAGGCCAACAGGAAAGGTCTGTCACACAGGACACTGAGCAGAGTCCAGTCCCACCTTGGCAGCTAGGCAGGGTGCCAGGAAGAGGATGGGAGCAGACTTTGGGGGCAGAATCCCCAGCAACAGTAGCCATGGTTTGTAGATCCTTCCACCCACAGGTGGCCAAGGTCAGAGAGAGGGTTTTTTTCAGCTGGTCAAGAAGGAAGCAGGGTCTTCCCATAGCTCTTGGTCTCAGGTGTGGCAGCAGAGGCAGCAGCAGGCAGCAGCAGCCCCCAACAGCAGCCCACATCCATTGTTGGATCATTTAATCCCTGGAGCACTGAACAGCTGATCCTTATCTCATCCCTACGTGGAAGCCCTGCCCCCACCTAATGCTCCTGGAGGAATTTATCAGCTGATCTTTACCTCACACTGAATGGTGGCCCTGCCCCCCCAACTAAAGCCCCTGGGGGAATTGAGCAGTTTATCTGAATCTCAGTCGCCAATGCTGGCTTGGTGGAATTGGAGGCCAGGTGGCTGTGGAGAGGAAACTCTAGTATTCACAGATTCTGAGCACAAAAGTTACTCGTTGCTTCCAGACCAGTGTACATGCTTGATTGTGCCACCTTGGAGGAACTGAGATCTTACAGCTCCCCTAGAGTATACTCTACTCTTGACAAAGGACTCAAAAGACAAGTAACTGGTTGGGAAAATTCCCAAAAAAGGGAAAAAAATAAGACTACAGAAGGTTGCCTTCTTGGTGAACAGATATCTTCTCCCATCCTTTTGGATGAGGAGGAACAATGCTTACCATCAGGGAAAGGCGTAAAGCTTCTGTATCCCAAACATCTGAAATAAATATACAATGGTCTCAGGCCACAGAAGAGCTCAAAAAGGACTTTGAAAATCAACTAAGAGAGGTGGAGGAAAAATTGGGAAGAGAAATGAGAGAGATGCAAGAAAATCATGAAAAGTGAGTCAACAACTTGTTAAACAAGACCCCCAAAAATGCTGAAGAAAATATTACCTTTCAAAATATGCTAACTTACTGGTCAAAAGAAGTTAAAAAATCCAAAGAGGAAAAGAATGCTTTAAAAAACAGAATTAACCAAATGGAAAAGAGGTCCAAAAGCTCACTGAAGAAAATAGTTTTTTAAAAATTAGAATAGAAGAGATGGAGGCTAATGACTTGATGAGGAGCCAAGAAATCACAAAACAAAAGCAAACGAATGAAAAAGTGGAAGATAAGGTGAAATATATCATTGGAAAAACAACTGACCTGGAAAATAGATCCAGGAGAGACAACTGAAAAATTATGGGACTGCTTGAAAACATGACCAAAAAAGGAGCCTAGACCTCATCTTTCATGAAAATATCAAGGAAAACTGCCCTAATATTCTAGAATCAGAGAGTAAAACAAATATTGAAAGAATCCACTGATCACCTTCTGAAAGAGATCCAAAAGAAGAAAGTCCTAGGAATATTGCAGCAAAATTCCAGAGTTCAGATCAAGGAGAAAATAGTGCAAGCAGATAGAAAGAAATAATTTGAGTAATGTGGAAATACAATCAAGATGACACAAGATCTAGCAGCTACTACATTTAAGGGATCAAAGGGCATGGAATAGGATATTCCAGAAGTCAAAGGAACTAGGACTAAAACCACGAATCACCTACCCAACAAAACTGAGTATAATACTTCAGGGAAAAAATGGTCTTTCAATGAAAGAGAAGACTTTCAAGCATTCTTGATGAAAAGACCAGAGCTGAAAAGAAAATTTGACTTTGAAACACAAGAATCAAGAGAAGCATTAAAAGGTAAACAGGAAAGAGAAATAAGGGATTTATTAAAGTTGAAGTGTTTGCATTCCTAGATGGAAAGACAATATTTGTAACTATTGAAACTTTTTTCAGTATCTGGGTGGTTGGTGGGATTATAAACACACACACACACACAAACACACACACAGAAACACATACACACGTATAGAGAGAGAGACAGAGAGCACAGGGTGAATTGAATAGGAAGGGATAATATCTAAAAAAAATGAAATTGGGGATTAGAGAAGAATATATTGAGAGGAGAAAGGGAGAAATGGAATGGGGCAAATTATCTCTCATAAAAGAGGTAAGAAAAAGACTTTTCAATAGTGGGAAAAAGTGGGGAGGTAAGAGGGAAAACGTGAAGCTTACTCTCACCACATTTGACTTAAGGAAGGAATAAAATGCACACTCATTTTCGTATGAAAACCTATCTTACAGTATAGGAAAGTGGGGGACAAGTGGATAAGCAGAGTGGGGATAATGATGGAAGGGAGGACAATGGGAGGTGGGAGCAATTACAAGTAAACACTCTTGGAGAGGGACCAGGTCAAAAAAAGAGAATAGAAGAAATGGGGGGCATGATAGAATGGAGGGAATTATCGTTAGTATTACATAACATATCTATTATGGAAGTCATTTGCAAAACTACACATATATAGCCTATATTGAATTGCTTGCCTCCCCACTGGGGATGGGTGGGGAGGGAGGAAGGAGGAGAAGTTGGAACTCAAAATGATAGAAACAACTGTTGAATATTGTTCTTGCACACAACTAGGAAACAAGAAGTACAGGTAATGGGGTAGAGAAATTTACCTTGCCTTACAGGACAAAAGAGAAGATGGGGATCAGGGAAGAGAGGGATGTTAGAAGAGAGGGCAGATTAGTGGTAGGGGTAATTAGAATGCTTGGCACTTTGAGGGGGGGAGGCGAGAGATGGGGAGAAAATTTGGAGCTCAACATTTTGTGGAAATGAATGTTGAAAACTTAAAATAAATAAATTTGTATGTTTGAAGAAATGAATAGCTAGAGACATATTAAATCATCATTCCTGAGGCATTCTGATATAGAAAAAATGATGCTACTAGAAACAAATGAGTAACTTTCGTATTGCATTACTAAATGAATACTTGAAAAATCCATTATTTTACTAAATGTTTTCCTATTAAATTTAAAACAATTTTATTAATTTTTTTTACAAGTTTTGATTTACAAATTCTCTCTTTCCTATACCCCCCTCTTTCTTGATACTAATTATATAAATGAAATAATGCGATGCATTTCCATATTATCCTTACTGAGAAAAAACAAAAATAATAATAGAATCAAAATAAAGTTAAATATTATGCTTCAGTTTGCTTTCAGAGTTCATCATTTCTCTCTCTAGAGGTGAGCAGTATTTTTCATCATGTATCTTTTGGAGTTTTCTTTTGTCACTGTCTTGACCAGAGTAGTTAAATCTTTCATAGTTGTTTGTCCTTACAATATTATTACTGTGTACAGTGTTCTCCTGGTTTTGCCCACTTCACTTTGTGTAAATTCATATGACTTCCCAGGTTTTTATGACACCATCCTGCTTGTCATATCTTATAGCACAATAATATTCCCTCACAATCATATGCCACAACTTTTTAACCTATTCCCTAACTGAGGGACAACACCTCAGTTTCCAATTCTTTGTCACTTACAAAATGAACAGCTCTGAATATTTTTGTGTAAATAGATCCTTTTTCTTTTTCTTTGATCTGTTTGGGATACAGATTTAGTAATGGTATTGCTGGCTTGTGAAGTCTGTACAGTTTTATAGCACTAGGTGAACAGTTTGGAACTGTTCTCCAGTATGAGTGGACCCCTAGTTCATAACTCCACCAGCAGTGCATCAGTGTCCCAATTTTCTACATTCCTTCCAGCACTGGAAATTTTCCTTTTCCTGTCATGTTCTGATAGGCATGAGATGATACCTGAAGTGGTTTATTTTTGCATTTCTTTAACTTCTAAAGAGTGTTTTGTTCAAGTGAATATTGAAAGCCTTTATTTTTCTACTGAAAACTGTTGACATTCTTTGACAATTTATCAGTCGAGGAATCACTATTATTTTTATTTATTTGACTCAATTTTCTATATATTTCAGAAATGAGGCTTTTATTAAAGAAGCTTGTTGTAAAATTTTCCCAGGTTTCCTGTTTTCCTTCTAATTTGTGCTACATTAGTTTTGTTTGTACAAAAGCTTTATAATTTCATGTAAATAAAACTATATATTTTACTTCTTGTAGTCCTTTCTTTCTTCTTTTTGGTTGTAACTCTTCCTATATCTATACATCTATCAGCAACATGTTTCCATGCTCCCCTAATTTGCTTATGATATCACCCTTTATGTCTAATCACTTAAGTTGCTATAGGGTATGAAATATTAGTCTATCCCTAATTTCTTCCCAGCTGCTTTCTTAGTGTTCCCTGCAATTTTTTTTCCAAATATTGAGTTCTTACTACAAGAGCTCAGATCTTTGGGTTTATCAAACACAATACTACTGCAACCATTTATTATTATGTGTTGTTTACTAGATATTTTCCACTAATCCTCCACTCCATTGCTTACCCAAAACCAGATGGTATTGATGATTACTGATTTGTAATATTTGAAATATAGAACTATTGGTCTGCTTTCCTTCACATGTTTTCTTCATTAATTCACTTGAGATTTTTTATCTTTTGTTCTTCTAGATGAATTTTGTAATTATTTTTTTCTTACTCTATAAAATAATTCTTTGGTAGTTTGGTTGATAAGCTACTGAATAAGTAAATTATTTTAAATAGAACTGTCAATTTTATTATAAATATTGGCCTACCCATCAGTTATCAATAATTCTTCAATTATTTAGAAGTATATGTTTGTGTGGGAAGTGATTTGTAATTGTGTTATCCTAATCCCTGAGTTTTTCTTGGAAGGTAGACACCCACATATTTTATGCTTTCAACAGTAATTTTAAGTGTAATTTTTCTTTCTACCTCTTGCTGCTAGGTTTTGTTGGTTGTATATAGAAATGCTGATAAATCATGTGGTTTTATTTCATATACTGCAAGTTTTGCCAGAGTTTTTCATTATTTCAACTAGTGTCTTAGCTGATTTTCTAGTATTCCCTAAGCATACCATTATATCATCTGTGAAAAGCTACAGTTTTGGTTCCTTTGTCTCTTTTTCAATTCAATTTCTTTTTCTTGTCTCATGGCTATAGTTGGAATTTCTAGTACATGGTGATAATGGGCATTCCTACTTCATTACTGTTCTTACTGAGAAGGTTTCAAATTTACCTCTATTACAGAAAATTCTTATTCTAGTTTTTAGATAGATAGCAACTTTTCTTTTAGACAGATACAACATTCGTACTCCCTTGAGAATGAACTGATAGCAAATTCTTCAATTTGGCTACAAGCCAAAATCACGGTGGAGAGAGTATCAGTGCATGATATTCTGTTTGCAACTGATTGGGCGCTCAGTGCAACCTCTGAAGCTGAGATTTAACAGATTCAATGGATCAATTCTCTGTTGCTTGTGCAAATTTTGACTTAACAACACCAAGAAAACAGAGTTTCTCCAAGAGCCACCACCACACCACCCATTTGTGGAACCATCGGTTATAGCAAATGGAGAAGATCTGAATACTATAAATAAGTTCACTTACCTTGGTAGTATTTGTTCCAGGAATGTACACATGGATAATGAGGTTGATGCACACATTGTCAGAGCTAGCTCAGAGTTTGGGAGACTACAAAGAGAAGTATGGGAAAGAAGAGGTATTAGTGTGACTGCCAAATAGAGGGTCTACAGAGCTGTTATGCTGACCTCATTGTTGTATTTCTGTGATACCTGGACAGTATACCAGTGCCATAGCAGAAACTAAATTACTTCCATTTGAATTATCTTAGGAATATTCTAAAGATTACTTGGCAGACAAAGATACCAGACACAGGTCCTTACTCAAACTAAACTGCCAAGCATTCAAACTCTGTTTCAGAGAGCACAACTCTGATGGGTTGTCCACATTGAATGCAAAATGTATGGTTGCCAAAAAGACTATTTTATGGAAAACTTACACAGAGCAAGCATACGCATGGTGGTCAGAAGGAGAAATTCAGGGAGACTCTCAAAGTCTTTCGTAAGAACTTTGAATTGATTGTGTGACATGGGAGACACTGGCACAGGACAGCTTAGGATGGCATGCCATTATCAGAGAAGGTGCTGTGCTCTATAAGTAAAGTAGAATTGAAGGAGCTCAAAGGAAATGCAGGATGTGCAAATTTAGAGTATCCCATCCTCCTCAAATTTTCATACAGACTACTCGTGTCTGACCTGTGATAGAGTATTCCGAGCTCATATTTGTCTGACCAGTCACAGTCAGACACATTGAAACTTGATTCTAGTATAGTGATGTTATTCTGGTCCTCTTCGAGAAGGAAGGACAACAATCAACAAACGTGACCAACCAATCATCGTTACATCAACATGTATGCATGGTTTTATAGTCCTTTGGGCATAGTTCCAAATTGTTCTATGGAACGTTTAATCAATTCACAATGACAACAGTCTATTAAAGTCTCCCTTTTTCCCATATCCCCCCAGTATTTGTGTGAGAAATGAACCATTTTCATGAACATAACTCAAAAACAGCATAGGTAGAAGAAGATAGTTTTATTTACACCTCTTGAGCCATGGGTGCTATTCATGGAAAACAGACATAGCACAGAAGCAAGAGCAAGTTTAATACTTTTAGGATGGTCATATCTCCCCTCAGAGTGAGGATTGGTTCAGACTCCTCAGGGTTACAATCTTTGTGACACTCCAGTTACATGCATGTTTCCCATCCCAGATCATCAGACACATGATCAGAAAATGGAGGGCTAATTTTATGTAGGGTATGTCAGTTAATATGAAAGAAGCTCATTAAGCAAGCACAGTAGAGGGAATATCATGAGCTCATCTCCCCCTTTAGTTTGGTATGTCTCCTGCTGAAGCAGGACCTTGAGATTTCTTTTCTTGGTATCCCCTCCCAGTCACATGGCTACCAGATAGATGTTTCTTTCTGTGGAGGGCAGACTTTATCTCTTTCTAACAATTTGTCATTTACCTTTTCTATCATAATCTAATCTAATGGATATGAGGTAATACCTCAGAACTGTTCTAACTTGCATTTCTCCAATCAATAGTGAGTTAGAATTTTTAAAAAATATGACTATAGATAGCTTTAATTACTTCATTTGAAAACTGATTATGTCTTTTGATCATTTAGCAATTCGGGAATGGATCTTATTTTTATAAATTTAACAAAGTTTTCTATATGTTAGAGAAAAGAGGCCTTTATTAGAGAAAGCTTCCTTCAGTTTTTTTCACAGTTTCTATTGCTAATTGTATTTCCCTCATCATACTTTCCCTACCCCTGTTTATTCTCTTCTCTCTCTTCTTTCACCTGTTCCTCCTCAAAATGGTTTTGCCTCTGATTACTGCTTCTCCCAAACTTCCTTCTCTTCTATCACCACTCCCTTTTCTTTTCTTCCCTTCCCTTTCATTTTCCTGTAGGGTAGGATAGCTTTCCATACCCCATTGCCTGTGTATCTTATTTCTCAGTACATGAAAAACAATTTTCATTTTTTAAAACTTTGAGTTTCAAATTTTCTCCCTCCCTCCCTCCTCACCCATCCTCAATGAGAGGGTAAGCAAATTTATATAGGCTGTACATGTGTAGTCATGTAAAATACTTCCATAACAGTCCTTCTGTGAAAGACTAACTATATTTCCCTCTATCCTATCCCACCTCCATTTATTCTATTCCCTCTTCTGACCCTTTCCCTTTTCAAAAGTGTTTACTCCCTCCCCCAATCTGTCCTCCCTTCTATCACTCTCTTCTTATCTTCTATGCCTTGTAAGGTAAGATAGATATCCATAAACAATTGAATGTGTATATTATTCCCTCCTTAAGCCAATTCTGATGAGAGTGAGATGCACTCATTCCTTCTCACCTTTCCCCAATTCCTCTACACTGTGAAATCTTTTCCTTATCTCTTTTTCTGGAGATAATTTGCTCCATTCTACCTCTCTCTTTCTCCTTCTTCCAATACATTCTGGTCTCACCCTTTTATTTTATTTTTCAGCATCAACCCTTCATATTCGACTTACCCTCTCCCTTGTGTCTATATATACTCCCTCCAGCTCCCCTAATGATAAGAAAGGACTCATGAACTACAAATATCATATTTCCATGTTGGAGTGTAAACAGTTCAATTTCAATAAGTCCCTTATGATTTATCTTTCACGTTAACTTTTTCATGTTTCTCTTGAGTCTTGTATGTCAAAGTCTATCTAGCTCTGGTCTTTTCTGAAGAATGCATTACATTTCTTTACATCATTGAATGTACCTTTTCCTCCTATGGATGACACTCAGTTTTGCTGGGTAGGTGATTTTTGGTTTTAATCCTAGCTCCTTTGACCTCTGGAATATCATATTCCAAGCTCTCCTATCTCTCAAATCTTAAAATTTGTGTTATTATGATTTTAGTTCCACAATACTTGAATTGTTTCTTTCTGGATACTTGCAATATTTCCTCTTTGACCTTGGAACTCTATAATTTGGCTATAATATTCCAGGGAGTTTTTATTTTGGGATCTTTTCAAGAGGTTATTGGTGAATTCTTTCCATTTTTATTTTACCCTCTGGTTCTGGAATATTAGAACAGTTTTTCTTGATAATTTCTTAAAAGATGATACATAGGCTCCTTTTTGTCTTGGCTTTCAGGTAGTCCAATAATTTTTAAATGATCCATTTTCCAGGTCAGTTATATCTCTAATGGGATATTTCAGATTGTCTTCTTTTTTTCTTTCTTTTGGTTTTACAATTTATTGATATCTCATAGAGTCATTAGCTTTTATCTGCTGCATTTTAATTTTTAAGGAATTATTTTCTTCATTGAATTTGTGTTTCTCTTTTCCCATTTGACAGATTCTGCTTTTTAAGACATTCTTCTCCTCATTGTATTTTTTAACTTCTTTTCAAATTTTTGTTAGTCTGTTTCTTAAGGTGTTATTTTCTTCAGGATTTTGGGAGGTCTCCTTTAGCAAGCTGTTGACTCATTTTTCACGATTTTCTTGCATCACTTTCACTTCTTTTCCCAATGTTTTCTCTACTTTTCTTACTTCATTTTCAAAATCCTTTTTGAACTCTTCCATGGCCTGAGAAAAATTCATATTTTTCTGAGAGGCTTTGGGTGTAGGAACTTTGACTTTGTTGTCTTCTGAGTGTATGTTTTGATTTTCCTTTTCAGTAAAGTAAGTTTCTGTAGTTTGAAGTTCTCCCCTTCCCATGTTTGCTCATTTTCCCAGGCTATTATTTTATTCTTTAACTCTTTGTTAAGGTAGGGCTCTGCTTCCAGTGTAGAGGGCATGCTGTTTCAAGCTACAAGGCTTTTGTTTAGCTTTTTCATAGATGCTTTACTCCTTTTCTGGCCTGTGCTCTGGTCTGTGAGTGACCAAAAGCATTATTTTCTGCCCCGAAACTGTGAGGAAGGTTTTCTCTCCATTGCTGCCACAAGCTCTGCTATACCAGTTCTTCTCCTTGCCCCAGGACTGCCGCCCAGGTTTACAGCACATATCCAAGCATAGGCAAAGCAACAGAGTTCTGCCTCAGTGCCAGAAAGGAGATCCCTGTAATCTTTTGACCAGTTTTTCCATCTCTTTACTGTCTGTTGGTTAAGAACTCTGGAAACAGTCACCACTGGTGTAACCAGGAATCCGGTAATTTCTAGTGCTGGGCCCTGGCCTTTTGGAGCTAGAGCTGGACTGCACTTCCCTACTGCCCGGGTCTGACAAACCTTTCCTACTGACCTAAGATATCTTTAGTGTTTGTGGGCTAAGTCTGGAAACTACCATAGATGACAAAGGTTCAGTCCCCTGAGGCCTGATATGGGTTTTCTGTGCTCTTCTCTCAGCCTGATGCAACAGACCTTTCCTGTTGACATTCCAGGTTTTCTTGGGTTAGAAATTTGTTTTACTCAGTCTTATTGTGGGCTCTGCTTCTCTAGAATTTGTTTAGAGTCATTTTTGCAGGTATTTGGAGGGATTTGGGGTAGAACTCACTGTAGTCACTATTTTTTTTTTCTGCCATCTTGGCTGAATCATGTCTTTTTGTTTTTACTTTGTGTGAGATTGTAATCACTAAGCCTGCTCTTTTTTATTTATTTCATTTTAGCTGAAGCAGAGTAGATTCTGCTCAAGCCCCTTATTTTAACTGTGTGTTGTCTCTCTATTTCAGTTGTGTTTCTAGTAAACAATGTATTATTGATTGCTGGTTTGTAATCCATTTGTCTATCTCTGTCAGTTTTATTGATGAATTCATCTCATTCACACTCACAGTTGTGATTACTAACTTCATTTTCCTACGTCCTATTTCCTTCTGTTAATCCTTCTCTCTCTTTTTATCCTATCCTTCCTCTAGAGTATATTATTTTATTTTTTTTTGCTTCTGAGTAATGCCTTCTGTGATCCTTTTTTCCCCTTTTTCTACCCTTCTTTTATCTTCTTCCCCTCTCATTTCCATTTTAGGGTGAGATAATTTTTTTTATTAAAAATTGAATATGTCTGTGCATTTTGCCTCTTTCAAACAATTTTGGTGTGAAATACAGGTGTTATCTCTCCATCATATGTTGCCTTCCATTGTGAAAGCTCTCCCTTGAGCATCTATTTTACGTGACATAATTTTCCTCATTCTTCCTCTCCCTTACCTTTCTTCCAGGGTATCTCTCTCTCTCTCTCTCTCTCTCTCTCTCTCTCTCTCTCTCTCTTTCTCTCTCTCTCTCTCTCTCTCTTTCTCTCTCTCTCCATGTCAACCTAATTTACTCACTCCTGCATCCTCTTTCTGTGAGGATTTCTCCTAATTTCCTTAATAATGACAAATTTCTGAGAAGTTATGTGTATCATCTTCTCATGTAGAAAGGTAAACAGTTAAACCTTATCTGGTCACTTATGATTTCTCTTTCAATTTTATTTTTTCATACATTTTCTTGAATCTTGCGTTAAATGTCAAATTTTGTCTTTAGTTTTGATCTTTTTATCAGGAATGCTTGAAAACCTTCCATTTAATTAAAGAACCTTTTTTTCATGGAAGGATTACATTCAGTTTTGCCAGTTAAGTAATTATTGGTTTTTAACCTAGTCCTTTACCTTCCAAATTATGATATTCCAAGCCTTCTGCTTCTTTAACATAGAGACTACTAAATCTTTTATTATCTTGACTGAGTTTCCATGATATTTGAATTATTCTTTTTCTGGCTATTGCAACAGTTTCTCCTTGACCTGGAGTTCTAGAATTTTACTACAGCATGCCTAGGGGTTTGCATTTTAGATCTCTTTCAAGAGGTGTTCAGTGTAATGTTTCAATTTCTTTTTTTGTGGTTGTTGTTTTGGCTCTAAGGTTTGGGGAAGTTTTATTTTATGATTTCTTTAAACATGATATCTAGGCTATTTATTTGATTTGACTATGACTTTCAGGTAGTCCAATAATTCTTTATCTCTCCTTAATCTATTCATTAGATAAATTGTTTAGATATTTCATAATTTCTTCAATTTTGTTCATTCTTTTGCTTTAGTTTTGGTGTTTTTTGATATCTCATGGAGTAATTAGTTTCTACTTGTCAAATTCTAATTTTTAAACAATTTATTTCTTCAACAAACTTTAGAACTTTTTGTTTTATTTGGTCAGTTGTGCTTTTTAAGTAGTTCTTTTCTTTAATGATTTCATTTTTTCATCCTTTTTCCTTTTGACTAATTCTTTCTACTTTCCTCAGAGTACTCCTTGATTCAGTATTTTGGTGCTTACATTGTCAAGCTCTTCATTCTCTTTTCATAATTTTCTTGAATTTTTCTCAGTTCTTTGCCCCTATTTCCTCAACCACTTTTTTTTCCTCTTTCTTTAATTCAAATATAAATTTTTGTTGAGCCTGTGTCCTATCAACATTTTTTTTTTGAGGCTTTGGTTGTAGCTCTTTTAATTTTGTTATCGCCCTTGGAGTTTATATCTTGATCTTCTTTGCTACCAAGGTAATGTTTTATGGTCAAGTTCTTTTGCTGTTGTTGTTTGCTCATTTTTCTAATCTATTTCTTAACTTTGTACTTTTATGTTAACGTTTGTCTTTGCTCACCTTGGGTTAGGGAGGCACTGTCACAAATGCCATTTTTTTTTCAGTGTATATGTGTGTGTGTGTGTTTGTGTGTATGTGTGTGTGTGTGTGTTGGTGTTATGACTTAAGGTGTGGTCTCTGTTCTTTTGATCTATCCAGGAAGGGTCCCTGCTAAAATATATTTGTGAACACTAGTGCTTTCATCTGTCCTGGACCCTAGCTCCCTTGTGACTGACATGAACATTCCTCTCTACCCTACAACTGTGACAGAAAACTGCAATGGGAAATAGGGTTGCCAATTGGCACCAGTGACTACCAATGAGTCCCTTGTGATCTCCTCCTGACCAGTTGCCTGACCCCCTTCCTATCTCTGAGCTGAGAGCTCCAGAAGCTGCTCCCACTGTTACAGCCACTTTGAAGGGCCACTAATGGTGCTTCTACTACACTTACTCATGGTCTGCCTGAATGCTGCTTTCATAAAACTCTCTTGATAACTTCCTTGGGTGTCTTGGACTCTAAAAAAAATTCTCACCCTTACCTTCTTTTGCTTTGTGGCATTATTTTGAAGTCAGATGAAGAAGAATAATCAGAAAGTTTGGGGAAAGAGAGGTAACTAGGTTGCTGCCTCTAATCCACCCTCTTGACTCAGTCTCCTCCAGCTTGGTTTTACACAATACAAGCATACTTACTACTACAGATAACAAAAAGATAAAACTAGCAAAGTGACAAACCTTCCAAAACCACCACTCCATGAAAGCATATAAAGTAAAACAAAACAAAAAAATAAACAAAAATCTCTCTATTTTAAGTTTATGGCCTGACGCAAAAGACATTTATACTAAAGTAATAATGGTTAATGGTGTGCCCTTCTCATTCATGTGCCCCTGCAGTCACTGGTACTTTAGTACAGTGATAACTTCATTGTCTGAACCTTCGAATAGCCTCCTGCTGAGCATAAGTAATGTTTCTAGAGCAATATTGGGAAGTGCTAGTGAATATTTAGCATTTGACTTCTCTGAGAAAAAAAAGAATATACACTTAATTTTAAGCTTAACCCATATTATTAATACTTTCTTAAATCTAGAAAAACACCAAAACAATAAGTCAGGCCCTTATTTGGAGCAATTGCTGAGTTCTAAGGTTTTAATTCTCACAGTGAAAATTAACAATGGACAAACAAGCCAGTTAGATCCAATTCTATTATATTCTTGGAAAGAGGATACTGAACCTGAGATCAAGGCTCTGGGCTCATCACCTCATTCTACCCACCCCAATGGCTTTCTTTTCAGTGGTTTAGCCAGAATTCTCTCTCCTTCTTAGTAGCTCAAATCTCCTGTTTAGTTCAGCCCAACCCCTCCCCTCATAATTCATTATTAAGTTTATTCAGCCAATCTAAAAACACTTCTTCACTCTGTTTAAGAGTTTAAAAAAAAAAAAAACTCACTTGAAGACCTATGACTGCTTCAAATGTTCTATTTAACATATCAGGATTTAGCATTTAGAAACTTTTTTGAAATGGACTGAGTTGATTTGATTGATTTACCCAGATGACCACCATCCTTGTACCTATGTTCTCCACAGTGTATTATCCAGTTGTTTTAGTCTTATTCTATTCTTTGTGAACCTATTTTTTTTTGTTTCAAATTGTCACCTTCATTAAGGAAATCTAAAAAATATGCACACTTAATTTCTTTTCAGTTTTATCCACACATCCTCAAGGGTTCTATTTGTTTTGATGACAGAAACAAAAATCCATGGTAAGCATAAGAAAAATAAACAGCAAGCCCTTAATATTCAGGGCATGCTTTCATGGCTTCTGATCTCTTCTACATTGGCAGGAGTCCTAAGAAAAGTTTTCATAAAGAAAAATCCACGTTCTCAGGCAACCAATTCACCCTTTTTAACTTCTCTCCTAGATTCTAAATCAGTTTTATTCTCATAATGATGATTTTGGAATTGGAATTGTGGTAAGCATTTTCTAACGAAGTTATTAAGTGGCTGAATGTATCTCTCTAGTAATATCAAACATGAGTGAAGAGGCAGTTATACTTCTATGACATGACCTTGTAATGGAAGAGAAGGATTCCTGCCCTGCTGTATTCCATATCTGAAGCTTTATTTGTTTTTTTATCAATAGTCACTGAAGCACCAAATTCTACACCAATAGTAATGTCATGCCCTGACTGGAATCTCTAATCTGTAGCAAATGTAGCCCATTTTTCAGATAAAGAAAAAACAGAAGCAAACAGAATGAAGTGATTTATTCAGGGTCACATAACTAGTAAGTATCTAGGAGCACATTTGAACTGTCTTCCTTTCTCTGTAACACCACCTAGCTGCCCACCCTCTAGGGGAGTCATTGGCAAGCTGGATTCAATCACTGAATCTTATTTTATCTGACCTGTTCTGCCAATTTCTCTGCTCTACTCAAGACCCTCAGTTCCTGTGCTTAATGCATAACACTTTTCCTGTCCAAAAGTATGACTTCATTGTCACAATACTCATCATAATAACAAAACAACAAACAAATTATAGGAACAATAGAATATCCTCAGGAGTAAAAGTAGAGAATTGCTAAAGCTTTCCCCTCAAACCCAGTCAAATAGCTGTAAAAATGATTCCAAGCAAATTCTGGAGCTGCAGAATCCAAAGAATAACAGAATGAAACAAATATCCAGCCCACAGTAGCCTGAAAGGATTATAGAAAGTATCCATCACACCCCATTTGAAATAGAGTTCTGTCCAGTCTGGACCATGCTGGCATAGATGGGACCTGAGCAGACCAAAGGAGACTTAATCTCTGGCACCTGTGATATTTTCCAGACTTCACAACCTGAAATGCAGAGGACAAATTGGAGAATCAGTATGAAAAAATCTGTTGGACCTGTGTGACAGAGTAGAATGGTCTAGTCTCAGCCCCAGGGCAGTGGAGAGGATAGAGGAGCCTGTGGTAGCCATATCAGGGGCAGAGGAGCAGTAGTGGCTGTTTCTAGAGTGCTAGCCCCATAGATTGTGGGGGGATTGAGTGGTTGACAGTATATGCCCCACCCCCACTGGAAGCAGAGAACTACCTTGACAGGGAGCTCAAAAGTCAAGTAAATGTGTGGGGAAAAGAGCAAAAACCAGAAAAAAAGAATAAGACTATATAATCTTACTTTAATGACAAAGAAGACCAAAATGCACAAGCAGAAGAAGACAGCATCAAAGTTCCTACATCCAAAGCCTCCAAGAAAAAGTATGAATTGGTCTCAAGTCATGGAAGACCTCAGAAAGAATTTGGAAATCAGTTAGGAGAAGCAGAGAAAAATTGGGAAGCTAAATGAGAGTGATGAATGAAAATCATGAAAAACAAGTCAGCTACTTGCTACAGGGGACCCCCAAAAAGCTGAAGAAAATAACACCTTAAAAATGGAATAACTCAAATGACAAAAGGAATCTAAAAAAAAAAAACAATGAGGAGAAGAATGCTTTAAAAAGCAGAATTGGTCAGATTTGAAAAGGAGGTCCAAAAGGTCACTGAAGAAAATCATTCCTTAAAGATTAGAATGGAGCAGATGGAAGCTTAACAGTCTATGAAAAATCAATAAATTACAAAAAAAAAATACCCAATGGAATGAGAAAATATTGCAGACAATGTGAAATATCTCACAGGAAAAACAACTTACCTGGAAAATAGATTCAGCAGTGACATTTTAAAAATTGTTGGACTACCTGAAATCCATGATCAAAAAAGGAGCCTAGACATCATCTTTCAAGAAATTATCAAGGAAAACTGTTCTGATATGCTAGAACCAGAGAATAAAATAGATATTGAAAGAATCAATTGCTTTCTGAAAGAGATCTCCAAAGGAAAACTACTAGGAATATTGTAGCCAGATTTCAGAGAAGGCACAGGGTAAATTGAATATGAGGCAATAATATCTAAAAAAATAAAATTAAGGGGTGAGAGAGGAATATATTGGGAGGAGAAAGGGAGAAATAGAATGGGGTAAATTATCTTTCATATAAAAGAGGCAAGAAAAATTTGTTCAATGGAGTGGAAGGAGGGGGAGAGAAAGAGTGAACCTTACTCTCCCTGTATTTGGCTTAGAGAGGGAATAACATGCACACTCAATTTGGTTTGAAAATCTATCTTACACTTCATAAAAGCAGGGGGAAATGGGATAAGCTGGGGGAGGTGTTGATATAATGGAGGACAAACAGGAGAAGGGGATAATTCGAAATAAACTCTTTTGAGGAAGGACGGGGTCAAAAGAGGAAATAGACTAAATGGGCAGCAAGATAGGATGGAGGAAAGTCTAGTTAGTCTTTCACATCATGACTGTTATGGAATTGTTTTGCATGACTAAACATGTATAACCTATATCAAATTGCTTGCCTTCTTAGTGAAGATGGAGGAAAGGAGAGAATTTGGAGCCCAAAGTTTTAAAAACCAAATGTTAAAAATCGTTTTTTACATGCAACTGGGAAATAAGATATACAGGCAATGGGGTATAAAAATCTATCTTGCCCTACAAGATAATAGAGGTGATGGGAATAAGAGAAGGAAAGGTTGTGAAAGAAGGGAGAGCAGATTTAGGGAAATGGTAATCAGAATACATCATGTATTGGAGTAGGCAGAGGGGAGAGATGGGAAAAAATTCAGAATTCAAAATCTTGTTGAAAAATTAAAAAAATAAATTAGTAAAATATAAAAATTTAACAAAAGAATATTCTGTCATGTCTTTCTTTTTCACTCTTTTATTTATCAAAGTTTGAGTGTTGCCCAAGCTTTATGGCTACGTTTCTCAAATTTTTAATTCTCAGGACCACTTTGCACTCTTAAAATTACTGAGCTCATGCCTCCTTCCCAAAGAGATTTTGTTTATGTAGTTTACATCTACTAGTATTTGCCATATTAAAAAGAAATGTTTTAATATTCTTATGAGAACAGCTTTTACTTCAAAAACTCATGTGCATCAGGAGTCCCCTGACCACACTTTGTGAACTGCTGTTTGATAATATTTCTAACTTTAGCCTTTCAACTACTTTTTTTTTAATCAGACAAAGCTTGCTCAGCATACCCACCTTCAGAATCTTTTCGTTTTTTTTGTTTTTTTGTTTTTTTTTTTTGGTGAGGCTGACCAGAGACATGGCTCCCTACATGAAACAGCAGTGCTAAAAAAAAAATCCAAAAAGTCCCAGGAAAAATATGAAAAACTATATTAGCACCAGGCTATCAAAGTAAACTCATCTTTACTATTATGTCTCACAAACTCAAGAAGTGTGGAATAAATTGTACCACTTACAGTTCTGTTTGATTGTTTTCAATGACTGTACTCTGTAGGGGAGTTTACTGGAATGTATTGGGGAAAGTATCTTTTGTGCTGAAAGCTGGACCAAAAAAATAAAATTATATTTTTGGTTATTTCACTGAACAAAATTAATAACAGTCCAAATCAAAAGAACTCTTTCTCAGCCTGAGGTCTCATATCTTAAGCCTTGGTTGTGATAGATTTTTTTTTTTTTACAGCTGTTATAAAGCTCTGAAAATGGGATTTTTAATGTTAAGGCTCTCAGGCCCTTAACTGCAGTAATGTGGATAGCAGTGCTATAACTTAGTGCTTATAAGACATCCAGGCTTTTTGCAATCATTTGTTTAAAAGTGTTCTAATGTATTTAAAGCTTATTTACTATCAAATAGAATTTAAGTAGTGCCAAATCAAATTTTTACTGCATAAACAGAACAAAAATATTCATTTTGTGTATTTCTTTGGTTGGTAACCATAAATCAGATATGTATTGTGTGGGTTTGGGGTGGAAATTGGATTTGTACTCAGAATTTGAAGATCTGATTCCCTATTGGCTAGTGCCAAATCATCATATCTGAAGTTAGTCATGAAGAAAATAGGGAAAGAGAAAAAGAAAGGGGGAAAAATCACACAAGAAAGGATTATCACAGCATTATACCTATCTCCCTCTTCACTATAAGCTCAATTATTTTGATATTTTCCAAAGTATTTCTTGTAAGTTCTTTAAAGTTTAAGGTCTGGGACTCTTTCAGTGAATTTTGGGTTGAAGTTCTTTTTGGGGAGGCTTGAAGTGTCTTTTTTTGTTGTTTTTTGTTGTAAAATCACTGACTTTGTGTTACCCTAAGTCAAGGTTGACAGGTATATTGTCAATGTATATTTTTGTATCAAATGATTAGGAGAATTGTCTCACTACCAATGCATTCGTAATCATTATATAGATCATTAAATAAAGGCAAATACATTAAAGTTAATTTTATTTTGATATGCTTTTGAGAATGTTAAAAGCATTCTTTGAGTTACAAGCACTTTAGAAACTATGTGAAACCAAAGTCAAGAATTATATCATATACCCTTACTAAAAGTGTGGCATTTATCTAATAATTGGAACCTCTTGTGCCTGAGTAGGAGAGCTACACCAGTTCTCTTTCTACTCAGTCACCCACCTGATCTAGGCCTAAGCATAACCAGGCAGACTGGGTTCGGTTCTCGGGGACTTTGATCATATACAAGACTTCTTTTCTTTGTACACTCTGGCTCATTAAATCTCTGTCTCACCTCACTAGTGGTGGTGTTGAAGGAGGAGTGGGGAATACTTAAAACTTATTTTTCACTCATCTAGAATATCCCCAAAGGGAAGAGTAATAGTATTCAATGGATAATGTAAATCAGGTATGGTACAGCTATTTATTTTGTCTGCACAGAAGAAATGCTTAACACAAACAAAACACATAAGGCACACAGTTAGAATTAATTCAGGATTCATTAACTTCTAACCACTGTATTACTCTCCTGGGATGTTTAGATTTAAACTATGGAACACATAGCAGTTTGTGAGGCTGCTTAACAGGCACTTTACATTTCACATCATTTTCTAACTGTCTAATCAACTTTTCCATGTTTATCTCTTATGACCATCCAGGCGTTGGTTTGAGTCAGGTAAGCAACAAGAAGTTATTAAGTACTTATTATTAACTAGACCCTGTTCTAAATGCTGAAGTTATAAAGGCAAAAAAAGTAGTTCTTATTTTCAAGGAACTCACAGTCTAATTAAGATTTTTCCTCTGTTGATGGTATCCTCATATAATGAAACAATTCCTCAAGAAACCATTTAGCTTTAACAATATCTGCCAACCATATATAAGCTTCAATATCTCTTACCTCTTAATAACATGAGGTTGCCTCAAATATTGGACATATCCATTTTGGGATAGGTCACCGGTCTCCTGAAAGGGAAGGGCCTTAAATCCTAGACTTTAACTTGCTCCTGTGGATACTTATAAACTTATTATGCTGACTAAGGGTGAGTGGTCAGAGGGACCAGCTTAACACAAGGAGTCATTAAATAGCTTTGAAGGTGAAACTCTTGAACTATAATTATGAACCCCTTGGGGTTCACAGACAACTAAATGGAAAATGGGTACCACTAGTTTATTAAAGACTTATTGAATTGAATTGAGGTGACCTCTGTGGGTGCATTGCTATACTTTTCTTAGTCTCTCTCATGAATATTGCTCCCTACTACAACAGCGTACGTTCTTCTTCTTCTTCCTCTTCTCCTCCTCCTCCTTTTCTTTGTCTCCCCCTCCTCTTTTTCTTCTCTTGCTTCTCTCCCTCCTCCTCCTCCTCTTCTTCTTCCTCTTCTTCATCTTCTCCTCCTCTTCCTCCTTTTCCTTGCAAGCCAAGGCATGTAGTTCAGCTTCAGTTTACCTGTGCCCAACCTGTGGTAGAGCATTCCAAGCTCATATTGGTCTGATCAGCCACAGTCAGACACACTGAAACCGCACTTTATCATGAGGATGTCATTTTGGTCCTCTTCAAAAATGAAGGACAACAACCAACCATTAAGGAAAAGTGGCTAGAATTTCTAATTCTCCAAAGACTATCATTTCCTTAATCAAATACCACACCTGGGTAACATGAGTTATCTTGTTAGTATCCCTAAGTGGATTAAGTCTTTACTTTCTGAATCTTCTATTTGGGTGGATGACAAAGCTTTCTATTAGAGAAAACTGTCAAACTTTGTTTTTCAACAATCTTACTCATGCGTGAGCTTCTCTTCAACTTGATTGTAAATGAATTTGATAGACTTCAAAGGGCAAGATGAGAAGCAGAATTTCTTTACTTGTTCTATTTTTGCATTTTTATCCATATCTACCCAGAGCCAAACCCTCTCAGTTTTAACTGTGGACATTTGTTTCCTTTTTATTTTGTTTGTTTGTTTGCTTTTGGTTAATTTTGCTTTCCCTGTCGCCCTGGTTGCTAATTCCTTTCACTCAGAAATTCCTAGAATCTCTTCTGTTTATTTTGAATATATGTCCCCTTAAACACATGTTAAGATTGTTCAGTTATATTTTCTATATGCCATGTTTCATGTTTTGTGAAGATATAACATAAATGCAGTAATCTATGATAGTATTGACAATAAACTGTACGTAAGTCTTGACACTTAAATTTTTCATTTACTTAATACTACCACAGATATGTATGAATAATATAATAATCTATGAAAATATTGACAATAAATTACACATAAATTTAAAGATATGCCAATCTTTAATTTGCTTACTATTATCATAGATCATAAGCAAACTCTTTTTCTGATTGGCCTAAGTAATCTAAGATTACCTTATTTTTCATCATAATCATGATCTCTTAATTCCTTTACTCTTAAATTATCCCTCCACTATCCACTCTACAACTTTTCCTGTACTGAATTTTTGATGAATCAATTCAATTCTGTGTGATCCTCCTCTCTTGAATCCCTAGCCCCCGTATCACCTGCCTTAAATCTTTCCTCAATCAAATACATTCTCCATTCATCCACTAGAGTGACTTTCCTAAAATACAGCTCTGATCTTGTTGCTTCTCTACTTAATAAACTCCAGGGACTCTCTGTTGCATCCAGGAGCAAATACAAAATGCTGTTTGGCATTCAAATCCCTTCATAGTCCTAGGGTTTTTTATGTTGTCTGCTTATTTTCCCAGCCAAAAACTCGACTTTCTAACTCTTTGTCAAGGTAGGACTTTGCTTCCAGTGGGAGAGGGGTGATATATTGTCCTAAACATCAGGTTTTTTGTGCCACTGTTTTCAGAAATACTTCTAGGGGCCTGTAAATTTTCAGTTCTTCCAAGGTGATATGATCAAAGGAGAGCTATTTACTCCTTTCCTCACCTGTGCTCTGATCTGTGAGTGACCACAAGCACTTTTTTCTGTTTCGCACCACAAACCCCATCAAACCAGTGCTCCTCCTCACTTCAGGATGGCCACGCAGGACTATGACCCACATTCAAGCAGGACAAAGCAAGAGAATCATGCCTCAGGGCCAGCAAAGAGATCCCTGGAATTGTCCTCTAATGAGTCACTCGATCCCCGAGATCTCTGTGGACCTGGAGCTCAGGAAGTAGCTGCCATCAGTGCTGCTGCTGCTGCCACTGCCTCCACCACCTCCACCTCCACAGAGCTGGAACTGGACTGTGCTGTTTTCTCACCCAGATCCTAAAAAGTTTTCCCACTAACCTTCTATGCTGTCTTTGACATTTATGGCTGAAAAGTTTGGAAACTACAACTGCCAGTGAATTAATCCCCTGAAGCCTGCTCTGGCCCTGTCTATACTAGGATGGCCCACTCTGAACTGCCCTCTGTTCCCATTCCAGTGCAATAGACCCTCCCTATTAACCTTCCAGACTTGTCTTGGGCTGGAGATTTATTTCACTCCATCATTTTGTGGGCTCTGCAGCTCTTGAATTTGTTTATAGTCATTTTTTAAACAGGTATTTAGAAGCTTTCAGGGGAGGGCTCAAGCAAGTCCCTGCATTAACTCTGCCATCTTGGCTCTGCCTATCATTCAAAGCCCTTCATAACTTAACCTTCTCCTACTTTTCCAAGTTTTTTATATCTCACTCCCAGACAATTATTCTTTCTCCTAGTAACATCGGCCTCCTGACTGTTCCACAAACAACACAATCTATCTTTTGGTTCCATTTATTTTCTCTGGTTGTCCCTCTTGCCTGGAATACTCTTCCTCCTCCTCTGCAGCTACTGGTATCCCTGGCCTCCTAAGTCTCAACTATAACCTTAACTTTTATAAGCAGTCTTCTTTAACCCCTCTTTTAATTATTTCCCTCTTTTAATTATTTCCTCTTTTAATTATTTCCTATTTATCCTGCAAATAGCTTGCTTTGTGTATATTTGTTTTCATTTTATCTCCTCCATTACCTTGTGAAGTCTTTGAGGGCAAGGACTATCTTTTGCTTAATAAATATTTATTGACTCAATGATTGTTTCCTCATTCCTGTAATGTACTCTCCCCTCGCCTCAATCTTCTAGAATCCTTAGTTTCTTTCAAGGCTAAGTTTTGTAACTACCTTCTACACAAAACCTTCTCTGATCTTTTTAGCTGCTAGCATATTCCCCCTTCAAATTACCTGGAATTTATATTGTTGTACCTTAATACATAACTGCTATCTGCTCCAGCTCTATTATAAGCTATTTGAGGAAAAAAAACTGTGTTAGTTTTGTCTCTGCATCCCTAAAACCTTCCAGGGTATTAGGTATATAGTGGATTATTGATTGAGTGCTTGTTTATTTGATGACTTTTTTCTATGTCATTTGACTGGTAAAGGAAATTTGTGGTAAAGGAAATCTTTGTTTGAAGGTGAAAAAAGCTCAGGGAATGTTTTTCAATCTCCAGAAATGAGTGAAATCATCTCATGTGTTCATACTCACACATTGATTTGTCTGGATTCAATAATAATAGTTATCTAATTAAATCAATTAAAAACAGTCTTTTGTTAAATAAATTAGAAGTAGGTCAGGTGAATTCGAGAGTTTGTTTAAAGGTTTTAACAGACTCATATTTCCCAAATCATTTTTGACCCATCATCAAACTACCATGGTTCAGATTTTACCCTAGACTTGGAATGCAAGCTGTCACCTTTGGATCTTGGATTTCTGAATGGTGAGCATTCACTATATCTAATACAGATCCAGGCTCACCATACCACTTTCTGACCATACTTATGTCATTCCATCATATATTCACCTTTCTCATTCCCAGAATTTTCAATTTTTACTCTGAGAACTATAATGAAATCCACAGAACAATTATTAAGACATGTCAATCAGTGCCATTAATCCAATCATCATCTCTGTGACTTTCCATTGGAAGACACTCCTCCCTGATCATCATTGTCCTTTAAATTTTCTCATCATCTATTGAAATGTAATCTCTCTAAGGCATGACAATTTTGTTGCATGTTTTTGCATACACAGCACTTAGCCCATTGTCTTATACATGGTAAATGATTAATACATTATTTCCTATAGAAAGAAGATAAATGAATGAACAAATAGTTCAATATGAGTGAGAAATATGAATGCACAAATAAATGATTTTTCTTGAAAGAGTGTAGTCATTTCAGTAAACTGAAGTTTCAAGTGGTCAGTCACATTCAGTTGTAGGTCGATCCTCAACCTGTTATCTGACTCATTATAATTTTCATTCTCCTCATTTTTAATTCTAAAGTATGCTGCCTTACTTTCTTATTAATTATTGCATTGTAAGATTTCTGTAATTAATTAATTAAACCCTGAGATAGTACTCCTATTTATTAAACATTATCATTAAATATAGTAGAAAAACTTTCTCCCTGAAAATTGTTGCTTATATCTGTTTATAACCTCCTAATTCTGCATGATTAAATAAACTTTTAAGCTTATAGACTATGCAAGTAATTACAAAAAAGTCCACAAATGCATACAGAATACAGAATTTTTCCTAAGAGAAAGCTTTGGAGTCATCTTAAAATATCACTATAACTGCCAATTGCTTCTTACTTCTGGAAACATTGTTCCACCAATCAATTCACTCAAGATACTTATTAAAGCTTCTTCAAGAATTCTCTTAATCTCTTCTCAATAAAACAGTTCCATCAAGATATCTTCCCCCTCATCCTCTTTCTCTTGTATATACATGCAAAATTTTAATCTATTATATCTAAAAATTATATCTACTTACATCTAAAATTATTTATCTGTTTTGCATCTTGTTTTTCTAGTATCTAGGTCTTCTCCATGATTTTTCTCAAATTATATCTATTCTCTCTCTCTCTCTTTGTTTCTCTCACTCTTCTTCAAATTTCTTTCATCCTTAAAGAAACAGAAACACTTTCTAAAGCCTTAGTAGGATAGTCTTTTGAAAATAGACATTATATGCATATTGGACTGAGGGATGCTAATTATTTATCTGCACAGTTTGTCCTCTTGAATTAAGGATATATCTCTTCTAGATATATTTACCATATTTTGACAAGTATTCAGTATATAACTGATTTTTTTGGTGCCATATAGTATTACTTTCGTTATAAATTTTTAAAAAAGATTTTTTAAAATTCCTATGAAGCTAGTATTCATTCAACATAAATTTAGCTCTGAGGCATTCCTTAAAGCATGAAAACTCTTTTAAAATTACAGCAGATAAAAAAAAAGATCCATTTATAAATTCAATGCCTGGTCTGGGAGTTTGATAAATTGAAGGAAATATATCAGCAATATGCTGTCTGCAAGGGAATCAATAGAGTAAACTGCATTTGTAATTCCAGTGAAATGAGGATAAATGGCTATCTATACATTCCAGAGAAAATCCTCTTTCATTTCAGATATACTTTTTCCTTCTTAAAGAGGATTCCAATTATCTTTTAGGCATAAAACTTTTGCAAAAGTAGATTCCTTCTGTACTACCTGTTTACATGATTCTTTTCTTGTATCTACATCCAAATCCGAGGTTAAAGCTATAGATTGGAAAAAAAGAAACTAATAACCAAAGAATTCTTTGGTACCTTCTTTTCCTTAAACATTCTTCCTACCCTGACTTTATCCAATAAAATTTAATTTCCACAATTTAACATTGAGAAACCTTTATTTTTCTTCTAGGAAATCTATTGTCCTTACTCAATGATCCATCATTATTTTTCTTTTAATGGTTGATAATCCTCCCATTTTTGCAATAGTGAGTCATAGAGTACAATCTGATATGTCATTGCACAAGTGGTGAATCAAATATAATCCAACAAGTGAAATTTAGGTTAAATCTACCTTATGTGAAAATATGGGGTTAACTCTGGAAGTAAAAAGTTTTTGTTTTTCTTTTTAATTATAGCAAGTTAGCAAGCAAGAGAAATAATTGACCCAGTTTTTTTTTTCTTCAACTTCCCATCTGATTGAGTAGCATTTTGTAGAATTGGACAATTTTAGACCTGGTCCTCTACAGAATATTATAGTGAGATGGTTAGGTAGCTCAGTGTATAAGAGTGCTAGGGAGTCAGAAAGATCTGAATTAAGATCAATCTTCAAATATTTACTAGCTGTGTGACCCTATGTGAATTTCATCCTCAAATTTCACAAGTACAAAATGAGAATATTCAGAATTACTTACCTCCTAGGGATGTTGGGAGGGAAATAAAATATAATATTTATAAAGCACAATCTCAATGCGAAATATTATTATAGAAATTTTGATGAACAAAGGATCAATTATGTTTTTATAGCAGGCGAGGAATGGGCATGGAGGCATAGTGTAGTGTAGCAGACGGAGCACAGGTCTTCGAGTCAGGAACAACTGGGTTCAGATATGGCACTTCATATTTATGTGCTTCTGAATCAGTCATGTCAAATAATATCTTCAGCTTGTTTATGTGTCAAAAAAGTCATAATTAGAGCTAGATACCTCTCTTACAAAATGAGAGGGAGTGGGAAGGGAGAGAAGGAGTGCATTTGGAACTCAAAATTTGAAAAAAATAATGTTATATTATTTCTACATGTAATTGGAGGAAATATTTATTAAATAAATGTGACCTTAGGTAGTCTGATTAGGGAGAAATAAGCTCATAAGAGGAACAAAGATAGAAAAGTTTAAAAGTTGAATTAATAAAAGTTTTCATGACAGGAAATAGAATTGGAAAATTCCATGTGTGGTTATTTATTATTTAACTTTGCCTCATTGAGTTGTTGCATGAATCAAGTGAGAGAAGGTGTGAAAAGCACTTTGTGAAATTCAAAGCTTTATATCATTGTTAGCTATTATTTTTATTAGTCAGTCAATTAAAGACATTTATTATGCACTTTAAATTGCCAGTCACTATACTGAGTGCTGGGTATACAAAGGTCAAAATAAAACCAAATAAAACACAAAGTTCCTGTTCTCAAGGAGCATAAATTCTAATGCTGATAGCACAGAAATATTTAGGTGCACAGAACCTATAAAATATATAATGGCAATATGAAAGATACAGTGATTGGTAGCTAGGGAGATCAAGGAAGGTCTTTTAAAGAAGAAGGGATTTGAGTTACATCATGAGGGAAGCTGGAGAATTTTAGAGGTGGAACCTAGGGGGCAGATCATTACAAATATGATCCAAAGTATCCTGAACCAATCTTGAACCAGCAACCAATCCAAAGTATACTGAAGGAATATGGACTGTTGTGTTTGGGGAACTACAAGTAATTCAGTGTGACTAGCTCATAGAGTGCTTGGAAGATAATGTGGTGTAAGAAACCTGGGAAAATAAGAAAGAGAAAAGTTATGAAGAACCTTAAATACTAAACAAGTGAGTTTATATTTGATCCTAGATGTAACAGGGAGTTCCTGGTATTCCTGGAAAATGATTTTTTGGATCTCTTTTGCCATTTGGGTTAGTCTACTTTTAAAAGTGTTATTTTCTTCAGCATTTTTTGAGTTTCCATTATCAAGCTATTGACTTCCTTTTCGTGATTTTGTTTCATCACTCTCATTTCTCTTCCCAATTTTTCCTCCACCTCTATTATTTCATTTTCAAAATCTTTTTTGAGCTCTTCCACAGTCTGAGACCATTGCATATTTATTTTGGAGGTTTTGGGTGCAGAAGCCTCGACTTTGCTGTCTTCCTCTGATAGTATCCTTTGTTCTTCTTCATTTGAAAGGATAGAGAAAATATCTTTTCACCAAGAAGGAAATCCTCTGTAGTCTTGTTTTATTCCCCCCCATTTTGGGGCATTTTCCCAGATTGTTACATGACTTTTGAGTCCTTTTTCCAGTGGAGGGTATACTCTAGGGACCTGTAAGTCTTCAGTTCCTCCAAGATGACACAATCAAGGGAGAGGAGTTTACTCCTCTCCTGACTTTCGCTCTGGTCTGGGATCAACCACAAGCTTTTCTGCCCAGGATTAGCAAGTAGGATTTCCTGTCCACAACTGCTTCCACCTTCAACAGTCAGTGTTCCTCCTCAACTCAGTACCACCAATCAGAGCTGAGATCCATATCAGCCACTTGATTCCCCCATGGTCTTTAGGCTGAGGCCTCTTAAAATAGATGTGGTTGCCTCAGCAACCACCTCAGCTGCCCTGAGTCCAGGGTCAGACCAGGCTCCCTTCTGAATCAGATGAAAGAGTTTTATCACTGACCTTTGAATCTGCCCCAGATTCTGAACCCCGAATTCTGCTTTAGTCCTGTCCCTGTCAGCACCATGGGGCCAAGGCTGGGCTGGGCTTCACTCTGAACCTAGTGTGATAGGCCCTTCCTGTTGACCTTCCAGGCTCTCTTGGCCTGGAAATCTCTTCTGCTCTTTTGTTTAGTGGCTTGTGCTGCTCGAGAATTTGTTTAGAGTCATTTTTACAGGTATTTTATGAGTTTTGGGAGGAGAACTAGAGTAGATCCATCTTTCTCCTCTGTCATCTTGGCTACCTCCCCCTACCCCCTAATAGAAGTGATTCTGTTTCCTGGCATGGTGCTGGTATACTGTCCAAGTTTCACAGACATACAACAAGCACAATGACTCTGTAGACCTCATTATCTCAATGTGCATATTCCTGGAAAGTACAATACCAAGGTAAGTGAGCTTATCCACAGCTTTCAAAATATTCTTCATTAAGGTGGGCCAAAATAAACACAAACAGCAGAGAACTGATTCATGCTTTGTTACACCTCAGCTTCAGAGCTTGCATTGAGTTGAATCATCCACAAATAGAAAATCATCCACCAATACTCTCTCTGTCTTACCTGACCTTGATGTTTTGTTCATCCTCACTGACAGTGTTTGACAACATGGCTGAAAACATCATGCTAAAAAGCATTTGAGCAAGCACACAACCTTGCTTCACTCCATTGGTGATTGAAAAACCAGAAGAGCATCGTGCATTATTCAAACCTGCGAAAGCATGCCGTCATGAAATTTACATACAATGTTGATAAACTACTCTGAGCAATCAAATTTTGACATAATGATCCATAAGCCCTCACAGCTAACAGTATCAATGACCTTTCTCAGATTTACAACCATTTTGTACAGACCTCTATTCTTCTTCTGGCATATTTCCTGGTTGGGCAGCAAACATCATATCAATTGTTCCTTAGCCCTTTCTGATGCCATAGTGGCTCTCAGGTAGATGAATTACTTCCAGTGAAAGATCACCCTATTGAAGAGGACTCTGGAATATTACTTTTGGATAAGAAATGATGAGCAAGAGGACTTTAGAAAAACCTGGAAAGACTTATGTGAACTGATGCTTAATGAAGTAAACAGAACCAAAACTAACTTTCATAGACTTATTTCTGCCCAGCAATGCAAGCATTTAAGACAATTCCAAATAAATAATTGTGGAAAAAGTTATCCATATCCAGAAAAAATACTATGGAGTCTAAATGCAGATCAAAGCATACTATTTACTTTTACTCTCTCTCCTTTTTTGTTTCTTCTTTCTCATATTTTATCCCATTGGTTCTAGTCCTTCTTTACAACATGACTGATGTGGTCTTAATATGAATACATGTGTAGACTCAGTATCAGATTGCATTCTGTCTTAGGGTTAGGGGAAGGAAGTGATGGGGAGAAAATTTGGAACTTAAAATCTTACAGAAGTGAATGATTAAAGTTAAAAATAATTATTTTAAGACTACTGACTGTAGTTGAGAAGTTATAGGGACTAGAATCAGATTATGGTGTGAGTAAAAAGGACTCAAAAGATTGACAGCTACTGTAGAGGAAGAAATCTGACTCGTGTTGGCCTAGTCCATGAACTGAACTTGGAGGCAGGGGTCTTCATCTGTTCCTTGAACTTATTTTCATTTTTTTTCTCCTTTCATGGGAGGACTTTGGTATAATACCGACTCCACTTCCTTCCTACCAGGATCCTCAAGATCCATGGTGTAGATTTGTTCTGGCATTGATACTTCATGGAAAGTGCAGTTGAAGAGAATTAAATGGATCTAGACATCAACAGAGAATTAGTTCAGAAATCCACAGAGGGAGGCAAAAAAAGACTCAGTTCTAGAGTATTCTATATATTAATCTCTTCAATCCAGTTCATTTCTCCTCCCACTGAAAGAGAAAATAGAAATCATTCTTAGGTTGTGAACTTGGGTGACTTCAAGGATCGTGGTGCCCACAACACAACCAGAGATACTCAAGGAAGGAAGTTTGGAAGTTTGGATGATAAGCAGCTTGTAGAGTGGAAAGAAAATGAACTACATTTTTAATTGATGGAGTTTGAGATATTGGTGAGCTGTCTAAATGGAAGGGCTATCAAGATTCTGTTGTTTGGGAACCGAAGTTCAAGAGAAAAGTTAGGGTTTCATACAGTTTTGGAAGTCATTTGTATGTGGACATGATACTCAAATTGGAGTTGATGAAATCATTTAGTATAGAAAGAGAATAAAAGAGTCTAAGATTGACCTCTAAAATGGATGATAATCTAAGATGAGATTCAGTAGGCATACAGTTAGGAGAATGAGGTCAATGTAGCAGAAACCAAGAGGAGAAAGAACCCAGGGGGAGAGGGCCGTTGATAGTATAGGACGGACATCATCAATTTGATTAGGGACTAAGAGCAGTTCTTCAGATTTATCAGTTAAGAGATCCATTGATGTCCTTGGAGGTAGCAAATTAAATATATTGGCAAGAATCTAAATGAAAAGAAATTGAGAAACAAATGAAAGGAATAGGGGAAGCAAAATCAATAAAATATTTGTAGGAGTTTGGAAAAAAGAAATGAAATTCAGGAGGTATAAGGACTTTTCTGTGTTTTGTTGCATTGTATTTTTTTTAATGGAGTACAGGTGCAGAATGTGACATTTTCAGACACAGTGAATATATGATCATGTTTTCCTTGGCTTTGCTTAGAGAATGGATGTGAGGAGACTGAAGCTGAGAGAGAAGGAACAGAAACTCAAAAGAGATGATAGGGAATGAGGTCAAGGGTAGAAGTAGTACGTTTGGTTTTAGCAAGGGAAAAGACCACTTCTTTCTCAGAGGGAATTTTTGAGGAGTGGCATAGCAGAGAGAAATATGTGCCTCTGTGTGTGTGTGTGTGTGTGTGTGTGTATGTGCACGCACGCATGTGTGTGTGTGTGAGAGAGAGAGAATTGTATTTCTCAGTAAATAATTATAAAAGGAAAGTTAATATTCTAAGAAGAAAGGTGAGAGAGCACAATTAAAGAGAGAGGGGGAAGGTTTGAAACAGTAACTATGAAAGATTGAGATAGAGTCACTCAGTAGAGAGTAAAAAGACCATGCTCTAACTCCTTGAGTTGAAATTAGATATTAGACTTTATAACTCCCATAGTATTCT